>CM050325.1:137629680-138179680 GCA_027475135.1 Bactrocera correcta | reverse complement strand
GAAATAAAGAGTAGTTGAATTAAATTAAACAGTTGTAGTTTTATTTGTCAATCCAGAGATACGAACCTAACAAAGTGAACTAGCAAGCAGTAAAATCGTAACAATATATATATATATATTATATATATATATATATGTACAAATTAGGTAAGTTGGAGCAATCTGTATAACATTTTAAATTTCTTCTAGTCATTATATATATATATAGTAAGTATATATATATATATATTGGTGGTAAGTTGGTATATAATATACCATATATTTTAAATCCTGCAACATATTTGATGTGTTCTTAGAAAATTTTAAATTTTTGCAGCAACGTTGACATTTAACGTAGTTATTGCTTATTTTATTAAAAAATTTCCACACTTCGCTTTTAACTGGCGCCATTGCTCTTCAAAGAACTGAACGTAAAATGCGTTTGACTTAACTGTAAATGCAGTGACACCAGACGGTCATTTGTTGATATTAAACTACGTTGACATATTACAATTTAACTATATTTACACCGTGTCCACTCATTAATGACTGATGCGACCAATTTCGTCCCTCATACGCTAACTTAAATGAACATTAAATGTATTGAATTTAAAACTGCTGTTTGCGATTATTTTGCAATTACTCGAGTAATAGTCGAGTAGTTATAGAGTAGGTGTTATAGTATGTTTACATATAACAAGATTATCTCCATTAACGAGATTAACTCGATAATCCGTAATTAAGAAACGAGATTTTCCATACAAAATTCCTCTTTAGTTAATCCGAGATTAAAAGTTAATCTCAGATTACACAACTAGATAATCGGTGTTATTCTTAATTTTATCGATAATTTTTGCGAAAAAGAGGAGAAATGTTAAATGACAAAGTAAACCAAAATTGCCGACAGCGTGGTAAAGAGGTAAACTTATTTTTAATAAAATTATTATTTAAAATATATGTAAATTTGTTAATTTTTCAGGAAAAAGGGATCAACATGGAATAAGGAGGAAGTTGAATTACTTCTCTGCTTGTGGGAGGAAAAATTGCCACAGCTTCGTGGTGTTAAACGCAATTCCCACTTTTTCAAGGATATGGCTGCAGAAATGGCCACAAAGGGGCATGTATATTCCGCGAATGAAATTCGTGTGAGAATACACAACTTTACAAATAAATAAAGGTATGTTTATTTAATATGCATGTGCATTTCATATAAAAGTTTTCAAAAAATTTACAGAGATGAGAGGAAATCTATTGGTCCCTCTGGCGGCAGCCCTTCGACATGGGAATTTTACCCTAAAGTAAATAGTATCCTCGGGAGCTATAAAAGCTTCAATTTGGAAACATTGGTGGAGGAGTGTACAGGTTAGTAAAACAAAATAGGAATTTAAAAAGTTTATATTTGTTTTTATAAACTAATTTATTACAGTTCACGAAATTGTAGACTGTGCATCACCCCTTGACAGCTCTTCCATTACGCTGGATTCCCAGGAAGAATTGTCGGTTGTTGACGAGGAACCTGCAAGAAAAAGAAAAAAACATATTTCAAACAAAAATATACAAAATGAATTTTCGGAGGAATTCCGGGCTTCAAATAAAAGAATTGCGGCGGAAATTGAAGCTATTAAAGAGGATGGCAGGGAGGCCCTTGAAATTGAAAGAAAAAGAAATGACATCCTCGAAAAATTCTTGGAAGCATTTAAGGAAAGCATGTAACAACATATTCTTGAAAACGTGAGAATTACGTTTTACACCACGAAGCATATGTATATCTAGTCCAGGAGAAGATTGTTTTTATTTTTATATATATATATACATATATATGTATATATATTTCTTTTGTTAATGTGTGATATAAGTATCAATATAAAAAATGAATTTATTGAAAAAATGAACTGATAAAATAAAAGACATAAACTTACATAAAAATAGAGCTATAGATTTTCTGATGTTCTCTGCATTAGGGTCGACGGTTCCAGAAATGAATAATGGATCAGGTTGCTCTCGTGGGTGTGCGCTTTCGAAATTTGTTTGCATTTGCAACCATTTGTGTTTATGCTATCATTCATTTCATTTACAAAATTGTGCAAGACGCAAGAACATTTTATTATTAATATAGCGTTTTTAATATCGTTGCCAATTCCTTTCCCTATCCTTCTAATCCTTGCCTTCAGGTGGCCAAAAGCGTTCTCCCCAACCCTTCGAGATTTAGATAAGTGGTAATTGAAAATATTCTCGTGACCCTCAGCGGCTTGGTTATAGGGATAGGGCTTCATTAGAAACGGAGTAAAGCGAAACGCCGAGTCTCCAAGAACTACAATTGGAACATTAGTGTCACAAAGTTTTTTCGCATTCTCTTTAAGCAAAGGGTTTTGCAAAATTCTTTTCAAGTCGGATTTTTCAAATATTTGGGAATCATTACAACGACCAGGTGCTCCAACATTAATGTACATAAACCTATATCTAAAAAAAATGTGTTAAGTATTTTCCAAAACATGTATTTTGTTAACTTACCTGTAGTCTACGAGGGCTAGTAAAACCATTGAGTACCAACCTTTGTAGTTGAAATAGTCAACAGCATCAGATGCGGAGGGCCTAATCTCAATATGACATCCATCTGAAATAAATTGTATTTGCATGTTATGGGTAAAATATGTATTTCAAATTCATAAACTTACCTACTGCGCCTAGACATTGGGAAAATCCAATTTTTCTAAATCCTTCAACGCACTCCGTAATTTTTTCTTGCGTAAGAAATGATCTGGCTAAATATTTAGGTGATAGTATGTCCCACACCGCTCTGCAAAAGTCTTTAAGGATACAACATACAGACGCTTTGGAAACCCCGAATAGTTTTCCAACTGTTCTGTACTCAGCAGAAGAACCAATGGTAAACAAAGCGATAGCTATTCTTTTTTCTAATGGAATACATTGCCTGTATGTAGTATCACGTTTGCCAATGTTTGTTAGCTCATTACATAAAATTTTTAATGATTCCCGACTCATTCTGAAGCTCTCCTTGAAGAATTGGTCACTATTGAAAGCAACGTCGAGCTCCTAAAAATTACCGTGCCTTTCCTATAAAATATCGTCAAGTGGGAATTTTATAAAATGATGAAATTGCTTACGTGTTTCCACAAACGTTTTGGCCTATTGTTATTTATTACAAAAAGCTATAAGGAATTTTGCATTTTTATCTCAGTTAATATTTTTTCCATTCTAAGTTGCCGTCTTTTCCGTATTTCCGACAACTTCTTATTACAGGCAGCAATCTGCATAATCAAGTATACAATCGCGTTCTTTTGTTTTTTTCCATATCTTAAATTTTTATTATTTTTACTTTTTTAGTTCACGAGTAAAAATATTGATTCACGAAATCTTACAATTCACCAAGAAGAATACAAATACAACAAATTTGACAGTTAATAATCTCATTTCCCTATGTAAACGGGTAGATTATTGAACAAGCTTATAACGAGATTAAGTTCATATGTAAACATACTATTACGATGCAATTAAATCGTAAATTGAATGAAAATAATCGATTAATTTAATCAAATGATTAATCGTTGCCATCCCTACCTATTATCCTAATTTTCCCCCAAGCGGATGTGCGAATTCCAGCGGAAGCGATTGTCTTACCGCAATTAACAAATATGCTTCCAAGCTATCACATACATAGTAGACATTGGAAAGAGGTTTCACACCTTAAACTAGCATATCCCAACTGCAACACCCCCGCTCAAGTAGATCTTCTATTAGGAAGCGATCTCTTACCAAAAATAATAGTTAAAGAAATTGAGAAAATTATAAAATACCATTTTCGGTTGGGTTCTAAGTGGACTAGTTGGCGAACCAGTTACCACGATGACAACTCAAGTTGAGGAAATCTCCAACGAATACCTCAATTCGCAATTAACAAAATTTTGGGAGTTAGAAGAACTCTCCCCATATCTAACACAAACTATTACAAAGCCCCAACTACTTGATCAGATAATGGCCGGTTTGTCGTACGACTAACACTAAAGCCAGAATTTCGTCACACACTCGCCTTAGGTCATTCCCGCACCTCTGTTATTCAACAGTTTCTAAGTAAGAAAAAAACATACTTAAAAAGGGCGAGTTAAACCAGAATATTATAGGGTTGTAGTAGAATACCTCCATTTAGACTATATTGAAGAAATCAACCCTGAGGAAAAAATTATACAAAGTAAATACTACTCGTTTTATTTGCCACATAATGCAGGGGTAAAACCAGACAAAAAACTTAATGGTAAGAGTTGTCTTCAATGCGTCAAATCTACCAGTTGGAGAAATTCCTTAATGACATTTTATTTACGGGACCCACGCTTCAGCCAGACCTAGATTGGACCGAACAAGTGAAACCACTTCGTTTAGAAAAGTATTCCCAGTTTGCGAGCAATCTAAGCGATATCTCACAGATACAAATCCAGCAGTAGGTAAACTATTCCACCGAATACAAAGTCAAATTACACGGCTTCTTTGACGCTTCTGAGAAGGCATACTGTGCCACTATCTATGAGCGCACACAAAGCGATACCGCGACTACCAGCCACTTATTAGTAGAAAAAGCTAAGGTATCTCCTCCAAAATGCCTCGAATTGAGCTCTGTGGCGTCCTACTACTCGCAAAATTAGTTTTCATGGTGCAAACCCACTTAAACACCACCACAAGCGTGGAAGACGTACATATCTAATCGTACACCACAAATACTTGCTTAGTGGGATCTGCCACTTGATGACTCGTAGCTAGTGCTGACAATCCTGCCGATTTAAGTACAAGAAGATGCAAGCCTCTGCACTTTGCTACCACCATCCTCTGGTAGAATGGCCCCCGATGGTAAAAATTTGGTGAATCTCTCTTCTTCTTGGCCAAAATCGTCTATGCGCAACATAATTGCCAGAAAGTCGAAAAATCAATGTTTACACAACATTGGATGATAGTGACATCCTTGAGCGATTTTCATCATTTTATCATCGCTACATTGACGTACCTAGAACTTCAAAAAGACAAAGGTCGCTCTAATCGCATTAACTCAAATGCGCTACTTCAGCCTGCTCAAGCCTAACGTATAACGAACGTCACCCTCTAATTGTACCATAGGAGTCCCAATGTGGTAATGTGGCAATTACTCCTCAATGTACTTATGTTTCACGCTGAACATCGTTTAATGCAGCATATATATTTCGCCAAGAGTTCTATATTCCTAGTCTTAAGCCCCAAATAAAGAAATGGATTTTTATGTGCAAGATCTGCATTATACACAAGCAAAAGTTGTGAACACAGATTATGGCAGCACTTCCACCGAATCGATGCAACTTCGCTTTACCGGCGTAGAAACCGCTTACGTGGTTATAGCCGAGTTAACAACAGCGCGTCAGTCATTTCTTCTCCAAGTCGTCCTTCCAACGAAGTGGAGGTCTCCCTCTTCTTGTGCTTCCCCCGGCGGGTACTGCGTCGAATACTTTCAGAGCTGGAGTGTTTCCAACCGTTCGGACGGCATAACCTAGCTAGCGAATCTGTCTTTTAGTTCGCCGAACTATGCAATGTCGTCGTATATCTCATGTAGCTCATCGTTCCATCGAATGCGACATTCACCGTGGCCAACGTGCAAAGTACCATAAATCTTTCGCAAAACTTTTCTCTCGAAAACTCGTAACGTCGACTCATCAGATGTCGTCATCGGCCTTGCCTCTGCATAAATAATGAGTGTCTTATAGAGTTTTGCTTTTGTTCGTCGAGAGAGGATTTTACTTCTCAATTGCCTACTTAGTTCGAAATATCACCTGTTGGCAAGATATATCCTGCGTTGGATTTCGATGCTGACGTTGTTTATGGTATTGAGGCTGGTCCCAAGACAGACGAAATTATCTACAACTTCAAAGTTATGACTGTCAACAGAGACGTGTGGACGTGTGTGCAAAGTCGCGAGTGCGACAACTGTTTATTTGATGACAGTAGATATTTCGTTCTGCGTTCTTTTACTGCCAGACTCATTCGTTTTGCTTCCTTGTCCAGTCTAGAGAAAGCAGAACTAACGGGGCGGATGTCAATATCATCAGTATACGCCAGTTGCTCTACACTCATAATGAATCGTATTGTGCAGAAGGTTGTACCTTCTCGGTTTAGTTCTGCGGATCGAAATATTTTCTCCAGAAGAAGTTTGAAGAAATCACACGAAACCCCGTTTGGTGTCGAACCCGTATTAGCCGTATCACAATTACAGATGTCAAAAAAATAGGTCCATGCTAAGTTCCTCCACCCTAATTAATGGATATGTGGCTATCCACATCGCGCCGTCAACACCGTTTTCCATCGCAGCAACAGTTAATTTCCGTTTATTAATTCCAATTTATCGGGTGTGTAACAAAGTTTTTGTTTGTAAATGAATCAAAATTTAAAGTAAACAGACTGAATATTCTTTACTCAAGTAGAAGTTTTAAGTGCGAGGATAAGGGGTGAAAGAAGAAGTGAAGTGTGAATGAAACACATTTTTATTTATATTCTTAACAGCGAAGATTCGACGTGCTACCTGATGTTTTTAATTTCTTGTTGCAGAGTTTGCATGTGGCGGACGCATCTGAATTTCTTATAAAGAAGCTCCCGACCTTGCTTTTTATTTTTGAAGGTAACATTTTGAAAATCTGAAATATTATGTACATATTGTAAACGCAATTATTTACATATATTTTATATCCACTAAACATGTCATAAAGTTGTGCCTGATAGCAGATAAATACGAAACCTAACTTGGGGTGTATGGCGGCTTCAGGAGTGGGGAATATTCTAACAATTAATAGAGCTATGGACCACATGTGTTACATAAATATTAAAAAAAAAAAACAATATACGTCCTAGTGAAGTGAAATTGGGAATTGAAGAAGATTATCAGTATTACCAAGATAATGATCTGAAACATTCAGCTCACAATACAAGGCTTCGGTTGCTGTACAATTGTCCTAAAGTTAATAAGACACCTGCTCAAAGTCCAGATCTCAACCCGACTTAGCACTGGTGGAGCATTTTGGAGAAACAATTGAGAGAGCGTCAATTTACAAACAAAAATCAAATGGAGAAGGTCCTGAAGGAGGATTGGCTTAAAATCGATAATAGGTAACCAAAAATTTGGTGAAATCGATGCCAAGACGTTTGAGGGAAGTTATTCGTCGCAGAGCAAAAACAACAAAGTACTAATTTTTTCATTATTATTGCGTTTTCATTGTAGTTTTTTAAATGTCGAATACTTATTTTGCTTACTTAACTGCTTTTGAATATTAATACCATTAACTTTCTGATTTAGTTTGTTTTTGTAGTTCCAATAAATTCCACAACAGAAGCTGAAATCATATTTGTACCAAATCATTCAAAAGTTGTTTGGTTTTGTTGATAATATTGTTTTTATGCATAAGTCTTTACATGCCGAATACTTTTTTTGACCGCTCTATATATTTCCATATGTAGGCGGGCAAAGGCTCACACACTAAAAATTATTTCGGACCAAACTATTTCAGACCAGTTGTTTTTTTTTTTTCAATTTCTCTTAAAAATGTTGGAAAGGCTGAAAGAGTTACACATAAGAAGTAACTTAAAACTAGAAAATACGGCACTTTGGCAGTATTTGGCAGCAGTTAAGGGGAAATCTACATAAACTGCACCAAATCTCTGGAGGTAAAAGAATATATTATATTTTTAAATTCTAAAGATATGTTTTTACAAAGAGCAAAACGTATCCTACGAGAGTATAAAAATGATATCCTCTGAATTACATGAAAATATCTGAGGGATTTACCGATATTTTCGGTGAAAAATTAGGTTAGGTTAGGTTAGGCATTGAGTTCTTCTTGTTCGATATCAGGGACCTTGAAAAGTTATAGTCCGATCACGACAATTTTTATACAAGGGATACCTCGGCTCAAATTCCGTGTTTGTGTAAAGTTTTATTCCGCTATCATCATTGGTTCCTAATGTATATATTATACAGAGAAGGCATCAGATGGAATTCAAAATAGCGTTACATTGGAAGAAGGCGTGGTTGTGAACCGATTTCACACGATTTCATCAGGATGTTAAGAAAATATTATTTACAGAATTTCATTGAAATCGGTAGAGTAGTTCCTGAGATATGGTTTTTGGTCCATAAGTGGGCGACACCACGCCCATTTTCAATTTTTAAAAAAGCCTAGGTGCAGCTTCCTTCTGCCATTTATTCCGTAAAATTTAGTGTTCTGAAGTTTTTTGTTAGTCGGTTAACGCACTTTTAGTGATTTTCAACATATCTTTTGTATGGGAGGTGGGCGTGGTTATTATCCGATTTCTTCCGTTTTTGAACTGTATATGGAAATGCAAAAATCGTCAATGCGTTTTTAGAGATGGATACGCCATCCTTGTCAAATTGTATTGACATGCCTGCCTCCTGCAGGCGCTTCACAGAAATTAAGTTTCCTGCAGCCTGTTTGGAAAATAGCACGTCCTCCAGCGTGATGTCGTATTCATTGCGCAATCGCACAATGCCACGCTTTGTTGCATAGATGTACTCGCCTTGCTTGGCAACAGCAATCTTCAGTGGCGGCACCAACTCCACTGCATCAGTATAAAGCAGCTCATCATTTATTAAATGGTCACTTGCTCCCGAATCAAGGATAAAATCACACTTATCCATTGCTTTGGTACTTTTCACCTTTACCATAAATGCGAAGCCCTGTGATGTTGCGGTGCTTGCTTGTGGTGTGGTGCTGGCTTGTTTATTTTCTTTGTTTTTATCATTTATTATTCTTTTATAATGCAAACAATATTTTTTAATATGACCTTCTTTGCCACAGTGATGACATTTAACTCTACTTTTAATATTTTCCTTAAACTGCTTCTTCTGTTTATATCCCTGCCTTTTAAATGAATTATTTTTATAAGTGTTTGTTTTGTATTTAACTACCGTATTCATAATTTGCGTGCTTGTGTCGTTACTATCATTTTTTATTTTAATCTCCTAGTCTAGCAATCTATTCTTCACAAAAGCTAAAGTTAAGTTATCTTTAGATAATGTCTCTATTGCTGTGATGACACCATCGTAAGATGAAGGCAATGTAATCAGCAAATGAGAGATCTTATCCATCTCTTCAATTTTTGCTCCTGCTGCTAGTAACTCACTAATCAATTCGTCGAAAATGTTAAGATGGGACAGTACCGACTTCTCACTCGATAGCTTGAGAGAAAGCAAACGTTTTCTAATTGCCAACTGCGACGCCAGACTCTTCCGTTCATATATAGCATCTAAATTTCTTAGAATTTCACACGCAGTTATGTCGTTTGTGGCGAAATTAAGAAAAGCATCACTTAAATATTCTATTAGCGTACTTTTCCACAACGCTCTGCTTTCTTCCATTCCTCGTCTGCCTCAGGAGGTGCACTATTATCAATTACTTTAAGAATATCCAGTTCAGCCAATAGAGCCCTACTACTTCCACATCGGGTATTTCTCGCCATCGAACGGTTTAATGTTTCGCTTTGCCTTGTCAATTGTATTTCATACACAAACACAGCCTTTCAAACTAATGCGTAGTACACGACCCGGTTCTTTGAAAAATGAATTTCACCAGAAATTGAAATATGCTATTTCACAATTAAATTTAATTTTCTTATTTATTGTTTCTTAGGCGTGGACTGGGAACATAACCTGTTGTAATTTATCTTCTCAATATATATATTAAAAAAAACGCAAATATCGTTTTTAGTTTTAATTATTTATTTTGTATTTTATTCCTATATGCACCGCAGCACCAGCACCAGCACCACAACACCACCCTCAGTATAATAAAGAAAAAGGGAAGAAAACAAAACAGTGTGACCGTAGAATACATTTCACGCAACACTTAAATGCTTATTTAAGTGTTGGTCAATGTTGTTTTTGAAGAAAGGAATAGGGGTATTCCAGCTGTTTTTTCTTTTGGTTTTGGCATTGCCAACCATCTTTTTTGTTTTTAATTTTTTTTATTTATTTACGTAGTAAAGTTTGGGACGGAACATATACAACAAAGGGTGTTCCCAAACCATTCTTTCGCAGAGGATATGGCCTCTGAAAAAAGTATTGGGCTAACACCGGAGAATCCTTTCCGAAGGAACTCAAAAATAATGAGAACGCCGCCCAATGGTAAAAATGAGGAGTCCGCCGCTGCTGGACCAAATAAGCGAGAAGATACTGCTGGCCAAGAAAGCAAAGGGGGCAAACCTGAGGAGACTGAGAAAGATGAAACGGTTAGCATCTTTTGCAACCTGAGCAAAAAATCAAGGATTTAGAAATGATGATGGCCGGCCAAAGGCATATAAATCAAGCTATGCGCGATTTAGTAAGCAGTATAGTGACATTACATGCCAAAATGGAAAAACTGGGAAATCAAGCGAGAAGAGTTATGATAGGGAAACCATCGCAAGTACCGACCATTGGAAGAGATGTCAATACCCCTAAAAGAATGCGAGAAGCACCAGAGTATTTACCACCCACAAAAACGCAAAAAAAATGTTAACGAAAAGCCGCAATTGTCTTACAGTGGAGCAGCAAAATTAACCCAAGAGGATAATACGACTAGATGGGTAGACGTTGTAAAAAAGAAGAAACCTTTGGAAAGGAAAATCAAAACAAAACCAGATGCCATAATCATAACAAAGAAGGATGGTGCGTCGTATGCAGATATTCTGCGGAAAATTAAAAGCAACAGCGGGCTTGAAGTACTGGGTTCAAATGTGACCCATATTCGTAAAACGTTAAAAGGAGATTTACTTATTGAACTTAAAAATCGAGCAGAGACGAAAGCCGAATCTGTCCAAAGCGCCCTGGAGGGGGTGGTTGGCGAAATGGCTAAGATTCAGCCCAAGACCCTCAACGTCACGATCACGTGCGAGGACCTCGATGAAATTACAACTCCCGAAGAAATCTGCGCAGCACTAAAAAGAGAGTGCGGAATCGAAAATCTGGAGATATCGACTGTGAAAAGTCTGCGAAAAACGCGTAGTGGCACGCAAATAGCGCTTATAAGCATGCGTGCTCAAGATGCCAAAGTACCACTTAAAATAGGGAAAATAAAAATTGGGTGGTCGATCTGTCGCCTTCGAGAATTTTCGCCTGTCCCCAGATGCTATAAGTGTTTCCACTTGGGTCACATGGCGCGAAATTGCTGCAGCTCGACAGACAGATCTTCCCATTGTACGCGCTGTGGAACCGCGGGACATTTAGCAAAGGTATGCACAAACGTTCCGAGCTGCATGCTCTGCAAAGGAGAGCACTCAGTACTGAGCACGACTTGCCCAAAGTATATCGAGATGATGAAGTCTCTAAATAAATGAGGATACTACAGTTAAACCTTAACCACTGTGCAGCGGCTTAAGATTTGCTAGAACAGACAGTCATAGAAGAGAACATAGATGTCACTATACTAAGTGAACAATACTCCCAGCGTCCGGAAAGCACATGGATTGCAGACAAATCTGGTAAGGCAGCCATATGGTCCTGCAAAGGTCAACCTTTTAAGACCTGCTCCAGAGAAGCTCATAACTGCTTCACATGGGCGAATATAAATGGGATATATCTCGTAAGCTGCTATGCTCGTCCCAGCGCAGCAATCACCGAATTCGAGGAGTTCCTTTTAAAACTTTCATTAGAAACCAGAGGCAAAACACCGATTATAATAGCGGGTGATTTTATTGCTTGGTCAACTGCATGGGGCAGCAGATGTACAAACCACCGAGGGCGGCTAATTCAAGAATACCTGAGTCAAACGCACCTATCAATATTGAACACCGGAACACAAAATACGTACCAAAAAGGAAATAAAGGATCCATAATTGACATTATGTTTGCAAACGATTCGCTGAGCAGGCACATTAAGTGGGCAGTGTCCGACATATACACAAACAGTGATCGCATGGCAATTATAGCGCAAATTTCGTACTCCCGAGAGCAGGAGCTTCTAAGCAGAGCCTTAGGGAGGAATTTAAAAGCTACAAGAAGCTCCTGAAGTCGGAAATTACACGAAGCAAAAAATCATGTTTTGAGAAGCTGTGTGAGAAAGCAAACCTTGACCCTTGGGGTACTGCATACAAAATATGCATGTCCAGATTTAAAAACAAGCAGCAGCAACCTAGAGATGCCTTTTTTATGGGAAAGGTCGTCGAAACACTATTCCCGAAACACGACCGGATTTTATATGCCAAGCGACGAAGCGAAGCTGCAGAGTCACCCCCGTTAGTCACGGAAGACGAACTATTGGCAATAGCAAGGAAAATCAAAAACACCAAAGCGCCTGGATTGGATGGCATACCAAACAGAGCGCTGAAGGAAGCCATAAGCTTAAAACCCCGAGTTTTCGCTAAAATGTACAACGCTTATTTAAAGGAAGAGATATTCCCCGACTCTTGGAAAGTACAACGTCTGGTTCTGCTCCTAAAACCAAAGAAACCACCTGAAGAACATTCATCGTACCGACCTCTGCGTATGCTCGACACAATGGGTAAAGTGTACGAAAATATAATACGAAACCGCTTGGAGTTAGCAATCCAGAAAACCGGCGGATTATCAGAGAGACAATACGGCTTTATAAAGAAAAGATCCACTATTGACGTACTACGAGAAGTCGTTGATACTGCGAAATGTGCAGTAAGTGGCAAAAGATGGAAAGGTGGCACAAAAAAGTACTGCGCGCTGATTACCCTGGATGTCAAGAACGCGTTCAACTCAGCAAAATGGGCACACATAATCGAAGCCCTGGATGAAATACACGCCCCTGAATACCTCATAAACATTATATTGAGCTATTTTAAAAACAGAAGGCTACTTTTTGATACAGACGAAGGTACCAAGAGCTACTCTATCTCGAGTGGAGTACCCCAAGGGTCAGTGTTAGGCCCACTATTATGGAACCTCATGTATGACGGGGTGCTAAAAAGACAGCAACCAACAGACGTGAAACTAATTGCGTATGCGGACGATCTCATGGTGGTAGCAGTGGCCAAACAATTAACTGACCTAAGAAACAAATGCAATGAGTGCTTAAATGGTCTACGCCATTGGTTCTCATCAGTGAGTCTGGAACTGGCGGAGCAAAAAACTGAAGTTTTGCTCATAAGCACTAGAAAGATAGAAGAACAAATACAGGTTTCTATAGGGGAGTGCGAGATTACTTCGCAGCCGCAACTGAAGTATCTGGGAGTAATATTAGATTCTAAATTAAAATTTAAAGAACACCTGGAGTATTCATCCAGTAAAGCAAACAAAATTTACAATGCACTATCGAGAATGATGACCAATACAGGCTGTGTACGTTCCAGACGGCGACTCCTGATAGCGAAAGCAATGAGCTCGGTCATACTGTATGCAGCACCAGTATGGATACAGGCAATGGATATAAAAGCATATGCTAAACAAATAATTGCAGTGCATAGGCTTTCTGCAATTCGAGTAATAAGTGCTTTCCGGACTACATCTACCGACGCTGCTGAAGTATTAGCCAGCATGCCGCCCATTGACATCCTGGGAGATGAACTCGAGCGTTTATATCATCTATCAGCGCCTAAAACAGTATCGGCAAAGACAGAGGAGAGGAATAAAAGCATTAAAATGTGGCAGGAGCGGTGGAATTCCTCATCCAAAGGGCGTTGGACCCACCGACTGATACCGGACATCCGCTCGTGGATAGACAGACGACATGGGGACCTAGACTTTCATCTGACCCAAATACTTAGTGGACATGGGTGCTTTAGAAGTTACCTTTTCAGATTCCACAATGACATTAGTCCGAACTGTCCGACATGTACAGAGCATATAGAAGACTCTGAGCATGTATTATTTAATTGCCCTAGATTTTCAAATACAAGGGAAAAACTAAAAACCACACTCGGTGGTAGTTTTACGGTCGATAATTTAACGACACTCATGTGTCAGTCGGCTGATAATTGGAAAGCGGTCAGCAAAACGTCAGCATCCATAATGACAAAATTGAGACTTTTTGAACAAGTTAGTCGTCCGTCAGTCCGCACAATAGAGGAGACTTAAATGTCCTGTCCCTCCCACGAAGTAATACTTAATCGGTGGTTCCGTGGGAGAGTCCTGAGTTGGGTGTAGGTTAGGTTTAGCGGATTAAAGTTCCGCACTCTGGCTTTCGATGTTTCCCACTACTATAAAAACAAAAAAAAAAAAAAAATCTATATGTATATTCAGAGTATATAGGTATGCGAGCGCGCTGCAAGCTATACGCGTTTGAGTTTGATGCTATCCCCATTTATATTAATTTAAAATTTTCAAGCATTTTGCTTATTAATATGCAGTTTGCATAGCACCAAAGGTATTCAAACTGTTATTTCTTCCGTAAAATTAAGTGTTTCTGACGTTTTTTGTTAGTCGGTTAACGCACTTTTAGTGATTTTCAACAAAACCTTTGTATGGGAGGTGGGCGTGGTTATTATCCGTTTTTTTCCATTTTTAAACTTTATATGGAAATGCCTGAAGGAAACGACTCTATGGAGTTTGGTTGACATAGCTATACTAGTTTCCGAGATATGTACAAAAACTTAGTAAGAGGCGGGGCCACGCCCAATTTTCCAAAAAAATTCATCCAAATATGCCCCTCCCTAATGCGATCCTTTGTGCCAAATTTTACTTCAATATCTCTATTTATGGCTTAGTTATGACACTTTATAGGTTTTCGGTTTTCGCAATTTTGTGGGGCAGTGGGTCGATTTTGCCCATCTTCGAACTTAACCTTCTTATGGAGCCAAGATATACGTGCACTAAGTTTCATCATGATATCTCAATTTTTACTCAAGTTACAGCTTGCACGGACGGACGGACAGAGAGACATCCGGATTTCAACTCTACTCGTCACCCTGATCACTTTGGTTTATATACCAATATATCTGACTCTTTTAGTTTTAGGACTTACAAACAGCCGTTATGTGAACAAAACTGTAATACTCTCTTTAGCAACTTTGTTGCGAGAGTATAAAAAGAATGGTAATTCAGTTGAGGAGAATGCCAATGCTCCGACGAACATGCATGTTGTGAATACAGGAGAAATAAAATCCCTTCCTTCCGATTCTAAAGTTTCATTTGTGCAAATAGCTAAACAAGACCATACAAATACAATTCAAAAAGTAGTCCGTTATCCAATATCTTGGATAAACTAAATGAGCAAGAGAAACTATTTAAGTCCTTTAATCAGCGGCTCAGCACTCTTGAATACCATCTACAATTTATTGATGAACAGTAACTCTTTGAGAATAGTGCTGTGGAACGCTAATGGTCTTTCCAAAAGTAAAAATGAATTAGACGCTATTCTACACGACAGAAATATTAATACATGTCTACTAGCTGACCCGGCAAACGTTGTTTTGCCGTGTATATTATTTCTAGGAAACATTTTTTAGTTCAATAAAAATAACTATCTACTACTAAGTGTGCGGGGATGCACTTATAATCGAAAGCATTATAAACAATGAAAGTATGCTTTATTTAAGTTAATAAATTAATCATTATTAAAGTAGCGAATATATTTTAAATTAAAATTTTTGATAGCTTTCTAAATATCAAAAATAATTATTCATATTATCCTATCAATTATGGCAATTGAAAAAAAAAAAATCTCTCAGTACAATAGAGTGTACAATATTCTTGGTTAGTCCGTCTTTAGCCAACACAAACAAAGTGGAGGGTTTTCCCACGCGAGAACATGCCACATATAGTTGTCCGTGGGAAAAGCATGATGTTTCCAAATCTAAGCCACATACTTATTGATCGTCATAGCGAATGCCAATCTAATGGGGAATTGAGTGCGTTAGAATTTAATTGGCACATCTGTACTAATCATAGGGATTCGTGGCAGCAACACATTTTCGCCTTGAAACTTGCCATTCAAGATGATGGCTTCAATGACGTTTTTCATTAATTTTTTAATGACTAACCGTGTGCCATTACACAGCCGTGGTGGGTTTAAATTGCGAAGCAGAATAATCGGAGATCCAACCTTCAATTGCAAATGATGTGGTGGCATGCCTGGCGAATCCAATGAATTAAAAACTCAATTGGATAATTCACAGTCTCGTTGGTATCGCAAACTGCATCGATAGATTTGTATGACACCAAGTCCCCAGGCAACAACTGTTGAATCTTTAAATTTAACTTATGGACGTCCACATTTTTAGCTGCCGAAATCGCTCTTTCTGCCAGCCACTTACGATTTGCATATTGTGTGTGTACGTCGGGAAATATGTGATCGATGAGAGTATTTTGCGAGTCGATGATTGTGCAGAAGTCCGTCTGTAATTTGATGCATCCAGTATTTTCATGTACATCAACTTTCCCATCACATCATCATCAGTTGTTTAGAGAAATTTTCGGCAGATGGATCCTGAAGCATTTGAACGCGCATGTTCACCGTCAGTTGTACTTTTTCAACATTACGCCATAGTCGCGATGATTTTAAGCAAGCATTAATTTCATGAGCGTACGTTGAACGTGGAATAACTGGAAGTGTTTGTCTAAGAAAGGAGTAACAAAGTGCCGCCAAGTAGTTTATCCTTGTTTTTTGTATCCCTTATGCCCGGTTTCACAGTCCATACTTAAGTTGTGCCTTAATAAAATCTTAGCTAAGCATTGTTGCAAACTGAGTAGTCGTTTGCGTTTCACAGTCAATGCTTAATTTCTATAAAATTTTATTATGATATATGGCAACGTTATGGACAACATATGTTTTACAAATGTCATTCATAAAAATATGTTTGAAATATTTAAATTATAACAGACAATACATAAATTTGCGAGGAAATTTATATCAAAAATTGATGAAAACAACAAAAGAACCCCAAATTTCATCACTAGCGAGTCGGAGCACCTATGGGAACTGAAGGAAAAGTATAAGCTGTTATTGAGTGCAAGCGAACGGACACTTGCCCTGCGCTACGCAAGATGTCGCTGAAAATTCAAAACAAAAATCAGCTGTTATTTAAGCATTGCTTAAGCCTCCCATTTTCAGTGCTTAAGCATAACCTAAGTATGAACTGTAAAACACTATTTTCCTGTTTTATCTTAAGCACAACATAAGTATGGACTGTGAAACCGGGCATTAATGTCCTATCTAATGCCTCAAGCGAATGTTTGTGTGCCATAGTGCATTCATCCCAAATAATAATTTTACGTTGTTTCAGCACTATGGCCATAGACGATTGTTTTTTTTATGTTGCACACTGCACCTGGATTATTTTGAATGTTCAACGGCAGCTTAAATGCTAAATGAGCTGTTCTACCTCCATCTAATAAAGTTGCTGCAATGCCAGTATCTCGGCCAGAAGTAACGAAATAAGGAATGTTTTGCCAGTTCCACCTGGTGCATCCAAAAAAAGGAATCCTCCTTTTCCTGCCGAAACTGCCAGCATGATGCGGTCGTAAATAATTTTTTTGTAAATTTAGTAGTGTCGTCCTCATCCCTACTCTCATAATTAATGGAACTTGAAATTGTGAACTATGAATAAGAATTTATCGTACTACAATTGTAATATTCGATTGACATCTTACAACCCTATTGCGGATATGCGGATAGAATTTCGTCAACGATATCTCACGAACAAATCAACCGATTTTGACCCGGTTTGCGCTCATTGACGTGATTTTTCAGAGTCGAAAGCTGATTAGTCTTCAGAATTAATCGGTCGAGTCGTTTCAGAGTTATTTCAAAAAAATCGATTTTTGCGATTTCTTTCGTAAACGATTTCTCGCAAGAAAATTTATCGATTTTGACCCGGTTTGCGGTAATCGGCGAAGTTTTGTGAGGTTGAGTGCTGATTAGTTTATGGAATTGATCGATATAGCCGTTTAGAAGTTATTCCCAAAAAAACACTTTTGAAAAATATTTTTTTTGCGGTTTTTTTGAGTTTTCTCGAAATCTACCGATCCGAATCGGCTCAAAATTTTAGAAAATCTAAGTTAAGTGAAACTCTTTGAAATGCCGTTGGGAAGGGTTGAATCGCTTGATCCATTCAAAAGTTATAAGCGGGTCCAATAACTCAACAACCAATAACTTCCCGATTTTAGAAAATTTTTAATTTACCCCTAAAGTTAAAAAATTTAGGGGTGGACCACCCTTAACATTTAGGAGGATGAAAAATAAATGTTGTCCGATTCTTCACCCTAGCCGATATGCACGCTAAGATTCACGAAAAACGGTCGAGCGGTTTCAGAGAAGTTCAATAACGTACACCGTGACACGAGAATTTTATATATTAGATTATCTGTAACACAACACACAAGCCAATAAATTTTAAAATTTAAAAATTATGAATTATATCACACACCACACCCGGCAAACTCAGCACGAGAAGGAAGCGCTATAATTATCAAAAGCAATATTCAAGACAGCGAGGAAGATCCGATTAAGACGGAAGAAATTCAAGCTACAACAATTTCAGTTAAATTTCACTATCACCCATTGTATCTTATTGCTCTGTATAGTCCACCTATACATAATATAAAAAATAGAAACGTATATGAAGTTATTAAAAAAATATGGCGGAAGGTACATCATTGGTGGCGACTTTAACGCAAAACACACTCATTGGGGATCTCGTTTAACTATAACTAAAGGTCGAGAACTTCTCAAAGCTATACATGCAGTTGGATGCAATTTTGTTTCTAAAGGAAAACCCACTTATTGGCCTACAGATAGTCAGAAATGCCAGACCTTCTGGATTTCTTTATAATCAATAAAATACCGAAACTCAATTTTTGTATTAAAGATTGCTCAGATCTAAGCTCTGACCATTCTCCAGAGCTACTAACTCTGTATGAAAAGCCAATTATTTCGGCCACCAAGCCAACGTTGTGTAATAAACACTAATTGGTATAAATTTAAAAGTATATTGAATAAAGTCGACCCAAAGCTTAAGCACATATCGACTAGTATCGAGTTGGACTGTGAGGTTGAAGATTTCACAAAAATAATTCAAAACGCTGCGTAGAAGAGTACACCAATTAGCCGCGTGAATTTAAAGGGTACCAAATACCCAAAACACATCTTAGAAAATATCCATAAAAAGCGCAAGCACCGACTATTCACTCTGGAAAGCATTAAGGGGTTAAGGGTAGTTAGAATTTTCAAAAAATATTTTTTTTTTTTGCATTTTCGTTAAGTGTAATATCTTAAAAATATTCCCTGAAAGTTTCACTGATCCGATAATTAGTTTTTGAGTTATTCGAGAAATAAGAAAGTGAGCTCAGGCACTTCACAACGCTAGTGTGAAACTTTAAACGCGTTTTTCTCAAAACTATGTTTTTTGAATCAGTGACAACTGTAACTCGAAAACCGTTCAGTAGATTTTAATAAAATTTATACAGCTTTTAGAATACATAATAAACTCGGGCCTGATGGGATTTTTATTTTTTCGAAAATTTCGATTTTTTAAGACCAATAGCTGTTGATTTTTTCGCAAAAATTAAAAAAAAATTTCCTGAGGCGACCATTTTGTTAATTTTGAAAACAAAATAAAATCCTTCGATCAGGCCCGAGATTATCTGTTTATAAAACTATTTTTTTTTTTTCGATTGTTTTTAGATGAATCTCCAAGGACTTATGCCTGTCACCGCAAGTACCTTTTTTTGGAACAGGGTCAACACTTTAGCATTTCTCCTATTACCATTAAAGAAATTAAAAATCTTATTGGGAACACAAGACTTAAAAGCACCAGGGTACGATTCAATAACTGGAGAATTATTACGCAATTACCTATGCTGCGTAAGCCAGTACACGATGTTACATCATACAGACCAATTTTGCTGCTGACAGCATTATGTAAAATCTTTGAGAATGTAATCATAAATAGGCTCAAACCAATAATCGTTCAGAAACACCTAATACTAACATTTCAATTTGGCTTTCGTGACTACCACTCAACAATTGACCAGGTACACCGAATCGTGGAAAACTTTCAAATTTGACAACAGGCAACTTCTCACAATCAGGGAGATTGAGGAGATATTTACCTATGTCGCGAGAGAATGTATTTGGACTCTTTGAGACACCCTCTATGTGTTCGAAAAGAGCACGAAATGGAAGTTCGTTGAAATATAGAAGACAAACAACCCACTGTAATGACCTACCTATTCTTTCTTCTAGTTTCCGAATGATTCCACCTTTCCAACCTGTGTTCGTGTTGCTGCCATCAGCACCGACAACTTCTAGATGTTCCACATCAACTGAATTGTCTTGTAAATGTTGCCATATAGCTTGCGTCTTATCCACAGCTACCCGGAAGGAGAGGTGACGTGGCCAAAGTAATGACAACCAGGTTCCGCTATAAGAGAAATATGTTCCTCTTTCACAGTGTCGCGGTAGTTCTTTTCACCTTCGCTGACTTGTGTAAGTGTGTTGTCTTTGCGGCCGTTAAAATACAGCCCATATACAGAGTCAATACTTTCGGTGTTTTGGAGTTTAACTCCAACACTTTTTTTTGCCCGACTAATCTTGCATTTGTCAGTGACAAAGCTAGTCTGATCCTCTGTTATCAAACCTGCTTTTTTGGCATCCAGAAAAGCAGATGAAACAAATCAAACATGCTTACTTATTAGCAAAGCCGAAATTCTACTAAATATAAATATCTATTTATATATTAATATACGTACATATATACAAATATACATAATGCATTTACATGCAATGCATCTAATAATAATAAAAATGCATGGGACACAAATCATAAATTTACAGAAGAGATAACACACACACACACACATGTATTAAATTGTACTCTTGAAAATAACCCCATGCCAAGCAGCAATAAACAATATGATGCAATAGATACAAACATACACACATACACATATACACATATATTAAGTTATTTAAGATAGTTTTAAAATTTGTATATAAGCAAGAAAAATACGAAATAAAATATTCAGGTATTAACAGCCGCTACTCTATCACTTACTCCAAATCTTTGGGCAGCTAAAGCAGTGTGTTCTAATACTAGTGTGTTTTGTTTGGTTTTAGAGGATGGAAGAGGAAATTCATCATCAGCATAGCTTTTGGAAGAATCCATGTGCGACGCACCTACATTGTTGTCGTCTGTATGAGAGTCTGGCTGATCTAAATGGTCACGTGTTCTAGCTGATACTTTTCTGGTAAGTGTTGATGTTGAATGACGTTTTGAAAGCTTTTCTTTACGTTCATTTTTCTTGTAATCTTTTTTGTTTCAGGTAGATCAACACTTCCAATGCGACCAATTCTTCTGGTTTTCTGGTCCAAGAGAATTGGTTGTTCATTGATAGGAACTTTCCTTTCCTTTGGACAAGTGCAAGAAGAAAAATAAATGCATTTACAACAGCGATGTCAAATAATTTTCCGGCAGAAGGGACAAAGTCGTCTCTTTTAGAGCTCAATCCTATTGGGTTCCTTAAAAAACATTTGTTTAAGAGTCAGAAATTTCTTATGGTATGTGGTGAGCATTTGGACAACTCTGGTGTGTGAAACTATCGGAATAGATGACTTTTTGAAAGTATTTTCAACCTTTTTTGCAACTATTTCTGTAACGTCTTTACGCCTAGGTTCATAGTTGTCGCCTCGGAGTCGCCCTATACGAAATCTTTCAAACTGATAACACAAAAGAACATCCTGGTAAGTAGGTAACTGGGACTGAGAGAGATTGTACGGATATGAGCCAAACACAGGACATTTAGACACAGACATTTTGAGTTCTGTGTTCTGTTGAGAGAATATAAGTGATAGAACTCGGCGAAATCAACGACAAGAGTGAAGGAACTCGATGAAAAAATATTTATGTGGAGACCAGTCCGAACGTGTCGTATGGTGCAGGGAAATGAATGTAAGTGATAGAACTCGGCGAGATCACCGACAAGAGTGAAGGAACTCGATGAAAAAATATTTGTGTGGAGACCTATCCGAACGCGTCCTTTGGCGTAGGTGAAATGACGTGACAAATAACTTTTGTTTTATACATTTTGCCATGAGATGCGTATTTCAGGCGCTAGGTAGACAATTTCACGATTTTACACGAATTTCCGAAATTTCAAGGCCGGAGTTGGGGTTGAATCCGATCTCAAAACAAAAAGTTGCATTGGAATCAGGAAGTCCTAAGGCAACTTTTCCGCACTACTAGAATCGAACAAAGTCCGGAATCGACCCACCCTACTGTATATGAACAGAGATAAACATATGAATATTGGAACTAGATGCAGAGAACGTATAATATAGAGATGTGAACTGTCAAAAGCTAACAAAATCCTATAAGTGGATTTCACCACTTTTGGCTCGGAAAGAAAAATTTTAACAGAGATGAATCGGATCGAAAAGCCACCAACCAGATCGAACATGTTGTGATAGACGGAAGACACGTCTCCAGTATTCTAGACGTGCATACGCTCCGAGGTCCTAACATCGACTCGGACCACTACCTTGTTGCAGCCAAGATTCGCATCCGCCTCTGTGCAGCAAAAAACGAACGTCAACATCAATCACAACAGACAGCCGAACGATTTTCTACTCGGCTTGCACTCCTGCTCTCTGAGAGCACTCGTCAAAAACAAGGGATAAGGGAATTGTGGGACGGCATTTCAAACTCCTTACGTACAGCTACAACAGAAACCATTGGTTTTAAAAGAATAGCTGGTACGACGAGGAGCGCCGTGTCGCACCGGAGAGAAAATAGACTGCTTACCTCGCAACGTTACGATCGACCGCAACACGTGCGGGATGGGATAGATACCGAGAGTTGAAGAGCAAAGCGAGACGCATTTGCAGAAAGCAAAAGAAAGAGGCCGAAATGCGTGAGTATGAAAAGCTTGGTAAGCTGGCCGACAGGGGTTATACTCGAAAATTCTACGAAAAAATACGGCGGCTTACAGAAGGTTTCAAGACCGGAGCATACTCTTATAGAACCCCCAAAGGTGATCTAGTCACCGATGCCCAGAGTGTATTTAAATTATGGAGGGAATACTTCTCCAACCTGCTGAATGACAGTGAACGTACAACGCCAGGAGAAGGCGAACCCGATTCCCCAATCGATGACGATGGGGCAGACGTTCCAAGAAGAAGTTCGAATAGCAATTACCCGCCTGAAGAACAACAAAGCGGCGGGGCCGATGGATTGCCGGCCGAGCTATTCAAACACGGCGGCGAAGAACTGATAAGGAGCATTCATGAGCTTCTTTGTAAAATATGGTCGGATGAAAGCATGCCCAACGATTGGAATTTAAGTGTGCTATGACCAACCCATAAAAAGGGAGACCCCACAATCTGCGCCAACTACCGTGGGATAAGCTTCCTCAACATCGCGTATAAGGTTCTATCGAGCGTATTGTGTGAAAAATTAAAGCCCACCGTCAACAAACTGATTGGACCTTATCAATGTGCCTTTAGACCTGGCAAATCCACAACCGACCAGATATTCACCATGCCCCAAATCTTGGAAAAGACCCGTGAAACGGCACACGCTACTTCTTCATCGATTTCAAAGCTGCTTTCGACAGCATGAATAGGAGCTGCCTCTATGCCGCGATCCCCGCAAAGCTAATACGGCTGTGTAAACTGACGTTGAACAGCACCAAAAGCTCCGTCAGGATCGGGAAGAACCTCTCCGAACCGATCGATACCAAATGAGGTTTCAGACAAAGCGACTCCCTATCGTGCGACTTCTTCAATCTGCTGCTGGAGAAAATAGTTCGAGCTGCAGAACTTAATCGAGCTGGTACAATCTTTTATAAGAGCATACAGCTGCTTGCGTATGCCGATGATTTTGATATCATCGGCCTCAACACCCGCACGGTTAGTTCTGCTTTCTCCAGACTGGACAAGGAAGCAAAGCAGATGGGTCTAGCAGTGAACGAGGGCAAGACGAGTTATCTTCTGTCATCAAACAAACAGCCGCCGCACTCGCGAGTTGGCACTCACATCACTATTGACAGTCATTACTTTGAAGTTGTAGATAGTTTCGTATATGTGGGAACCAGCATAAACACCACCAAGAATGTCAGCCTGGAAATCCAACGCAGGATAACTCTTGCCAACAGGTGCTACATCGGACTGAGTAGGCAATTGAGAAATAAAGTCCTCTCTCGACGAACAAAAACCAAACTCTATGAGTCACTCATAATTCTTGTCCTGAAATATGGGGCAGAGGCTTGGACGATGACAAAAGCTGATGAGTTGACATTGCAAGTTTTCGAGAGAAAAGTTTTCCGAAAGATTTACGGCCCTTTGTGAGTTAGCCTCGGCGAATATCGCATTCAATGGAACGATGAGCTGTACGAGATGTACGACGACATTGACATAGTTCAGCGAATTAAAAGACAGCGGCTACGCTGGTTAGGTCATGTTGTCCGGATGGACAAAAACACTCCTGCTCGGAAAGTATTCGACGCAGTACCCGCCAGGGAAAGCAGAGGAAGAGGAAGACCTCTACTCCGTTGGAAGGACCAGGGGAAGAAGGACTTGGCCTCGCTTGGAATATCCCATTGCCGCCACGTAGCGAAAAGAAGAAACAACTAACGCGCTGTTGTTGACTCGGCTATAATCGCGTAAGCGGTGTCTACGCCAATTAAGAAGAAGAATAATAATTTTATTTTTAAGCCCACAATTTGTTTCAGTTTAAAGATTTTAAATTGTTTACATATAGACACGTATACAAGTATACGTATGTGTAAATATAAGGCACAAATTAAATATTGCACACAAATGCACAACCTAAAACTTAACTCTTTTTATTAAATATACATTACCTAACTACATACATATCTTTGTTTTGCAAAATTATTTATTTATAACTTACTCACCTGAATTTGTTTGTGATCCTTAATTTAATTATATAGAAATGCTCCAAATTTTCTGTAATATTGAATAGTATATATAGTGAAAAACATACAAACCATAATGCTTACATTATTGGCCGTGTTGGATTTGCCGTTTTATGTATATAAAATAAAAGAAATTATTTATAAAATTATCGAAGAAAGAAATTATCTCCTCAAAATCCAAATTTTTTAAATAATTTAGTTAATTTTTCCAGAAAATATTATTTGGTTTAATATAATTAATTAATTATAATTTGGTTTGGCGAATGCGCGTAGTCTTAAATTTTATAAAATCAAAATATAATTGCTCATATTAAATTTATTAATTTAATTGGTATATAAAATCTATCCTACAAATATTTAAGTCTTTAAATTTGAAACGTCAAAACCTACTGAACTTTGACAGCTAATCGAGTTCAGTAGGTTTTAACGTTTATCAGTTGGAAACGGGCAGATTGAAATCTCATCAAAAAAATATGTAAACGGAGGGATTTGTTGCATCGTTCAAGACCACTTATAAAAATGTAAAACAATGAAAATTAAATAATTTTATAAAATTTAAAGGTTTTTGATGAAACGTGTTGTAATTTGAAGCATTATAGTATTATTTTCAATGGAAAATGATTAAAAACATTTAATGATTGAGAGCTAACAATCTTAAATCCATTTTTTGGGTATTGTCGCCTCGGAGTCGCCCTATACGAAATCTTTCAAACTGATAACACAAAAGAACATCCTGGTAAGTAGGTAACTGGGACTGAGAGAGATTGTACGGATATGAGCCAAACACAGGACATTTAGACACAGACATTTTGAGTTCTGTGTTCTGTTGAGAGAATATAAGTGATAGAACTCGGCGAAATCAACGACAAGAGTGAAGGAACTCGATGAAAAAATATTTATGTGGAGACCAGTCCGAACGTGTCGTATGGTGCAGGGAAATGAATGTAAGTGATAGAACTCGGCGAGATCACCGACAAGAGTGAAGGAACTCGATGAAAAAATATTTGTGTGGAGACCTATCCGAACGCGTCCTTTGGCGTAGGTGAAATGACGTGACAAATAACTTTTGTTTTATACATTTTGCCATGAGATGCGTATTTCAGGCGCTAGGTAGACAATTTCACGATTTTACACGAATTTCCGAAATTTCAAGGCCGGAGTTGGGGTTGAATCCGATCTCAAAACAAAAAGTTGCATTGGAATCAGGAAGTCCTAAGGCAACTTTTCCGCACTACTAGAATCGAACAAAGTCCGGAATCGACCCACCCTACTGTATATGAACAGAGATAAACATATGAATATTGGAACTAGATGCAGAGAACGTATAATATAGAGATGTGAACTGTCAAAAGCTAACAAAATCCTATAAGTGGATTTCACCACTTTTGGCTCGGAAAGAAAAATTTTAACAGAGATGAATCGGATCGAAAAGCCACCAACCAGATCGAACATGTTGTGATAGACGGAAGACACGTCTCCAGTATTCTAGACGTGCATACGCTCCGAGGTCCTAACATCGACTCGGACCACTACCTTGTTGCAGCCAAGATTCGCATCCGCCTCTGTGCAGCAAAAAACGAACGTCAACATCAATCACAACAGACAGCCGAACGATTTTCTACTCGGCTTGCACTCCTGCTCTCTGAGAGCACTCGTCAAAAACAAGGGATAAGGGAATTGTGGGACGGCATTTCAAACTCCTTACGTACAGCTACAACAGAAACCATTGGTTTTAAAAGAATAGCTGGTACGACGAGGAGCGCCGTGTCGCACCGGAGAGAAAATAGACTGCTTACCTCGCAACGTTACGATCGACCGCAACACGTGCGGGATGGGATAGATACCGAGAGTTGAAGAGCAAAGCGAGACGCATTTGCAGAAAGCAAAAGAAAGAGGCCGAAATGCGTGAGTATGAAAAGCTTGGTAAGCTGGCCGACAGGGGTTATACTCGAAAATTCTACGAAAAAATACGGCGGCTTACAGAAGGTTTCAAGACCGGAGCATACTCTTATAGAACCCCCAAAGGTGATCTAGTCACCGATGCCCAGAGTGTATTTAAATTATGGAGGGAATACTTCTCCAACCTGCTGAATGACAGTGAACGTACAACGCCAGGAGAAGGCGAACCCGATTCCCCAATCGATGACGATGGGGCAGACGTTCCAAGAAGAAGTTCGAATAGCAATTACCCGCCTGAAGAACAACAAAGCGGCGGGGCCGATGGATTGCCGGCCGAGCTATTCAAACACGGCGGCGAAGAACTGATAAGGAGCATTCATGAGCTTCTTTGTAAAATATGGTCGGATGAAAGCATGCCCAACGATTGGAATTTAAGTGTGCTATGACCAACCCATAAAAAGGGAGACCCCACAATCTGCGCCAACTACCGTGGGATAAGCTTCCTCAACATCGCGTATAAGGTTCTATCGAGCGTATTGTGTGAAAAATTAAAGCCCACCGTCAACAAACTGATTGGACCTTATCAATGTGCCTTTAGACCTGGCAAATCCACAACCGACCAGATATTCACCATGCCCCAAATCTTGGAAAAGACCCGTGAAACGGCACACGCTACTTCTTCATCGATTTCAAAGCTGCTTTCGACAGCATGAATAGGAGCTGCCTCTATGCCGCGATCCCCGCAAAGCTAATACGGCTGTGTAAACTGACGTTGAACAGCACCAAAAGCTCCGTCAGGATCGGGAAGAACCTCTCCGAACCGATCGATACCAAATGAGGTTTCAGACAAAGCGACTCCCTATCGTGCGACTTCTTCAATCTGCTGCTGGAGAAAATAGTTCGAGCTGCAGAACTTAATCGAGCTGGTACAATCTTTTATAAGAGCATACAGCTGCTTGCGTATGCCGATGATTTTGATATCATCGGCCTCAACACCCGCACGGTTAGTTCTGCTTTCTCCAGACTGGACAAGGAAGCAAAGCAGATGGGTCTAGCAGTGAACGAGGGCAAGACGAGTTATCTTCTGTCATCAAACAAACAGCCGCCGCACTCGCGAGTTGGCACTCACATCACTATTGACAGTCATTACTTTGAAGTTGTAGATAGTTTCGTATATGTGGGAACCAGCATAAACACCACCAAGAATGTCAGCCTGGAAATCCAACGCAGGATAACTCTTGCCAACAGGTGCTACATCGGACTGAGTAGGCAATTGAGAAATAAAGTCCTCTCTCGACGAACAAAAACCAAACTCTATGAGTCACTCATAATTCTTGTCCTGAAATATGGGGCAGAGGCTTGGACGATGACAAAAGCTGATGAGTTGACATTGCAAGTTTTCGAGAGAAAAGTTTTCCGAAAGATTTACGGCCCTTTGTGAGTTAGCCTCGGCGAATATCGCATTCAATGGAACGATGAGCTGTACGAGATGTACGACGACATTGACATAGTTCAGCGAATTAAAAGACAGCGGCTACGCTGGTTAGGTCATGTTGTCCGGATGGACAAAAACACTCCTGCTCGGAAAGTATTCGACGCAGTACCCGCCAGGGAAAGCAGAGGAAGAGGAAGACCTCTACTCCGTTGGAAGGACCAGGGGAAGAAGGACTTGGCCTCGCTTGGAATATCCCATTGCCGCCACGTAGCGAAAAGAAGAAACAACTAACGCGCTGTTGTTGACTCGGCTATAATCGCGTAAGCGGTGTCTACGCCAATTAAGAAGAAGAATAATAATTTTATTTTTAAGCCCACAATTTGTTTCAGTTTAAAGATTTTAAATTGTTTACATATAGACACGTATACAAGTATACGTATGTGTAAATATAAGGCACAAATTAAATATTGCACACAAATGCACAACCTAAAACTTAACTCTTTTTATTAAATATACATTACCTAACTACATACATATCTTTGTTTTGCAAAATTATTTATTTATAACTTACTCACCTGAATTTGTTTGTGATCCTTAATTTAATTATATAGAAATGCTCCAAATTTTCTGTAATATTGAATAGTATATATAGTGAAAAACATACAAACCATAATGCTTACATTATTGGCCGTGTTGGATTTGCCGTTTTATGTATATAAAATAAAAGAAATTATTTATAAAATTATCGAAGAAAGAAATTATCTCCTCAAAATCCAAATTTTTTAAATAATTTAGTTAATTTTTCCAGAAAATATTATTTGGTTTAATATAATTAATTAATTATAATTTGGTTTGGCGAATGCGCGTAGTCTTAAATTTTATAAAATCAAAATATAATTGCTCATATTAAATTTATTAATTTAATTGGTATATAAAATCTATCCTACAAATATTTAAGTCTTTAAATTTGAAACGTCAAAACCTACTGAACTTTGACAGCTAATCGAGTTCAGTAGGTTTTAACGTTTATCAGTTGGAAACGGGCAGATTGAAATCTCATCAAAAAAATATGTAAACGGAGGGATTTGTTGCATCGTTCAAGACCACTTATAAAAATGTAAAACAATGAAAATTAAATAATTTTATAAAATTTAAAGGTTTTTGATGAAACGTGTTGTAATTTGAAGCATTATAGTATTATTTTCAATGGAAAATGATTAAAAACATTTAATGATTGAGAGCTAACAATCTTAAATCCATTTTTTGGGTATTGAAAGGTGAAAGTCAGTTGTTTTAATATACTTCAAAAAGATTTAAATAGTTTCTCTATATAATAAATAACCACTATTTAGTAATAATTATTCGTATTAAATGTTGGGTATTGGGTTGATAAATGCCCAAAAATTATTATTTTGTTCAATCTGGCCATAATGGAAAATGTTATAAAAAACGCTTACTTTGAGGCGCTCTCACACTGGAATAACTTAAACATCCCTTTATTCCTGCATCACACGTTATCACGATAACTGTTTAAGGTTAAGCAGGATATACACTTGCAGACATGTCTGTGCTACATGTCAAGTATTGTCTACGGTCTATCGTGTATAGGCAGATATGCATACGAAATTCTAGGTATGCATACAAGTATGAACATAATTCAGATCTTTTAATTTTTCTACTCGTTGTTGCGACGGGTAGCGGCGTGTATAGTGCGACATGCAGGCCGATCTCATATTTGTTTAAATTTTGGAGTGAAATGTTGTGCGCGAATTAGTCACATGAGTCATTTTTACAATTTTCTTAATATAAAAAAACTAAACGTGAAATTGGGGCAAAGTTTATAATCTTTGACTTAAAACTATCCTCTATTTAAACTAAAAATACACTAAGAAAATTTAAATTTGAACATATTTTTAAATAACATAAAGTCAAATTTTAAAAATTATTACAGTTTTACATTTTTTTGGAATTGTCTTAGTCTAACTAGAAGATATTAACAAATAAGAATCTCTTCAGATTTTTTGTTTTCGATAGAAATTGCAACCTGTATCCTGCTCGCCGTCCGACAAATGCACTCGCGATATGCATCGGCCAATTGCTTCCAAAGGCAGAATATCAAAGATTTCGTATCCAAAAAATTTTCGGATAATGTTTAAATATATATCTATAAACCCGAGAACTTCAATCAATAATTTCTTTCCCTTCCAAAAAAATCCTCAAAAAAATAAATTTTTTGAAGCCTCTAAAGCAAGCTCTCCCTTTAATGGCATGCGAGATTCCTATAGTAATTGTGCAAAATTAAAAAATCTTTAAAGTCTGGTGCTGATTTCACCAGCTAGACTTCTTTCGAGAACACGAACTAGATACGCTGGAAGACCCCAAAAGCGTTGCTTTAGCATTTTTTTGCTTCTCATTTTCCGCGCACACCGAAATTACAAGTAGCGCTAAAGTTTCCTCTTCTGAGGCCATGTCCGTTCACTTCAACGATTACAACGAAATGATATCTGAACAACATTTCGCACAAGTATATAGTGAACTGACTTGCGACACGGTATGCATTCAAGTCTGCAAGTGTATATCCCGCTTTAGGGGCATTGGGTTCTTTAATGTCACAAGTCTTTCAAATTGATATTTTAAATTAGAGACAATTGTGACTTGAGTCGATTTTGCAATTCTGTAATGAACAGTCACAAAAATCTATTACATTTCATTATTTAGATGTATTTACTCTGGAATGAAAATAAATATGTCGATAACAAATACTAAATTTTCTATATGACAGTCAAAAGGCATAATTACCAATAAAAGTAAAAATATATGTTGACATTCAGAATATTTTCGATATTCATGTGAATTTGATTTAGGTTTACTTTTTCGTTTTTGAGTTGCTTACAAAATATAAAAAATCAACAATCGATTAATATCTATGATGATCTCTATTCAGTATAATCAAAATTGCAACCAAGCTCTTTTTAGTTTTGCGACCTGCTATGAGGTCACAGATTTGAGACAATATTTTGCGATTAAAAACTGTATTTTGAATAGTAACTAGTCAAAAATTGAAATTTTACCTCAAAATGTCTCAAATAGTAACTGGAGACTGCTTATAGAATTCCGCTGTTAGTACATAAATTAGTAAATTAATAAAGTTAGACAAAAGAAGATTAATAAAATTATGAAATTACTTTTTTACAGCTGCAGCTGCTTGGTTTAATCAAACCGCTACCAGAGATAAAGAGATCCCCAACTCTCCTGTCACTGGAAATGTGAGAGCCGCTCACCTACCGAACTTTGACAGTTGACTGGATTGGGTAGGTGTTGACGTTTCGCTATTGGAAGAAAAGAGACGACCGGATTGAAATCCCGCCAAAATAATATTAGAATGGAGGAATTCGTAACGGCCATCGTTTCTTCGCAGAAAAAAGAGTTAGTAAAAAGTGAAGTAGTGAAGAAAAAGTGAAAAGTGATTAAAGTGAAGGAAAATTGTTTAAATACGTAAATTAGAATAAATATAAATCAGCAAATATAAACGTAAGTACCATAAAATTTGCGTACATAATTATATATAAATGACATATTAATTTACAGCGAAAATGCCGAAAACGCCAATGTGGAAAAAATGCATTGTGGGCTGCAGCGAGGGAAACAGCGTATTTAGATTTCCCAACGAGGGATCGGATCTCGAACGGTAAGTAATTCTAATAGACTATAAATAGTGCAAAAAGTGACTGAATAAAAAATAATGAAAATCCGGTGTTACAATTTAAAAAAAAAAAAACAGAAAACGTGTAAATAAACGTGTTTCCAATGAAACACCTAAACATATTTTTGCTTGTGAGCGGCATTTTTCGGCGAAAATGCGCCTTGAAAAGCGATTGCGTTCGGGGGCCGTTCCCGATATCAATTTAAAAGTTGAGCCTACATTTGACGTCCCAAATTCTGATGAAAAAAATACAATTTTATTGGGCTTCGAAGATTTTGCTCCCCAAGTTGAAGAAGCTGTCTCAAATGCACACAATGCATCGAGAAAGCTTTTTCCAATTAATGAAAGTGAGATAGAAGATGGAATTTTAGAGCCTCTTCCATTTTTTGAGGAGGATATATCTCATAATTTTGATAAGGCCGCGCAAACAGGGTCTGACAGCAGGTACAGAAAGGAAGAAGAAATTGAGGAAGGAGAATAGGGTTTTGAAAATAAAGTTAGAAGAAAAAGAGCAGGAAATAGGAGTTTAAAGGCCCAGTTAGTTGAAATGGCCGCAGAGTTAGAAAGATGTAGGGAACAGCTCAGGAATAGCTCATTTAGGGAACAGTCAGACCCTCTTTCTTTAGTTTGTAGTAAAGTTCCTCCTCAGTTAGGTGCTTGCATTAGGAGTAGTTTTTTAAATAGTAATCGCCGTACTCATGGTCGACGATATGACAATTTTTTAAAAACGATGGCTTTGGGTGTTTTTTTTCTATCGCCAGTTGCTTATCGGCACTTAAAGCACCAATTAGATTTTCCATCCGAAAGTACTTTGGAAAACTTTTTTACAGACTGGCCCCGTTTCCCAGGTTGCACCCAAAGTAGCATAAAATCGTTAGAGATTAGGAGTAGGGGATTCACTTTCGAACAAAAGTTCGTGTCGGTTTCATGTGATGAAATGTCATTTGCAGTATGATAGGAAATTCGATAGGGTGATAGGTATTGAGGATTATGGCGATGAAAATCGCACTTCTAGATTAGCAACTACTGCAATGACTATAATGGTGCAAGGTATAGGTGGAGAGCCTTGGTCCCACCCATTGGCTTATTTTTTCGTAAAAGGTTCCTGCAAAGGGGATGTCCTCAAGAAATACATTCTTGAAGCCATTACCCAACTGCAAAATATAGGACTAATTCCTTGCCATTTTGTTTGCGACCAGGGCACCAATTTTCAGAATTTCGCTAATTTGTTAGGTGTTTCAGCGTCACAGCCTTTTTTTAATGTTAATGGCAAGGAAGTGTATTTTTTTGCGATAGCCCCCATTTGATAAAAAGTAGTCGTAACTGTTTACAAAATTTAAAAAATACGGTTTTCTTTAAAAATAGTCGGGTAAGTTGGTCGGATATTGTTCATTTTTATGAAACCGACTCTAAGTCGAGTTATCGGTGTGCGCATAAATTAACCGATGCTCATATTTATCCAAATACCTTCCAAAAAATGAAGGTTAAATTCGCGTCTCAAGTATTGAGTAATACGGTCGCTTCTGGTATGTTTTCCCTATATAGCTCGGGAGCCTTAAGCTCGAATAGTAGGAGCTTTATTAATACCGCGGAATTCGTTTCGTTTTTTAATAAATTATTTGATATTTTAAATAGTAGTTTCGTTGAGGCTGTTGTACCCACTAAAAAAGTGTTTGTAGGTTCCCCTGAGCAGTTAGAGTTTTTAAATGAGGCAGAACAAGTTTTAAAAACTATTCGGGTCGTAGACGATTTAGAAAGCAACACAACCAATAATTTTAGTTTTATAAAGGGGTGGGTGTTAAATATTAACAGTTTAAGACGATTGTGGCGATTTTTGTCACACTCAGGTTTTCCGTACTTGAAGACGAGACGACTATGTCAGGACAGTTTAGAACATTTTTTTGGGCAGATTCGAAGCAGAGGAGGTACTAGAGTAACGCCCTATATGTTCTCTAGTTTGTTTAGGAAATCGTGGGGCTTACGTTACGTAAACGTCGTAACAAAAGGAAACTGTGAGCTGCCTTTAGAACCTGATGCTACGGTAATTTCGGAACATAGTAATAATATTCTACTTAATGTGTGTAATGATTCACTATTGAATGACCTTTCTTGGCAGGATTTTCAAGGTTTATCACGGCCTGAACACTCTCTCGTTGGATCAATCGCATTAGATAGCAGTTTAGAAATTAATTTTTTGAAAGAAATTGCGTTTAGCTACTTTTGTATTTATTTTTTTTTAAATTTTCAACTGCACACATGTTCCCTGCCTTTACCATATTTAGGAGATGAAATTCCTTCGGACGAATTCATCTTCATGCATCAAAATCAAATAGACAAATGCAACTTAGTCAAGCCGCCTGAGGATTTTATTGCATTTGTAAAAATTTTGGAAGCAAGATTTTTAGAAGAATTCGACAGTAATTGTCATAAAATAGGATTAGGAGATATTCTATTTAATAAAATGAAAGATGTTAGGCCCTTTTTGTGTTGTGAAAATTGTGACCCGAAAATTGTTTTAGCCCTTTTTATTAGAATTAGAATATATTTTTTAACAAAATTTTTAAATAAAGACCTTTCTGTCCCTAACTGTAAAAATAAAATTTTGTGTGTTTCACACCTATAGGTTTCAATTTTATTTTATTTTTTAGTGGTTACAATAAGCGAACTTAATATTACGAAAGAAAATAAAAAAGTAAAAATTTTGTAAACAGTTAAGATAAAGAGGCTCTAAAATAAGAAACAATTTTTTTTAAGGAAAATTAAAATTTGGGATGTAAATGTAGGCATTTGTATATACTTATGTAAATAATTTGTTATTACTGTGATATTTGTATACATTTTTTACATGAATTGTTATTGTTTTGTTTTTATCGTTACATGTATACATTTATCGTTTTGTTTATTTTTTCGTTATATACTAATGAATTGTTATGGTTTTGTTACTTTATGTAAATAAATATTTAATGGGTGATATAGGCCTAAAGGGGAACCGAGCACCCAAAACTAACTTCGGTAACGCGCCATTTTGCATACCTCCTGGGTGGTGTGGAAAGTGCAATTGGGCATTTTAATTTAAATGCCCAAAAATTCTTATTTTGTTCGATCTGGCCACAATGGAAAATGTTATAAAAAACGCTTATTTTGAGGCGCTCTCACACTGGAATAAGTTGGGCATCCCATTATTCCTTTGAAACGGCATGATGAAAGAGAAACTTTGCAATATCACTTATGACATCGAAACAGAACACTGAGTATCGTTGGAAACAACTGTCAGAGATAAAGAGATGTTTAACTCCTCTCTCACTGGAAGTGAGAGAGCAATTGTTAAACGTCAAAACCTACTGAACTTTGACAGCTAATCGAGTTTAGTAAGTTTTGACGTTTAGCAGTTGGAAAAGAGGGACGACCAGATTGAAATCCCGCCAAATTATTATTCGAATGGAGACATTTTTCATTTTTTTGTCTCCATTTGTAACGGCCATTATTTCGAAGAATACCGAAGGTGAAACAGCACGCAGATTGAAAGATGTGAGTATATTTTAATTTTTATTAAGTAAATTTGCACTTATTTAATACTTTTTTTTATTTTATTTTACAGACAAAATGCCGAAAACAACCAGCAATTGGAATTGTGTTGTTGGCTGCAACGAGGGAGGAAGGATATTTAGTTTTCCAAACAGTGGAACGGACCTCGAACGGTGAGTGAAAAACATTAAATAGTGCAAAAAGTGTTTTTAAATTTGTGAAAAATTTCGAATAAATAAGTGTTTCTATTGTGCAATTAAAATAGTAATTTTGAATAATGAAATTGAATTTCCGCGTGTTTTTAAGTGTGATGTGCTGAACAAGTAGAGCGCGACAGACTGCAAGCGACATCTGTCAAATATTAAAATACACACGTTCTTATGGCCACAGTTATGTAGTCGTGCAGCTGCCTCAATAACTTTGTCCTTAAGAACATGTGTATTTTAATATTTGACAGATGTCGCTTGCAGTCTGTCGCGCTCTACTTGTTCAGAGCGTAACTGTCAATTTATTGTCATTGCCCTTAATTAACTAAATAAATTGTTTTAAAGTAACGATTTATCATTGAATATTTATGGTAGTCATAAAAAATAATTTTACTTCTAAATATTCATTAAATATGCACTTTTTGCACTATTATTATTATTAGTATACATATTTTATAATTATATATAACATTTTGTATTTAATTTTGTTTCTTTTAAAAGGCGTAAATGTTGGCTCAAGCGTTTAGGTGTTTTTGAAGATCAAAGTGATTTTTATTATTATTATTAGTATACATATTTTATAATTATATATAACATTTTGTATTTAATTTTGTTTCTTTTAATAGGCGTAAATGTTGGCTCAAGCGTTTAAGTGTTTTTGAAGATCAAAGTGATTTTTGCGTGCGAGCGGCATTTTTCAAATGAAATGCGTAACGAAAAAAAATTGCGTCCGAGAGCCGTTCCGGACATAAATTTAATAAATGAGCCAATATTTAACGCCCCAAATTCTGCTAATATAATTGAAGTAGGCGTTGAAGATTTTTTCCCCCAAATGGAAGGATCTGCCTCAAATGCAAACGGTGCATCGAGGCAGCTGCTTCCGCTTTTAGAAAGGGAAGACCGCGAAAATATTTTAGAGCCTCTGCCACTTCTTGAGGAGGAACTACTTAAGAGTAGCGAAAAAGCCGCGCAAACAGGTAGGGGTCTGACAGCAGGGACAGATAGGAAAAAAAAATTGAGAGAAGAGAATAGGATTTTAAAAATAAAATTAGACGAAAAAGAACAGGAGAATAGGAGTTTAAAAGCTCAGTTGGTCCAAATGGCAACTGAATTAGAAAGATGTAGGGAAATGTTAAGAAACAGTTCATTTAGGGAAGAGTCAGATCCTCTTGAGATAGTTTGCAGCAAAGTTCCTCCTCAGTTAGGTGCTTGTATTAGGAGTAGTTTTTTAAATAGTAATCGCCAAAGTCACGGTCGGCGATACGACACTTTTCTTAAAACTTTAGCTTTGGGTGTATTTTTTTTATCGCCAATCGCTTATCGCTACCTAAAGCACCAACTTAGTTTTCCCTCAGAAAGTACCTTACATAATTTTGTCGCAGATTGGCCTCGTTTCCCAGGTTGCACCCAAAGCAGCATAAAGTCTTTACAAATTAGGAGTAAGGGATTTTCTTTCGAACAAAAGTTCATATCAGTTTCTTGTGATGAAATGTCACTGAAATGTCATTTGTAGTATGATAGGAAATTTGATAGGGTGATAGGTCTTGAAGATTATGGCGATGAAAATCGCACATCTAGAATAGCCACAACTGCAATGACCATAATGGTGCAAGGTATAGGTGGAGAACCTTGGTCCCACCCGTTAGCTTATTTTTTTATTAAAGGCTCATGTAAAGGGGATGTCCTCAAGAAATATATTTTTGAAGCCATTACCCAACTTCAAAATATAGGGCTAGTTACTTGCCATTTTGTTTGTGACCAGGGTACCAATTTTCAAAATTTAGCTAATTTGTTAGGTGTTTCAATGTCACGGCCTTTTTTCAACGTTAATGGTAAGGAAATATGATTTTTTTACGATAGCCCCCATTTATTAAAATGTAGTCGAAACTGCTTACAAAATATGAAAAATAAAGTAGATTCTAAAAATAGTCGCGTATGTTGGTCTGACATAGTCCATTTTTATAAACAGGACTCTAAGTCGAGTTATCGGTGTGCGCCTAAATTAACCGATGCTCACATTTACCCCAATACCTTTAAAAAAATGAAAGTTAAATTCGCGTCTCAAGTTTTAAGTAATACGGTCGCTTCAGGTATGCTTTCTCTTTACAGCTCGGGAGCCTTAAGCTCAAATAGTATGAGCTTCATTAATACCGCGGATTTCGTTTTTTTTTTTCAATAAATTATTCGATATCTTCAATAGTAGTTTCACTGAGGCCATTGTACCCACTAAAAAAGTTTTTATAAGTTCCCCAGAGCAAAACCAGTTTTTAGATGAGGCAGAAAAAGTTTTGAAAACAATTCGGGTCGTAGATGAGTTAGGAAACGACACAACAAATAATTTTAATTTTATAAAGGGGTGGTTAATTAATATTAATAGTTTAAGACGATTGTGGCGATTGCTGTCACACTCAGGATTTCCTTACCTGAAGACAAGACGACTATGTCAGGACAGCTTAGAGCATTTTTTTGTCAGATTAGAAGTAGGGGAGGTTCTAGAGTAACACCTTTCATGTTCTCTAGTTTATTTAGGAAGTCATGGGGTTTACGTTACGTAAATATCGTAACAAAAGGTAACTGTGAGCTGCCTTTAGAACCCGAAGCCACAGTTATTTCAGAACATAGCCATAATGTTCTTCTTAATGTGTGCAATGATTCCGTTTTAAGTGACCTTTCTTGGCAGGATTTCCAGGGTTTACCACGGCCCGAACACTCCATTGTTAGATCCATTACTTTAGATAGTAGTTTAGAAATGAGCTTTTTAAAGGAAAATGCTTTTAGTTATTTTTGCGGCTACCTTTATTTGAAAATTTTTAAAATGCACACATGCCTCCTGCCATTACCCTATTTAGGAGATGAAATTCCTTCTGATGAATTCATCTTCATACATCAAAACCAGATCGATAAATGCAACTTAGTAAAGCCGCCTCAAGAATTTGTTGCATTTATTAATAATTTAGAAATAAAATTTGTTGAGGAATTTGACAGAAATTGTCATAAAATAGGATTAGGAGAAATTCTTTTTGATAAATTAAAAGATATTTATTTATTTATTTACAAAAGGTAACTGTGAGCTGCTATTAGGCCCTTCTTGTGTTGTGAAGACTGTGACCCAAAGGTAGTTATTGCCCTATTTATTAGAATTAGAATTTATTTTGTGACGAAATTTTTAAATAGAGATTTATCTTTACCCAATTTTAAGAATAAAATTTTGTGTGTTTCACATTTGTAGATTTTATCTTCCTTTTTTAGTGGTTGCAATGAGCTAAATATTTTATACCAAAGTAAGATTTTTTAAGCAGATTCGTATTAAGAGGCTCTAAAGTTAGAACGTTTAATAGAAAGTTTTTAATAACAAATTAGAATTTGGGCTTTAAATATTGGCAGTTGTACATATGTATATTTATTTTTATAGTTTTAAGTATTATGCTATTATGTGATATGAAGTGATATTGTTTTTGTTATTTTTTATACTATTATATATGAATTGTTATTGTTTTGTTTTTTTCATTTTTTTATGTAAATAAATTTTTAATGGGTGATATAGGCCTACTGGGGAACCGAGCACCCAAAAATAACTTCGGTAACGCGCCCTTTTGCATACCTCATAGGTGGTGTGGAAAATGCGAATTGGGTGTTTTAATTAAAATGCCCAAAAAATAGCTTTTTTTCTGATCTGGCTACAATGAAAAATGTCATAAAAAACGCTAATTTTGAGGCGCTCTCACACTGGAATAAGTTGGACATCTCTTTATTCCTGCAACTGTGCTTGTCCCCAATAGCTAAGAACGAATTTAACTAATATGATGTTTTTTGATGTGTGTAGGAAACAAGAAAATTAAGAAAAGTTTTACAAAACAAAGAGTTCAGAATATAGAGTATATTCTATACAAAGAGTATAGAAAGAAATATATATATTAATATTGTTAATATTTATAAAAGTAATTATTCTTCACGCGCTACCTATACATATATGGTATTCATTAATTTACACGATTAATTTAAGTAAATATGACTTTGGGTAACAAATACTTTTTGTTATCAATACATACATAAGTAAGTTATGCGCTAAAATAATTTGTTACCCTTAGCAGACTGTGAAGAGATTTAATAACAAATGTATGGCATTCTATTAGAAACCGAGAGAGGTTGCACTCCGGGAGTGCAGGCAGAAGTGAAAACTTGAACTTATGGCGCGTTGGGCACTTTTTTGGGTGAGCATTTTAGGTGCGCTCGCGACATGAGAAATCGTACTTAAAAAATCAAGTTTATCAAAGCAATGTGGGCACTTTTTTAATGGTCATGAAGTGTAATAATATAGAAACTATATTCGAAGGAAGTGGTTTTATTTAAATGATTAAATATTAGTAAATAGTTAGTACAAAATTTAGCAATTCTCATCCATAATTTCAACAACTCTTACATCGTCATTATCAGCATTTTCATCGTTATTATATTTCTAAAACTGAAACAATAGGTCTATGGTAACTAAAGTATGAAATGAACAATTTTGATTTAAATCTATTTATATAGTATATCTAGTGAATACTGCATCAATAGTAGTTTTGTATTTTGTTGTGCTAAGATTGCGATCATTGGACATCGTTAAATCAAATTCTTCATATAAAAATTCAATTAATGATTGATAAATGATTAAATATTAGTAAATAGTAAATACAAAATTTATTTCTTATCCATAATTTCAACAACTCTTACATCATCATTATCAGCATTTTAATCATTATTATAAGGATTTTCATCAAATTCTAAAACTGAAACAATAGGTCTATAATAACTAAAGTATGAAATGAACAATTTTGATTTAAATCTATTTATATAGTATATCTTGTGAATACTGCATCAATAGTAGTTGAAAATTTTCAAGCGTTTTTGAGAAACGAAAAATAGTTAGGGATCCGCAATTTTATATAACACTCCAATTGCCGCGAGAAAGACTTACTAATTGCGAGTAACGAGAAAAGCGTGCGTTCGTTTGTACGGTTCGATTGCAATTGAATTCTTTATTTCACCTAATCTAATTGCTAAGCCTAAATCTTAAAACTAACGGCTTAAACAAGTGGTAATATAAATATGTATTAAAAAAGGGGTAAGTCTAATCATCTTCAACTGTTCGTTCAATATTGTAATAGATTATGGTAAGTATTAAGGTAAGTAGTAGATTAATATTATGAATGCATTATTAAGGTAAGTATAATAGATTTTCTTAATTTAATTTTTAATTTAATTAATTCAATAGTTTATAGTTTTTATAATTCAATATTTTACAATTCATTTATTATTTTTATTTTAGATATAAATTTGTAGATAGGTCGCTTGACGCAACACCGGCCACCTTGACAGGATCAATTTCCTTCAACCTTCATTGCAAGCAAGGCCAGCTTGTTGATGGGGCGCTTGATTGTGCCCGCCTTAGTCGCCACTTCTGCGACTCGCACCTTGCCGTCTTGGCCTTCGACGGTTGCGCCGACGCGGCCGATTACCCACTGCTGCGGCGGCACGTTGTCTTCGTGAACGAAGACGAGATCGCCTGGCTGCAGGTTGCGTTTGGGGTGGAGCCATTTGTTGCGCTCCTAAAGGCTCGTTAGATATATTTTGGACCACTGTTGCCAAAACTGTTGCTTGAGACAGCAAACAAGTTGCCATCTCTCGCAGCAACGAATTGGGTCCGTTGGCACTTGTGCTGGGGGCAGTGTTCGCAGAGGACAACCGATTAAAAGGTGCGCTGGAGTTAGTGCTTCTCCGTCGTTGGGGTCCTGGCTCAACGGTGTTAGGGGACGCGAGTTCAAAATCGCCTCCACTTCGGCCAGTAGCGTTGAGAGCTCTTCCGTTGTTAGTAGAGCGTTGCCGAGTGCGCGAACGATTAGATGCTTGGCGGACTTCACGGCCGCCTCCCATAATCCGCCGAAGTGCGGCGCCCTGGGTGGTATAAAGCCGAAGCTGAATCCTTCTTCGGCTGCGAACCCCATTAGTTCAGGGGCTTGCGCTAGAAACGCCTCCTTCAGCTCGCGCAGCTTGCGGTCGGCGCCGATGAAGTTGGTGGCGTTGTCGCTGAATATCTTCGTCGGCATCCCTCGGCGTCTAATGAACCTTTTTAGGGCGAAGATAAATGAATTAGAAGATAGGTCCGAAACTAATTCTAAATGTACTGCTTTTGAAGTGAAGCAAACGAAAACTACAATATATGATTTTACGGGTGGTCGACCGCGTATTTTTAGAGTTGTGTATATTGGACCACAAAAATCTACGCCACATATAAGAAAGGGTCGTAGTGCTCGAAGTCTTTCGACTGGCAAATTTCCCATTATTTGGTTTTGCTACTTCGGCTTGTAATGAAAACAATGTATACAGTTTCTTACGGTTCTACTGCAAGCTTCTCGGGCATTTATTAGCCATATGCGTTCTCGAAGAAGCGCAACCAACGCTTTGGCCCCAGCGTGGTGATTTCGAATGTGCAGGAACCGTAAATACGTTATAACGAAGTGCGAACTTTTACTTAATAAAAGCGGAAATTTGGCATCATATGGGAGAGGTGCATTTAATTGGCGACCTCCTACTCGGATTAATTTGAACGACAGCGACATATCCGAGAACTCATGCAAAGACGGGTTGAGTTTTTGCAAGTTTGCGGGTAGGGTAGTGCCTTTATGCAATTTTTTAATAACATCCGAAAACTCTGAATGTTGGACCACCTGTGCAATTTTTAAAAAACTCAATTTTAGCTCTTCTGAAGTCAGATCTTGGCCCCTGGAGGATTTTGGTGGTCGCCTGATCCATAGTAATATATATGCGACCACACGAAGCAATTTTTTATGAGAAGAGAATTTTTCAATGAGGTCCAATATTGAATTTTTCTCAGCAGTCGAAATTAATGTAAATGTAGTTTTTTTCTTCTCTAATGCTTCGTCTTCTGGTGAGAGCTGGAAGTGGTTATTAATTGGCCATAATGCAGGGTCTTCTAGGAGGAACTGTGGACCTTCAAACCATATAGAATTATTCAATTCGTCCACGTTACAACCCCGAGACACTTGATCCGCAGGATTTTGTTTCGTTGGCACATGTCGCCAATGTACTTTGTCAGTCAACTCTTGGATTTCGGACACTCTGTTTGCGACGAAGGTTTGTAGGGAAGATGGATGTGTTTTAATTCAATGTAAAACGATTTTAGAGTCTGTCCAAAATGTAATATTTTCGAAATGTCGACTCAACATAGGCGCTACTCTTGACCATAATTTCGAAAGAAGATGTGCTGCCGAGAGCTCAAGACGCGGAAGAGATTTGGTCTTCAGCGGAGCCACTCTAGACTTTGCAGTAAGCAGCATACATTTAATACCACTAGCAGATTGGCTTCGTATGTATATGCAGCATCCGTACGCCCTTATTGAGGCATCGGAGAAGCCATGTATTTGGCAGATGGCACTCGACTCACCTTTTACGTAACGAGGAATGCTTATCGACGAGAGCTGCATTAGGTTGGCTTTAAAGTTCTGCCAGCTAGTGTCAAGGCGCAATGGAATCGACTCATCCCAATCTAGTTTTTGGATCCAAAGCTCTTGCAATAAGAGTTTTGCTTTGGTAACTAGTGGGGCTAGTAATCCAAGAGGATTAAAAAGGCGAGCAGAAACTGACAATATGTTTCGTTTAGTGGCTCGCAGATCATTAAAATTGTCATCTAAAACAAATCGATTTAGTGGAACTTTTGTCATTGAAGCTTAATGACTTTTCAGTGCAATCACTGTCGAAAAATTTAGGGTTGTTCGAAAACCACTTCGCTAAGGTGAATCCTGCCGAGTTTAATATTTTAATTACCTCACTTCTCAAGAGATCTAGAGACTCAAAATTTTCGGACCCTGTTAATAAATCATCAACATAAAAGTCTCTTTTGATGGCCATTGAACCGCGTGGGTATTTCATTGTATTGGCATCACTGAGCATTTGCAAACACCGTGTTGCGAGAAATGGAGCAGGCGCAGTGCCGTATGTTACGGTGTTAAGACGAAAAATTTTAATTTGCTCAGAAGGATGCTCTCTCCACACAATAAGTTGACAATTTCTGTCTTCTTCATGCATAATTATTTGACAGTACATTTTAGTAATGTCCGCTGTTAGTGCATACTTATGTAAGCGAAAACCAAGAAGAGTTGAATATAATTCTTCTTTGATGGTTGGACCTACCATCAAAAGTTCATTCATTCATTCAAATACAACACGTAATTTGGTTGTTGTGCTCTCGGGCCTTAAAACGCATTGATGCGGAATGAAGTAGTATGGCTCACTCGAGATCTTATTGTTCGTTGGGCTCATGTGACCCAATGCTCTATATTCATTCATAAAGTCCAAATACATTTTACGAAGTTCTGGATTTTTTAATGTCCTTCTCTCCAAGGCCTGAAACCGCCGAACTGCGGTTGCATAGGAGTGACCGAGTAACTTACGGTCAGCTTTAAACGGCATTCTGACTTTAAACCGTCCTGAAGGCAATACTTGAGTAGTATTAACGAAAAAGTTTTCACACTCTTGTTGCTCTGGTGTGAATTTGATGCCATTTGATTCTGAAGGTAATTCTTCTAGATCCCAAAATTTTTGGACTACTGAATCGATTGACGTTAAGTCTTCTTCAGCTTGGCATAATGTGATATGTAATCTGGGAGGAGAACTTATATTACTGGCGTATTTGCCAGACACAATCCATCCTAAAAGGGTTTTCTGAAGAGTGGGTTGGTTAGGACCATTTTTAATTTGACCAACAGCTAAAAGATCGAAAAATGCTTCAGCACCCAATAGGATATCCACTTTTTTAGATTTGTGGAATTCTGGGTCCGTCAATTCAATATTGTGCGGAATTTTCCAGCCACTAACATTAATGTTATGGTCTGGATGATTTGCCGAAATCCATCGCATTACCCAAAATTCCGCCGAAAATTCAAAATTATTTAACCGCGACTTGACAAACGCGTTCAGTTTTGACCCCACTTTTGTATGGGAATTGCCAATTCCAATTACGCTTAATGTTTTGTGCTGACGTCGAATCCGCAACTTTTGTGCCAAATCCTCCGTCATAAAGTTTACCTGGGAGCCTGAGTCCAGCAAGGCTCTCGCAGGAAGGTAATCTCCGCAGCTTGTCCTCACTAGAATTACTGCTGTTGCCAACATGACCCGATCCGGCATACTAGCTGTATGCATGGCATGTGTGGTTGATGGTTGCGGATGAGGTTCAGCAGGGAAGGAAACCGGAAACTAATGCAATAATGTGTGATGCGATCGATTGCACACACGACATCTATCCGCTCTGCACTTAGAGACAGTGTGTCCCTTACGCAAACAATTTATGCATAAGGGCACCGATTTGACGAACTCGAACCTCTGCTGCACCGGAAGCGCCTTGAAAGTGGGGCGGGCAGTCAAATTATGGTCTTTCGATTTGCATTGCTGACAAAGAGACTGCCTCGTATTTGCTGCAACTAGCGCCGATTTGGTCCTGTCCATATGTTGTTGTTTCCCATAACTCGCGCTGCTTGTTGGTATGGGCTTCGTCCTAGAGTGTGATGCTCCTTCCGCTGATAGCTGCTGGTATCGTCGATTTAGGGTGGCTTCACAGTCCTTCCACAGTGGCAGTTTGTCATAGCCCAGCGCTTCTTCCCATTTGGATCGGGTGGCAGGGTCAACCTTTGTCATTACAATGTGTATGATTATTGCGTTCGTTATTTGTTTTTCATCACCCAGCGATAGCAACGAATCATATACCGCTGACACTTCGTCAATCATTGAACGCAGGAAAGGCGCAGAAGGCTTTGGGATTGTTGGCAGCTCAAAAAGTTTAGATATTGTATTGAAAAATATCAAACATTTATTATCATAAACTTTTTTGAGACTTGCCAACGCTTTCGGATAATTTTCATCCGACATCTGAAACGCTTTAACTGTTCCCAAAGCCTCTCCAGATAGTCAATTTACCAAATGGTTAAATTTTTCTATATCTGGGATATTTGGATCATTATGAACCAAGCTCTCAAATAAACTCTGAATATTCTCCCTTGAATTTCGGCAAATTCATTTTAGGGAGCCTTGAGCTGTGAGAAGCTACAAAAGATGTTTCGGCAAGTGAATTTTTATTTTTTGCTAAAATTGACTTAATTATGGACTTCTTTTCAACGATTATGTCCTCTAACTCCCCTCGGGCCATGTCGTCCTCATCAATTTCTTCAATCTTTGATTGGCATTTCATTAATTTTTCACTATGTGAGTTTAATATATCTAAACGACATTCCAATTCTATTGGATCTAAAGACATAGTCTTTTCGAGAAGGCCCGTTTTAATGCGCAAAATACTAGTTTTCGCAACCGTTCTTTGACGTCTTATCGTTTTTAAGTCCGTCAACTCCTTACTTGGAGACTGGTTTGCGAGAGTTGGCTTTGGTTTGCTCTTTTTGCGTTGGTTAAATTAAATCTCCGAAAGAAAGACTATAACGGTTGGCAACAGATATATTAAGAATCGATATGTCGAAAACGAAAAAATATATGTATGTCGATTCCCAAATATACGAAAGCCAAACCAATAGCAATAAAAGTTGGCAACAAATATATTTGGAATCGGTTACGAAAACGAAAAAAAAAAATAATATCGATTCCCAAGTATACGAAAGCCAAACCGATAAATGCGCAAAATGAGCAATAGCACAAAAAAGTAATTTAATCGGAAAATGTCCGAACGAAAATCGACAAAAATTGCGAAAAAACGACCGATAATTGCAAACGCGGTTCGAAAAAATTGCGAAAAACGAGACAATTTAATTTTGCAATTAATAATTTTTACACCTATATTTCCAAATAAAGGGCTACCGCAAAATCCCAAAATCCCTTTGATTCACTTTAAATTTATACATTTAGATATAAACATACGTGGGGTTCAAATATTTATATCAATTGTATAATATATAATATATGTATGTATATATTGTTATATATGTATGTAAGTATGTCAATATAATGAAACAAAAAGGGAGAGCAAAAAACTGAAAGTGTGCACTTGTTTTGTTGCTTTTTTTTTTTGTTTGCACTGCTTTCAGTAAATCGCACTCGTTACCTGGTGCGTCGGCTGTTTGCCGGCCCTTACGTCCTTTTGCAGAGAATGCAGGGGCAGCTCATTCCCACGACGGCAGCGGCGTTGATGGCAGCAACGGTTTGATGGTAGCAGCGGCTTGATGGCAGCAACGACGATGGCAGCAGAAAATGATGGTAGCAGAAAGTAATGGCAGCAGTGATTTGATACAGCAACAACGTTGGGGCAGCAGCGATTTGATGTTGTAAAATGTAAAGCTGGACACTTAGCGGTATGCCTTACTAGTTTCTGTAGCAGCACTGGAAGCGGTAAGTATATAAAAGTGCTACTTCACTTTTACGGCACAAGAAATGGTAGGTTTGTACGGGAGTTTTTAGCGGCACTTCACAGTTTTAGCGTTTTTTTTTTAAATTAGCGTTAAACCGGCACTTTAATAATAATAATTTTTTTTTCACAGAACTTTCAAGCGAAACTGTTTGAAACGCTTTGGCGGAAATTTTTGTAAATCACTGTACCTACCGGTTTCCCAGTTTCCTTACACTTATGTATGTTTTGTTTGTCTTTTTTACTTCTTTTTATTCTTTTTAGAAATTTGGAAGCACAGGTAAGTAGATTTTGCACACACTCTTTATCACGTATGTACGAGTATGTGTGTAATTTTGTATATATATTTTTAGTATCAATTTCCCTCTTTTTTTCTCACTTCTTTTGTTTAGTTTTTAACGATTTGGTGCTGTACATCAGAGAACGTATAATATAGAGAAGGTTCAATTGCGGACAGGCGTGTGAACTGTCAAGAGCTAACAAAATCCTATTAGTGGATTTCACCACTTTTGCCTGAGAAGGAGAAAATTTAACAGTGCTGAGCGAACAGAGCTGAGCATTCAAAGAAAATTATGCTCAGAAATATACATTGCTATTACAGATGTATGTTGCTCTTTTGCTTATATTTCTATACGTTTACATGCAATCATATCAATTGATATGAATATCATTTTGCGAATTTTTGTGAATTCATGCAAAATTGATAACATTATTATTAAATTATGCTATTTTCATGGTAATATTTGTAGTTAATGTCCAAATAAAAGCTATTTTTTAAATATTTCTTATCTTTGATAATATTATATAATTTCGTATGCATGTATACATATAGTATGCTATATACATATAGGAAATATTATCGTAATATCCTAAAAACATAATATATACAATAATAATATACATATGTATGTAAATAACACATCTTATCATTTAAAACTTTCATACGCATCTATCCTGCAGATATGTATGCAAGTACAAATCAATTTCAAATCAAGATATTACCATTTATCAGTAATATAAAAAGCGCGCGCTTCTTTATATTTACGTACACACATATGTTTGTATGACATTCTCACACAAATAATATATGCGTACGCATGTAAAAAAAAAATACAAACAGTCTTCTGGAAAAACAACAATAGTCTCAAAAATCAACATACATACTTACAACGTGAGTACACACGTAAATATGTGCGTATGACATTCCCACACAAACAATGCATACACAACATACATACTTGCATGCGTTCACATGTGGATATGTCACCCGCAAAAATTACAAATATTGTTCTACAAAAACAACAATCATTTGAAATAGCATCAGAAACCAATATGGCAGCCAATTTGCCGACGTCAAAATTTGTAGTAAATTACACAACAACAAAATTTTCATTCATGAACGCAAACGTACTTTCAAAAAGCATATTCGATTCATTCATAAAAGCAAAAGCCATTACATCTCCCCGAGCATGCCTTGCCTACAAGCGTCTTTGGCGACGATTTCAAAAGCTAAAATTCATAAATTGAATATATTTCTGAAATGTATGAGAAGGAAAAAGTGTCAACCCCGCAAAATAAGTATTAAAATATATTATAATAAAATCGACAACATAGATTATTTGTCGATTTTCAATTCAAGAAATATTTCAAAGAAAATATTCAATATTCTTCTGATTCATGTGTACAGTCAATCCCGATTAAGTAGTACTCCGCTTAAATAAAATCAACTCTCTCCCTCATCACTCTTAACAGCCTATATTATATCTTGCTGCATCTCACGGTTTGTTTTTTTGAAATACGTAGAAATTATTGTTTTAAGTACCACTCGTTTAGGTCTCCTCACTCACTTATGTACCATATTATATTTTTATTTTTAACTAACTACAAATATCTGTATCTTTGAATGTGGCACATAACCGGGATTGACTGTATTTGTGAAGGAATGTAGAAAATATTTCGTTATTCGGAAATGTTTTTACGCAGCTGCGTCGATATGTATGCAAGCTCACGCACAAACATATGTACATATTTACGATGGTTTGTAGGCGGAGCTGTACAACGGCAAGGGAAGCGGTGACAATCGGCCGCCATTCGTTTATTTTTTTTTTATTTGTCGCGTCAGTCCTTCGACACATTGACTTTTTCATAAAACGTAAAGTTCGGCCATTGGTTGTCCGTGACAACGGAGTTTTTGTATGAAACAATGGGTGTGTATATTTACAAACAAAGTTGTGTGTAGACAAAATTACAAACTTGAACGATTCTTTCAATTTTGTTTACATGAACACAAAACTACATATGTATGTACATACATATGTGAATATGTGAGCATTATGCGAAAGGTTTTTTAAAATCTTTTTACAAGTACACATAATTGTATGCATATGATATGGTCTTTTAAGACCAATTATCAAAACTTCTAATGCCCAAAGCAAATAAATACATACATTTGTACATATGTACATATATAAAAATATAACTTATCAAACCTATATTAATTAAATATTTAAGTAATAATAAAAAAATGACTTTATTATACATTTCAACAGATTTAGTGCCATTCATCTTTAAATGGGTCAAATTGCACATACATATTTATGTGCTTTGATATCAAATATATGGAGAATATCTATAAATAATATCCATAGCCGTTTGCGCATTGTAAATATGCGAATCTGTAAGCGTACATTGAAATTAGCATCACTTTTCTCATTTAACACTAAGAATGCTCAATTCTGCTATTTTCGACGCTCCTGTTAAATATTGGTGAAATCCGCTTATAGAAACGAGTACCCCTGATTTTGTGGTGAAATCCACTAATAGAAACGAGTACCCCTCCAAAAAATGAAATGTAGTAGAACAGTGCTGCCCGTGAACCTTCTCTATATTATACATTCTCTGTAAACAGCTACTTGAAATCACTCAATCGTAATGATGCGCTGATTAGCTACAATTTAACATTAAGATTTTTATTGATTGGCAACACTCATTGAAATGACATAGCGTTTTCTATTTCGTGATCTACTCACCATGTTTGTGTTGCCATACTACACAGTGTGGCCATATAGAAAGGTCATGGTGAAACATAAGTTGTCACGTTATTTGTATTGACCACACTGTTTTCCGTTGCATCTGCTTGGAATTTATGGGGATATGCATAATTTAATTAAAATATTAGCAATTTACTTTTAGTTAGGGTGGCTTCTTACATCTGCTAAATAAATTGTATGTAATAAACAGCTAGTTGAAACCACTCAATCGTAATGATACGCTGAGTAGCTACAATTTGACATTTAGATTTTTATTGATTGATATTTTCAATGTTAAATTGTTCAAAAAATAATTAATTTATTGCAATTTTAATTTTAAATAGAAATAATCTTTTGCTTTCGATTCTTGTTTGTATAAAATTGACAATAACTTTTTTTCTTGCCACCCATTAACGCGTATAGCTTGCAGCGCTCTCGCATACCTATACACTCTGAGTATACATATAAGTATGTAATCTCGTCTGTCGCGAGAGCACGAACGATCGGTTACTAGATCACCTCTAGGGTTCTACAAGAGTATACTGCGGTCTTGAAAACTTTTTTTAGTCGCCCCTGTCGGAGGTTCCAGCTTTATGCTGGAATCAAGTACTACAGATAATCATATTTCGGGCCCCGGCGAAGTCGATCAGCTTCAACCCATTTGGGAATGTTTCATCGTGGAGACTGAATTTTCTGACCGTAGAGCCAAAGATACCATCTTTGCCCACCCTGGCGTTAAAGTTGCCAAGAACGATTTGGACATCGTGGCGGGGGCAGCTCTCATAGGTGCAATCCAAGCGCTCATAAAAGGCATCTTTGGTCGCATCGTCCTTCTCTTCCGTCGGGACGTGTGCGCAGATCAGCGATATGTTGAAGATCTTCGCTTTAAAGCGGGTTGTGGCTAGACGTTAATCCAACGGGGTAAATAGACAGTATTCGGCGACGGAGTCTCCGACGGAGACCCCACAATCTGCACCAACTACCGTGGGATAAGACTTCTCAACATCGCGTATAATTTCGTTTATCTTGGCAAAAGTGTAAACACCACTAACAATGTCAGCCTGGAAATCCATTGCAGGATAACTCTTGCCAAAAGGTGCTACTTCGGATTGAGTAGGCAATTGAGAAGTAAAGACCTCTCTCTAGGAACAAAAACCAAACTCTATAAGTCACTCATAATTCCTGGTCTGCTATATGGTGCAGAGGCTTGGAGGATGACAACAACTGATGTGTTGACGTTGCAAGTTTTCGAGAGAAAAGATCTGCGAAAGATTTACGGTCCTTTGCGTGTTGGCCACGGCGAGTATTGCATTTGATGGAACGATGAGATATAGGACGAAATTGAAATAGTTCAGCGAATTAAAAGACAACGGCTACGTTGGCTAAGTCATGTTGTCCGAATGAACGAAAACACTCCAGCTCTGAAAGTATTCGACGCTGTACCCGCCGGGGGAAGCAGAGGAAGAGGAAGACCTCCACTCCGTTGGAAGGACCAGGGGGGAAGGACTTGGCCTCGCTTGGAATATCCAATTGCCGCCACGTAGCGAAAAGAAGAAACGACTGACGCGCTGTTGTTAACTCGGCTATTATCGCGTAAGCGGTGTCTACGCCAATTAAGAAGAAGACGAAGATATATGAAAGTTAGGCATATTATTGATCTGATTTTATCCTTATCTGGCTTTACAGCACATAAATGCTCTCTGAGTTTCATTAAAGTACATCAGGTATCTGTTGTGTAACCGGTTTGTTATTGTTAATTTTGCATGTGTTAAACTATTTATTTTTCAATAGTTTTCTCGGTCTAATCAAATCTCTCTACAGTCTGTTAAGGGTAACAACAGACATTTTTAACATATAAGCATGTCAGTGTGTTTGTTACCCATTTGTTAGCAGTAACAAGCATATTTGTCACCTCGATATGTTATTAAATTTATTACCCATTGTTCAATTCAATTCTTTTACATAAAATTCAGTATTTTATAGTATAAACAGAACAGAAAACGTAGGTATAAGTATAACTTTAAACAATAACAATATTAAATATCTTTCTATAACTTTTGGTTCTTGCTGCTGCTCTCAGCTCTTTATAAGTTTCTGTAATACTTTTCTTAATTATCTTGTTTCATACACACATCCGAAAATTATCGCTTATTTATCCACACGCACAAGATATGCTTGTACAATTCCGGTCATATATCGATATCCGTTTGTATGGTGTTAAACAACGTTTATTAAATGCGGTTGGAATAACAACAGTAACCAATTTTAATAGGAGAGTCGATATCATATATCGGGTCACACCTTACCCCGCAAGATGGATATCTCTAAGCAAATGTGTAAGCAACTTGTTATTGTTGACTTTTTACGTTAAACTATTTGTTGGTTTTGGTCAGAGGGAAAAAGTAACATATCGCCAATTTATATTCAATGATTTTCTCGCTGAAGGGAAAACTTCTTATGGCATGTTGGGAGACCCCAGAATCTGCGCCAACTACCGTGGGATAAGCCTCCTTAACATCGCGCATAAGGTTCTATCGATAGTAGTGTGTGAAGGATTAAAATCTACCGTCAACAAACTGATTGGACCTTATCAGTGGGGCTTTAAACCTGGCAAATCAACATTTGACCAAATATTCCGCATGTGCTAAACCTAAAAGGAGCTGCCGCGATGTCTGAAATTAGTATCCTCGCAAAACTAATAAATCTGTGTAAACTGACGCTGAGCAACACCAAAAGCTCGGTCAGGATCGGGAAGGACCTCTCCGAGCCGTTTTTCAATCAGCTGATGGAGAAAATAATTCGAGCAGCAGAACTTAATCGAGCATTTTAAATCTTCTGGCTGGCGCTATGCTGATGATATTGATATTGTGAGGTATGTCGACGTAAGGGGTCGATTGCGTTTAATTAAAAGGTAGTTAGTTTTAGTTCAAACTTTATAAAACTTTAGTTCAATATATATTTGGGCATATACAAGTATACGAGTTTGTGTGTTTCCAATATTGATTAATTGTTATTGATTTCGTATAAGCTAGTGTTAGAGTTAAGTATTAATATATATACGTATTGTTGTGATTTAAATATATAATTATTTTTTGCATGCTGGGTTTATTCCGTCGTTATGGGTGCTTGATGATTAATTTTGGTGGATCCCTGGGTTGTATCCGTATTGTTTTGTATAGTAATTAGAGATTGCACTTGACATGTACTTTGTATGATAATTGTTCACTTTGTTGCTAAACCGTTTTGTTCTCCGTGTTCACTTGTTATAGTGGAAAAAAAGATATAAAAATGTTTTATTTTATCGTGGGATGGCGCAATTTCGCTTTCCGTATTAACTGTATTTCACCCCTTTGTTGGTGGAATAATATGCCTTTTGTGTAAAAACCGCTGGAAAATCGTCTTCTTTTGTTTCTCCTTCTGTTCTGTTGAGTGAAGTTGGGGCGGTTGATATTCCCCTGCATTACGCCTCTATTACTTTATGTAATTTGTGGGAGTAATGCAGGGGAGTATTTGTTTGGTTTAAACAGATATCATTGACCTTAACATCCGTGCCGTTAGCCTGCTTTCTCCAGACTTGATAAGGAAGCAAAGCAAATGGGTCTGGTAGTGAACGAGGGCAAGACGAGATATCTCCTATCATCAAACAAACAGTCGTCATACTCGCGTCTTGCCAACAGATGCTACTTTGGACTGAGTAGGCCACTGCAAATTAAAGTCCTCTCTCGACGAATAAAGACTAAATTCTATAATTTCTTCATTATTCCCATCCTGCTATATGGTGCAGAGGCATGGACGATGACAACATGTGATAAGTCGGCGTTACGAGTTTTCGAGAGAAAAGTTCTGCGGAATGGTAATTTGCACATTGGTATCAACGAAATGCCATTCGATGGAACGATGAGCTGCATGAGTTATATGAGGACATTGACATGGTGTAGCGAATTACGAGACAGCGGATGCGCTGGCTAGGTCATGTTGTCCGCATGAATGAAAAAACTACAGCTCTGAAAGTATTCGACGCAGTACCCGCCGGGTGAAGCAGAAGAAGAGGAAGATCTCCACTCCGTCGGAGGGAGGAGGTGGAGGAGAACCTGGCTGAACTTGGTGCCTCGATTCGACGCCAAATTGTTAAAAGAACAAACGATTGGCGCGCTGTTATTAACTCGGTTACGCCATTAGAGAAAAAGAAGAGGAATAATAATTTAAAACTTCCGGTTGGTTTTATAAGAACCACGTTCTGAGTTACTTTGTTTCCATTTCACTAATAAAGTAAAGTTAATGCAATCAGTCCGATCTTCCCCTGACCCTATATACCCGGTAAAGTGATTCCTTCCCAATATGTCGGTACGTGATGTTTTCTTCATATAGATACACATATCTCATTTTCGTTTTATCACAAACATCTCAAGTGATTTAATTAACAAGCAAGGTGTCAGTGAACGAATATTATAGAGAAAGTTCACGGTGTGGCTAGTTTCAAAATATTTCAATTTGCGAAAGGGCACTGTTTTGGATGAGCATGTTTCATCACCGGAAATTATTAACGTGTTTCAAAAAAGGTCGCATCAGTGGGACGAAACAAAGATAATCTTCAGTGTTAAATTATAAAAAGTATGTCAATTTTAATTTTTAGAAATAAACTCTTACAGATTCGTATATTTACAAAGCGCAAACGATTTTGTATATAACATATAAGTTTTTTCTCTATATTTCAAAGTGCAAAAAGTAACCAAATACTTAAACAAGCCGGTTGTTCAAGATTTAAGTTTCTTAGAATGCAGTTCTGCCCATAATTAGTAAAGACGCAAACCAATACCAGTCAGCTGATTTCTGAATGCTGAATGAGCAATATGATTGTGTCTTACCTTTATTTCTTGTATTCGTATACTAGTAGTTTCACTCTAGCTTAGCGAATGTAAATGTAAATCTACAATAAGTAAACTATAGACATACATAAGTATATATGTATGCACATATGTATCATGTGGCGTGATGCTACAATCCAAGAATGATAGAGTACAAGATTGCGCAGATGAGAGACAAAACATTTTTCGTTCTGCGCATCAACGTCACACGGCTCATAAATTTAGTGAAATAGCTTGAGTAGCAAGTAAACATTGCTTGTTAACAAGAATGTTAGAGTAGTAGAGTTTATAGCTGCCAAATTTTTTACTGCGCCGTGTGACGTAAGCAATTGTATGTTTAGTATAACGGACCTGCGCAATGCGTAATCTCTTTTCTATCATTCTTGGCTACAATCCGTTAACCAAATGTATATTTAAGGAGTTATTCAATAAAGAAACGGCCTATTTGGCGATAGACGGTTATACAATACGTAGGTGCTTTTTTTAATACAATTCTTGTACATCTTTTTGGTGCCTCCTGTGAGGAACTTTTCGACCCTTGAATCTTCGTACTTCAGCGCATGCCGCAATTGTGCGCATTGGCAAAATGACTGAAGCAGCCAATTACGATCCGGACAGTATTGAGTGCGATGTGATTCGCGCACAGTTGGACAAATATTTTGAAAGGTTTATGGAGTATCATACGGACCTGATGTCTTCAGCACAATCCAGCGAATTCACTTCACATGACGACTTCTTGGCTGCTACTGAGTTGCTGTACACACAAATATGTGTTCGACTACGTCGTATATGTGGCGCTGCTGAAGGTGGTATTTGTGTGGCGAATCAATTGGACATGTGATTAGATCCAATTAAGATTCCTGTGTTCAATGGTGACCCAGCGAATTGGCTGCCTTTCAAAGACTTGTTCAAGGCACTAGTTCACAATCGTAAGGATCTGGATTCCAGTTAAAAATTAAGCAAGTTACGCCAACATCAATGTAGATAGCGTACCATTGGTCGGTGGACTTTACATAGGCGGCTATGAGGACATGTGGCAGGAGATGAAACGGCGATTTGATAATCCACGCTTGCTAGTGGAACCGCACGTGCAGCATATCCTGAATTTGCCTAATCAACCCGCAGAATCCCAGAAGGGCTTGCTTCGACTAGTTGACAAAGTCCAAAATGTGTTGCGAGCTCTAAGCGTTATGGGTCTTCCGATAAGATATTGGGACGCCCTCTTGGTGCCACTTCTGCTACCTAAATTGCTCACAATCACCAGGTATGAGTGGGGGATGAGCCTTCAGACGAACAACATACCAATGTATCAGGACTTTTTGACATTTACGAACAGTACAACAACTTTTCATCATAAACCAACCCGTCCCGTTTAGGCTAACGTTGCAACGGTAAATTCATCTAAGCCGTTACATTCAGTTTTTTTTTTTTTTTTTGTTTGTTTTTTATAGTAGGAGAAAGCATCGACAGCCGGAGTGCGGGACTTTAATCCGCGAAACCTAACCTCTACTCCCACCTCATGTCTCTCCCACGGGACCACTGGACAATGTATTACTTCATGGGAGAGAAGAAGACGTTTAAGTCTCCTCTATTGCACGGACTGACTGACGCTTAATCTGCTCTAAATGTCTAAATTTTGTCATAATTAGATTTGCCGCTCTGCTGACAGCTTTCCACCTCAAAGAGGACTCGCACATATGTGCAGTCAAATTTTCCACCGTGATACTACCTCCCAGGGAGATTTTCAACATTTCCCTTATACTTGAAAACCGTGGGCAATAAAAGAACACGTGTTCAGAGTTTTCTATACACTCTGTACACGTCGGACAGTATTGACTAAAGTCTTGACGATATTTGAATAGATAGCTTCTGAAGCAACTAGGGTAAGGTGGAAATCCAGGTCTCCATGTTTCCTACCTACCCACGAGTGTATGTCCGAAATCAGTCGGTAGGTCCACCGTCCTTTGCATGAAGTTTGCCACCGCTGCTGCCACATTGCTACGCTTTCTATTCTCTCTTCTCTTTTTGCTGTGGTAGACGTCTCTGATAAGTTATATATTCGCGCGAATTCGTCTCCCTGGATGTCAATCGGTGCCATACTGGCTAATACCTCAGGAGCGTCATTTGAAATGGTTCGGAAAGCACTTATCACTCGTATTGCTGATAGCCTATGCACTGTGTTAATTGGTCTAGCATATGATTTTGTTTCTAGCGCCTGTATCCATATTGGAGCCGCCTACAGGATCACTGAACTTATTGCCTTAGCTATTAAACATCGTCGGCTGGAACGCACACAGCCTTTATTTGCCATCATTCTAGACAACGCATTATATATTTTATTTGCTTTACTTGTCGCATTTTCCAAGTGTTCTTTGAACTTGAGTCTTAAGTCCACTATTACCCCGTGATACTTCAACTGCGGTTGTGAAGTAATCTCACATTCTCCAATGGTCAGCGATATTTTCTCCTCAATTTTCCTTGAGCTTATGAGCAGGACTTCTGTTTTCTGCACAGCCAGCTCTAGACTCATGTCATTGACTGTCATTGCATGTGATCCGGAGGTCATCCAGATGTTTAGCTACAGCTACCACTATGAGGTCATCCGCAGAAGCGATTGTTTTCACATTTTTTGATTGCGTATTCTTAACACCCCGTCGTACATCAGATTCCATAGCAGCGGGCCTAAAACTGAGCCTTGCGGTACTCCACGGGAGATAGTGTAGCTCTGAGTTCCCTCGTCCGTCTCGTATAGCAATCTCCTATTTTGAAAATAATTCATTATAATATTTATCAGATACTGAGGAGCTTGTATATCGTATAGAGCTTTTATTATATTTGCCCACTTTGCGGAGTTGAACGCATTCTTCACATCCAGGGTTATTAGCGCGCAGTATTTTTTCCTACCACCTTTCCATCTTTTTCCGCTACTTCTCTTAGTGCGTCAATCGTGGACCTCTTTTTAATAAAGCCGTATTGTCTCTCTGATAATCCGCCGGCTTTGTAAATTACTAACTCCAAGCGGTTTCTTACAATGCTTTCGTACACTTTCCCAATTGTATCGAGCATGTAAAGAGGTCGATAAGATGAAGGTTCTTCTGGTGGCTTTTTTGGCTTTGGGAGTAGAACCAGATGCTGTATTTAAAAGGTCATTAAAAAAACTGACACATACGAACGCCAAACCCTTTGAGGGTTTTACTATACTGACATAGTACCCATCACCCTGACTTGGAATTTCTCACGCCCAGACAATAATCCCAAAAATGTTCCAAAATTTAAAAGGTCATAAAAAAAACTGACACATACGAACGCCAAACCCTTTGAGGGTTTTACTATACTGACCTAGTACCATCACCCTGACTTGGAATTTCTCAGCCCCCACGCAATAATCCCAAAAATGTCCAAAGTGTTATTGGCGATTTGCTTCTGATTTCTAGAGATAACTCCAGGATAAAATCTTTAAACTCGCTAATTATTGCGCTAGGACGAGCATAACAGCTTACAAAATAAATTCCCTCTATATTCGCCCATGTAAAGCCGTTATGGGATTCGTTGGAACGTGATGTGAAGGCTTGACCTTTGCAGGCCCATATTGTCGCCTTGCCACTTATATCTTTACTCCAAGTGCTTTCCGAACGTTGAGAGTATTGTTCGCTTAATAGGGCGACATCTATGTTTTCATCCAGCACCGTCTGTTTTAGAAGGTCTTGTGCTGCAGCGCAATGGTTTAGATTTAGTTGCAATATCTTCATTTTTTCGTTGTCTTCAACATATCTGCGTATTTAGGATAGACCGTACTTAAAACGGAGTGCTCTCCTTTGCAGAGCATACAACATTGGGAATTTGTGCATGTCTTTGCCACGTGACCTGGGGTTCCGCAACGTGTACAAAGGGAAGACCTATCAATGGAGCTGCAACATTTGTGCGCTATATGTCCTAGTTGGAAGCACCTAAAACAACTAGTAATAGGTGAAAATTTTCGAAAGCGGCATATAGACCACCTGATCTTTACTTTGCCACATTTGAGTAAGGTTTTGGCATCCTCAGCTCGTAGGCATATAAGAGCTATTTGAGTGCCACTTCGAGTTTTCCGCAAATTTTTTATATTTTGCTTCCCCAGGATTTGGATCCCACACTCCTTTTGTAATGCCTCACAGATTTCTTCAGGGGTGGTTATCTCATCCAAGTCTTTGCACATAATGGTAATATTATGTGTTTTTGGCTGTATTACGGCCATCTCACCAATAACTCCTTCTAGGGCGCTTTCGGACGTGTCGGCTCTCTTTTCTGCTTTATTTTCTAGTTCGATTAGCAGGTCTCTTTTGAGGGTTTTTCTAATGTACCTCACGTTTGAGCCCAGTTCTTCAAGGCCTCTGTCGCATTTTATTTTTTTCAGAATATCCGCATACGACGCTCCCTCCTTTTTTGTTAAGATTATAGCGTCTAGTTTCGATCTAATTCTCTTCTCGATCGGTTTCTTCCTTCTAACAACGTCTGTCCATTTTTTGACTGCGGGCTTGTCGCCAAACTGTCTTTGTGCATGTATTCCGTCACCTCACCATGTGTTGCTTGCACTTTGTGACTCATGTTTTGGGGCTTCTTCGTTGGTGGCAAATATCCCAATATCTCGCGTGGTCTCTTTGGAGCATTTTTTTCACTTTGAATAGGGGATACCTGCGGCGTTTTCTCTACCATAATTCTTTTCGACGGCTTCTCTTGCTTTTCTGCATTATCATACAAGCTTGTGATACAGCTTACAAGATCAGGCATAGCTTGATTTATATGTCTCTGACCGGACATCATGCTTTCGAGCTCTCTAATTTTTCTACCCAGTTTGCAGAAAATATTGGGATTTTCTCCATTGTTAAGCTCCTCAGATTTGCCACCTTTGCCTGCTTTTTCGGCATTTTCACATATTTTTGCTGATCCAGCAGCGGTGGATTCTTCCGGTTTGCCTTTTGGAGGCGTTCTCAAGATTTTTGAGTTCTTCCGGAAAGGATTCTCTGGTATACATCCCAAACTCTTCTCAGAGGCCACAACTCTGCCAGAGAATAGTTGGAACACCTGTCAGTGGGTACGATCAGTCTTTGCCCTAACAAACCTTACTTATATTTTGATGGTTGGCAATGCCGTAACCAAAGCAAAACGAAGAAAGGAGAAAAAGGGGAAACAAAACAAAAAACAGCTGATAGACTAAATCAAAACGGCAAAAAAGAATTGAGTGCACGTTTTGATTCGCTGTTACCTGGGGAAATTCCTATTTAATTTTTATTTTGTTTCAAATAAATTTGCCAAAAAAGGGGCAGGTAAGTGCCAAATAAATTCTGTTGAAAAAATTTTTGTACTTATCTAATTTTGTGATTAGCTTCCAATCAGATTAAAAGTGCAGTTCCAGTCTCCCGGTAAGTCTTAAACAAAAACAAGTGTGCTATTACTTTAAATGACCACAAATTCTTGTAGATATCCTAGACCACTAAGAAACACGTCTACTTTCACTCACTACTCTGTGTATATATATATATATATGTGTGTGTGTGTTTAATGTTATCTCTTTTGTAAATTTATGACTTCTGTCTACCCATGCATTTTTATTATTATTAGATGTGCGTTGCATGTAAATGCATTATGTATATATGTATGTATATTAATATATAAATAGATATTTATATTTAGTAGAATTTCGGCTTAGCTGATAAGTAAGCATGTTCAATGATATTTGAACATATTACCGAGGGAAAGAAATGATTATCTAAAATTAGTGGACTGTATATGTTTTCATGATCTTAAATATTACAAATTCCTTAACTTACCTTATTTAAGAAAACGAACATGTTCAATTTTGAACATGTCGGAGATGTTTGATTTAGTTCCATTTTCACGCAGTAAGTTCTGTTCGTCTCTGAGGCACCACAACAACTGACTGGTCACGCACATTCTGAGCTAACTCACACTACTCTTCTGCCCCTACGAACAGACCTTACTCAGCAGCAGAGTATGTTTCTTTCCCTGAACTGCTGTGCGTTCTGAGAACCGTTAGCGACATCGTGTCGCCATTCAAAACTGTACATGCATGTACAACGATCCAACCAACCCTTCTATGCCACACATATACAGTGGGCTAATTTACCATTCTATGCCAAACATAAACAGTGGGCTAATTTACCATTCTACGACACGGCCTTCCTGACAAATCACACGTCCTCGTGTGTTAAATCTAGGACAAGATTTTCTCAGTCAAATTCCATTAACCATTTACTTCATTAACTTTTATTTATATAAAGTTTACATTTTTATACAAAACAATCAAATTGTTTTCACAATACCATCACATAAACTTTTTCATAACATTTTCTTTCAAATCAAACTTAACAATTCTTCTTTTATATAATTCCAATTTTGATGTGTAGTTATTCTTACCGATCCCCGCCACAACAAATCCTTTTGTTATGGTGCGATCATCATTGACCCCCGCCATAACAATTCCATCTATTATGGTGCGGTCTCTATATCCTCTCTTGGGATTCTAAGGCAACTGCTGTGCCTTCTTTATCTCTATTTCTCATTTGAGAGTCAGATGCATCTCCCCTGGAGTCATCAAAATCTTCATCAATTTCTTTACTTAATTCTCTATTGGGCAATGCCCTCAAAAACTCATGTGCATACTTATAAGTTCTTTTGCTTATTAAAGACTTTAAGACATACCTATCGCCATCTAGTTGTTCGATTATTTCGAACGGACCCTTAAATTTCGGATCAAGCTTAGTTTGGTGACGCTCTTCGTTTTTTAATAACACATGGTCTCCTACATTATATTTTATTATCTTTGCTTTATTCTTATCATATCTAAGTTTGTCATAACGAGCATTAGCCTCTATATTTTCCTTGGCTTGTTTTCTTATAGACTCTCTATCAATTACATTATCCTCTTCTTCACCTATTGGTAACAAACAAAGAGGTCTAGATTCTCTACCAATTAGTAATTCTAATGGACTGAATTTTGTGACTCGATTGGCGGTGCAATTCATTGCCAATTGTACTTCCGCTAAAGCATCTTGCCACGACCTCTGACTGGTTTCGACCACTGTCAACATACTCTTAAGTGTGCTCATTATACGCTCCACCTGACCATTTGCCCTACTCGCACCTGTAGCAATTAAGTGTAGCTCAATCTTTTGGGAGGAACAAAATTTACGGAATCCTGAGCTTGCAATATTACGTCCCTGATCCGCTATAATACATGTAGGCACACCAAACAAGCACACAACGGCTTCAATATTTAAGGTGTGATGTAAGTAAACAAATTTCGTGAACGCATCTACCAAGACAATTACGTATTCCTTTAGGTCATTCTTTGCACTCATCTTTCCTGTTATGTCTATATGCACTGTGTGCCACGGGATGTCTACCTTAGGAATCGAATGTAATTCAGATTGAATTTTTCCAACTGGTGGCTTAGCTAATTTGCAAGTAATGCAATTTTCAACAAATCTACGGACGTACTGTGCCATATTTTCAAACCAATAAAATCCATAGACTTTATCCAATGTTTTCTCCCAACCTAGATGCATAATAGATTCATGAACGTGATTAATAACTGCCCATCTAAATGCCCTAGGGATTACAGGCAAACATTTAGTCTTACCATTTCGTTGTATCTTCCTATATAAAACTCCTTTCCTTAATTCATAGTTTTTTAATAAATGTTCTGGCAATTCGTTATTTTTGAACTTAGCTAATATGTCTACTACCTCAGGATCACGTTGTTGTTCAGAAATCAACCAGTTGTCAGTTACCTCGGTCAAAGCAATGCGTTTTTCCAGAATTTTATTCTGATAAATATTTTTATCGGACACTGGATTCCGAGATAAACAATCTACATGCGCCATACGATCACCCTTCCTATATTCTATGTCAAAGTCAAACGATTGTAAAAATGCCCACCACCTATGTACCCTCGGCGTTAAGTCTAGCTTTGTGCGACTAGCCTTTAAGGAATTACAATCCGTATATACGACAAATTTACGTCCCTGCAAGTAATGGCGAAAGTGTCTGATACCATTGACTACTGCTAGCGTTTCTAATTCGTAAGAATGATATTTTGACTCAGCAGGGGATGTGCATTTACTATAATATTCTACCACATGGAGTTTGCCATTAATTTTATGCAACAATATAGCACCATAGCCAATCGAACTTGCATCGGTGTGCAATTCGATTGCATGTTTCGGGTCGAATATAGTCAACACAGGTGCCTGCGTCAATACTGTTATAATTTTAGTCCTTATTTGCTCATGTTGCTGTTGCCAAGAAAAATCAACATTTTTCTTTGACGTGAGTTGATACAAAGGCTTAAGCGTTTCCGAGAATTTTGGAACGAACTGTCTAAAATACGAAGCCAATCCTATAAATTGTCGTAATTGCGACACAGATTGTGGAGGTGGTAAATCTAACAATGCTTTTATTTTACGTGCGTTTGGCCTAATTTCTCCGTTACTTATCTCAAAACCTAGGTACTCTATGCGAGTTTTAAGAAATGAGCACTTAGTTATATTAAATGAAAATCCCGCCTTACTCAATGTTTCTAATACGATACGCAACCGTTCTAAAGCTTCTTCCTTAGTTTCGGCTATAACCAACACGTCATCAATATAAACGACAGCGCATGAATGTGCCAGTGATCCCAATGCTTTTATTATGGCCCTCTGGAAAACAGAAGGTGCATTTTTCAAGCCAAAAGGCATGGTCAAAAACTCGTACTGACCCTCTGGTGTCACAAACGCGGTTCGTTCAATTGAATTTTCGTGTATTGGAATTTGGTAGAAACCACTAGCCATATCTAAGCACGAGAAATATTTTGCACCGCGAAGTCGGGCAATCTGGTCTGCGATAAGAGGCAAAGGATACCTATCAGCAATGGTATTATCATTTAACATCCTATAGTCAACACAAAGACGATCAGTGCCATTTTTCTTATTTACTAACATCATTGGACTGGCGAAAGGTGAGCAACTTGGACGGATAATATTTGCTTTTAACAACTCATCGATTTTACAACGCACCAGGTTTTTTTCTTCCTCGCCTAGCCTATAGGGACGTCGTTGCACTGTCTTCTGTGGATCTATTAACTTAATTTCCAACAGCCCTGTCGATACTCGAGTTTTTGGTATTCCGCTAATAAACCAGTCAGAGTAGCATTTTAAGATATTTGTTAAGACAATTTTATCGGAATCAACTAAATCTATATCAGAACTTATAATATCCTCATAATCAGTTAAAGTCACCGTATCTATCATTTTCGTTTTATAAATCTGAAATTTATCAGCGTCTATCATTACGCCAAAGCCTTGGCTAAGAATCTCTCGACCAACTAACACATCGTATTTCAAATACTTGTCTAAAATTACGTGTAACAAAATCTCAAAGCAATATTGATCAATATTTATATTACATAAAACTTGTTGAGTACTATAAATTGCATCGTTACTTATGCCATTGAGTTTTACAACATTATTAACTCTTTTGCCTTTAAACTTATGGACTACACTTTCCTTAACTAGCGAGCATTCTGCACCAGAATCAAAACAAAATAGAATAGACTCACCGGATGCCTTTATTGTTCCAGATGGTGGAGCTACTGCGCAGATATCCACACGCTTTTCAGAAATTCTTTCATTTCCACCTGATCGGCCTTTAGGACATGCGGTTGCAAAGTGCCCAATTTCGTCACATTTGAAGCATTTGACACCAGATCGATCCTTCACACCCGTCGTATTTGTGCTGTTGTAGGTTTTGCCTTTACTCTGGCCCTTCTGCAAACGTGCCCGACACTCGGCATATCTATGCCCAATCTTTCCACAGTAATGGCATTTCACCAGGGATGGAGATTTGAACTTTTTACGATCCGAGCCAGTTGCATCGTCTTCTATGCTGCGCTTCCTGAAGGAGTGTGCCTGCAGCTGTTGTTGTAGCTCATTGCGAGTTTTTACATTGGTGGTAAAAAACCAGCGCGCCAACTTGCTGTCAACTTGCGCCATGTGAGCCAAAGTTACAGACACAGCTATTTCTTCCAACTCCTTGGCTTTCCATTTAGACATAAGCATCGTGACAATCCGGCTGCCGTATTCAGCAAATCCTTCTTCTGGTTTCGGTCGACCATTCAATACATTGAGAACCATGCCAGCAGAAGTTTCAATTCCAACAAAACGCTGAAGAAACAGTTCCCTGAACTGCGCCCAAGTGATTCCGGCAAAGCATATTTGTGAAAGCCACTGTGATGCGGTGCCTTCTAATGCCTTACTTAGTGCTATCACCAGATTGCTACCTTGGAGAACGTTATCAGCAAATATGAGGTCCACAGTGCTACACCAAGATGGGGGCTCCGCTCTAGCAACGTCAGGGTTAAATTTTGGTAGGGTAATGTGTGACGCCTTACCATCGGATTGCGGCGCCTTTGGATTGTGCATGTTTTTAATTATTTCCATCAGGTTGCGATTTTGCAGTTCCAACGCTAACAAATGTGGATCAGTAGGCAAAGCAGATCCCACTTCTGATGTCGGAGATGTTTGATTTAGTTCCATTTTCACGCAGTAAGTTCTGTTCGTCTCTGAGGCACCACAACAACTGACTGGTCACGCACATTCTGAGCTAACTCACACTACTCTTCTGCCCCTACGAACAGACCTTACTCAGCAGCAGAGTATGTTTCTTTCCCTGAACTGCTGTGCGTTCTGAGAACCGTTAGCGACATCGTGTCGCCATTCAAAACTGTACATGCATGTACAACGGTCCAACCAACCCTTCTATGCCACACATATACAGTGGGCTAATTTACCATTCTATGCCAAACATAAACAGTGGGCTAATTTACCATTCTACGACAAACACAATGTTTTACGCTTAATTTAAGTTTACATTCGTAAATTTGTAATTTAATTAAATTTATTTGTGCCGGCAACCCTTCTCTTTAAGTGCTTTTACACGGTGCATAACCCTTTTCCAATTGGAAAATAACCGTAGGTTCATGTCGTTGCTAAATTTTACATGTTGATACATGTTGAGAAAACAGCATATTTATGCAAAACGAGGTCATTATTAAAAAGTTTTTCATAAAATATGATATAAATAAATGCATACGAGTACATGCATCTCCTAAATAGAAATAGTTATTCCTGCATACACACCCCTTGTGGCCATCGAATGGCATCCACATAGGGTATTGTAGTAAACTACCTGCTTCGCTGTTGGTATTTAATTTTAGTAAGCGTTCAGTGTTGCCGCTGTTGTCAGTGTTGTTTTTGTGGCAGCTGAAAATTATAAACTTTTAATTTAATTTAATTTAATGTGAACGAATTTCACTGTTCTCTGATTTTGTAGATTATATATTTGGCTGTATTTATGTAACTGTAAATTAGAAGTAACAAAATGTTAATTATTAATTGTGGAGACGATAAGATTGTAGCTTATACTATGTTCAGACCGAAAATTTAAAAGATTAGATTACATTTAGGCATTTCATAATCCGAAAGTGTTCTCACTGCCTTTAGAAAGATCAAAGAACAGCTGAGCATGAAGTCACATCGATTAATATTTATCAAAAGAAAAGACTGTCATATAGTATTTTGAAATAAAAGCAGTATTTTTTCAAATAGAAATAATGGATACATTTTTTCATTTGGTAAGTCGATTTTCAGGTGATATTAGATTCATTGCTTGAAACAAAAATTTGTTTGTTTAAATTTTTTTTCCCTTTGTAGTGTCTAAATCAGCTGTGATAATGAAACAGATTTCCAGTGCTGCCAAGTAGATTGCGCAAAATCAGAGTCGCACGGAGAGATTTAGCGTGAATCAGTTTCAAATCATTTCAACGAAATTGATTTCAACGAAATGATTTGGAACTGTCATTTTTGTATGGCGAACTGTCATTTTTGTATGATAGATTTTTATGATTAGTGGGATAATCCATTCAACAGCCGAAATCGTGTGATTAAGTGTGGGTCTGAACATAGTATTATATAAAACGTTTGTATTTTTAACGTAGCGCCATCTTTTTGAATTGAGATGTAAGCTATCCTATCAAATTACATGTATATGCCAACTTTCATGAATATCACTTGACTCGTTTTTGAGTTCATTCGAAGCATACACACAGACACTGGATTTTTATATATTAAGATATATTTCGGTATATTCTAAGATCCAATGATGCCACAACTCCGCAATCTTTAATAAAAATTACGACTGTTGCTTCGCGAAACGTGAAGACGTAAAGAAATAAGAGTTGCACAACATTTTGCTTGGCTTCGTACATCCAGCTTTTCTGCCAAAACAAATGTTTGACGCAAATCGGAGCAAAAGTTCTAATTAGCCATAAGGGTTGCAAAAATATACGAATGTATTCAGTTTTGTAACCGTTACTACAACGTGTGACCGCCCAATAAGAGATGAATTGGCAAGTAAAAGTGGTCATACACGACACACATGTGCGTTCGATCGGTATATGTGCGATTACGATTTACTCGCGTATGGGCTTGTGCGCATACCAATCCATGTTCGCACAAATGTTTGATTTTTTACGATCGGTGTGCACACACGTATGTCGTGTATCGCGCTGTCTGCACATAAAATCTTATTTTACTCGTTTTCCGAATGGGAAAGATCGCTGAGGAACAATTTTCCGCTTGCTTGTCACCATTTGTTGAACGAACGCAAAAAGGATTTGCATGTCGTGTATGGCAAAACGATTTCATACAGATCGAACGTACATGTGTGTCGCCTATGGCCACCTTAAGCGATCAAAATTGTGTGTGAATCGCGACAAACAAAAATGTATTGTATACTAACTGTCAAATGTATTGCTATTGCCTTTGCCAAATCTGTATGTGGGCATTTATTATCATAAATTGATTAATTTGCGAAGAACCGTCGATGAAAAAAAGCGATATGGAAAATAACAAAAGGAAAAATATACTTTTTTCTACAAATGTATTTCTTGAAAAAAAAAAAAATTTCATATTTTCAGATTATAGTATATGTATCATAAATTGTATATACCAATAAAAATAATAAATTTAAAGTGAGCAGTGGCGTAGCTACAACTTCGGGCGCCCGGGCCAAGGATGTTCTGCCGCCCCCTTTTATCTACCTACATATAAGTTTCATGAGGTGGTTCGAGCAAAAGTGAATTTTTACAAAATAAAGTCGATATTAAGTATATAAAATTTAGGAACTAGAGCCACGCAAATTCTGAAGTTCCAAAATTCTCAAAATACGGTTTTCGAGGATATTGAACTAAATTTACAAGACATCTTATTAAAAGCCGTAGAAAAAACCCATTTTCGCCCTATATCTTGTACATTTTTGACACAATTTGCAGAAATTTTTGCCCGAATTTTAGTTTTTAAATACCATTTTTGAAAATTTGGAGAAAGAAAAGTATTTGTTCCAACTCTTTATCTTTGTGTACAACTCTTTATCTTTTAAAATAAATTTTATAAAAAAAATTTGTTGAAGTATTTTTCTGAATATTAAAAAAACTGTGAAGATCGTTTTGCCGCCCCCAAGACGTTGCGCTCCGTTCGGAATAGTATTCGGTATAGTATTTTTGCAATCTGCAATCTTGCAAGAGCAAGCGAATACCGCTAATGATAAATAATAGCGGGATTCTGTAACCAGTCTCTAGTCTCTACCTGAGACATTTTGAGACAAAGTATCAATTTGATACTAGTTACTATTCACTAAACAGTCTCTAGCGTTTGTCTCAAAATATTGAGACCTGGTAGCTAGCGTGTCACAAAACTAAAAAGAACTCTTGCTGCCATTTTCAATGTACTGAATAGAGATCATCATAGATATTAATCGATTGTCGTTTTTTTACATTTTGTAAGCAATTCAAACACGAAAAGGTTAAAAATAAATAAATTTCGTAAATATTATGAAACAAAGTCAACATATATTTTTATTTTTATTGATAATTATGTTTTTCGACTATGTTATAGAAAAGTTAATATTTGTTATCGACATATTATTATCATTCAAGTGTAAAAACATCTCTGAATAATGCAATGTAATAGATTTTGAGACTGTCACTTACAGAATAGCAAAATCGTCTCAAGTCTCAAAAATTGTCTCTAACTCAAAATCTCAAATTTAGAGACTTGATACTGTCACACGTTACAGAATCGCACGGTTAGTTCACATAAAATATAAGTGTAAAATTACTAGTTTTTCTTGCTATTGTGTGAACAAAAAGAATTTAACAAAACATTTTTATATTATTTAACAAATAACAAATAGGTAGAATGAATTAGTAAAGTGTTAGTGGATATAAATGTAAAATTCATTATAAATCGGAGAAACACGCATTTTAAATATTCGAATTTTTTAACTTTAAATGCAAATATCTCAAAAACCATAAGTCAACGGCAGCGCTATAACTATGTATGTACCTTTTTGATCTGGAGAACCTCCTCTATCCGCCCATACCTATTTTATTTCCGAAAATCCTGGGACGATATACTAGTTTTCCTTTAATCAAATTTAATCGTTATCAGTGAAAAAAAACTTTAATGTATTCGGGATAATTACGAGATTTTTAAAAAAACAGTCACGAAAATCACTCAATTAAAAACGAAGAGGTCTAATAATAAATGTTAAATTTTCGATAACATAGTCAAAAACCACAATTACCAATAAAAAAATATGTTAACTTCATTTTAGAATATTTACGAAATTTATGTGAAATGGATTTATTTTTAAATATCTCCTGTTAGAGTTGCTGACTAACCGTACGATTCTGTACCGTGATACAGTCTCAAGTCTCTAAATTTGAGATTTTAAGTTGGAGACAACTTTTCAGACTTGAGACGATTGTGCTATTCTGAAAGTGACAGTCTCAAAATCTATTAGATTTCATTATTCAGAGATGTTTTTACACTTGAAGGAAAATAAATATGTCGATAACACATATTAAAATTTCTATAACATTGTCAAAAACCTAATTATCCATGAAAATAAAAATATATGTTGACTTTGTTTCATAATATTTAACAAATTTATGTAAAATTGATTTATTTTTAACCTTTTCGTGTTTGAGTTGCTTACAAAATATAAAAAAACGACAATCGACTGATATCTATGATAATCTCTATTCAGTATATTCAAAGTTCTTTTTAGTTTTGTGACCTGCCAAGGTCTCAAATTTGAGTCAATATTTTGAGACTAACGCTAGAGACTGGTTAGTGAATAGTAACAGTCACAAATTGAGACTTTACCTCAAAATGTCTCAAATAGAGACTAGGGACTGGTTACAGAATCCCGCTATAAATGTAAAAACCGTCAGAGTATTCAAAATGGCCAACAAGAGTTTTTTTTAGTTTTGTGAATTTTTAAATTTTAATTATTTGAAGATGTGTTTACACCTGAATGAAAATAAAAGTGTCGATAACAAATATTAAAATCTCTTTAACATAATCAAAAAGCGTAATTACTAATATAAATATTAACTATGAGTTAACTTTGTTTCCAAAATATTTGAGAAATTTATGTTAAATTGAATCATTTTTAAATTTTTCATCTTCAAGTTGCTTAAAAAATATAAAAAACGACAATCGATTAACATCCATGGTGATCTCTATTCAGTAATATTCAAAATGGCAAACAACAGTTTTTTTTTAGGCTGGGATTTAGAATAGCATCCCCGGATTTCGGGGATAAAATGGCAAAAATAAAAAGCGGCATTTATATATTTTCGTGAGCTGGAGAACGTCACCTTTCCAGTGATACCCATTTTATCCCCGAAATCCGGGGTTGCTATTCTAAATATTACCCCTTTTAATTTGAGATAATATTTTGTTACTAAAGACCAGAGACTATTATTAATAGCAACTAGTCACATATTGCCACCTTAGCTCAATGTGTTTTAAATAGTGACTAGAGACAACTAACAGAAATTCAGTTTTAGAATTATATGGCATCACTATATTTTTCCAAAGTAAGGAAACATGCATTGGAAAAATGCTTCCAACACAATTTTCATTTTCCAAAATCGTTTGGAAAGTGAATGCAAATGGCGGTTGTTATTGTGGTCAAAAATTTTAGTGAGCGAATATTTTTATAAAACCGTGTGCGAATGCATTAATTAATTAAACATTGATGGTTAAATTAAAAAAAAAAAAGAGTGTTATTGTATTGAGGATATTAATATTGTGAGAAGATATTATTATTGTATAAACGACTTGTCGTTTACCAAAGTGATGCTCGTCCATTCATTCGTTAATACGTCGGTTCTGCCTGCATTTGTGTCTAAAATATTGATACAAGTTTATGAGCATGTCAAATATCGGGCATAGCTCACAGAAAAACGACAGTGTACTGTCTTTATATAAACAATTATCTGACAAAAATGACAAATATTTAAAGATCAAGTGTAAGGTTTATGAATAAATGAGAAAGTAACAAGATTTTTTAGCAATAAAATAGTGGCAAAAATTATAAACGAGAACGCTCATAGTGACACCCCATGAAAGGCGGCGCCATTGATAAATGGTGGTGTGGCAATTCCTTTATATCTGCTGGAAGACGTAAACCAACGTGGAGGAAGTCAAAAAACCTATTATAAAAATTTGCAGTCATATAAAAGAATATTATTTCCGTGCGTTTTACGCTTGGTGTAAATAGTAATACATTTTTGTATATACTTCGATATAGAAAATAATAAGTACATACTCACAAATGAGCTATAAAAACTTTTGGATGAATTGTACATGCCTCTGTAATGCAATACCCTGCACCGTTTCCCTATATGGGATAATGTTTCATTTTGTTCAAAAACAAAGAAAGTGACACGGCTTGTGTATAAATATAACGGTTAATTGAAGATGTAAATTAACACACTTGTTGAAAAATACAATAATTTACTGTTTAAATAGAAAGCCAAATGCCTAGAAAAAAAAATGTGTGAGTAACAGCGATTCTTTAAGAAAAACGAACACTTTCTTATTCGTTGTCAAATTTTGTTCAAAGCAACTACAAATAATAATTGAAGTGGTATACCCATAAGTGAAAGGAATCCGAATACATAAGGAAACAAGTTGTACACTTTACCCTTAACATAATAGATGGTATATTGCAATTCTTACTCAATCTTAATTGTTAAACCTCTGCCTGGTGTAATTCTCGTGTAATGATATGCAACTTAAACAGGTGAGAATATATTTTGTAGAACTTGCATCTTTATATATAGTCTTGTATATATTAATGCTAATAACAATTACCATATGATTAATTTGAAACATATAGGTATCAAAAATACAAATGGCAGCACTTCCTTTTTTGCTTTTGCCTGTTTTGTGCGTTATCTGGTCTCTGCTTTTCTTGAAATTCGTTACATACGGTAACTTGAGTACATATGTTTTCTCCCTTCTGTAGTCTATTTTACGAACCAAATCTGTCAAAGAACCTTAACTAAAATGGCGGACTTAGTAATAGTAAACGAAAACGCTTATTTTCCAGTGCTTCAACTTTCCAATGAATTAAAAATACTTATGCTGTCAAAGCCAATATTGTTTTCTATGTTAGTTTTTTTTTTTTTCTTTTTTATTTTGAGTACTATTTATTTTTGTGATCTTAGAATTTCATTTTAAATAGTTTTCTTTTTAAATTTCTACACTATTCATATGTACCAAAATGGTATCGTTATGTGGAAAAATTGGAATATTGGAAATAAGAAAGTGGATACTAGAATGAGCAATCGAAAAAAGTTGAATGTCAAAGTAGTATTTTCTCTCGTCTGCATTTACGATAATCAGAGATGATGAAAATATTACCATACAAATGAGACATAATATTTATTGTGATCAAAACATGGTTTACCTTCCTATATAGATACATTCCTACAACCATTATCATTATTTTATTAAATTGTATTTTTTTCCTGCAAACTAGTTAAAAAATTACAAGAAGATATTTCCAATATCATAATTTTAAAAAGATTCAAACAAATTGTTTATATAAATAAATAGATAAAAAAAAATACTTTCAAGTACAAAAGCAGAAAATGTTTGATTATCTTTTTACACGTTTACGCACATACAGCTAAAGATAGTGAACTTATTACGTAAAAAATAAGAATGCTCAAATATAATATAGAGAAAGGTTTTTTCCATTTGCATTTTAATTACTTTGGTAAATTTTTTAAATCTTATAACCTGTAGACTGGGGTGAAGAATGAAAAGAATTTTGTTGTGAATTTCGTCATTCATAAAAACACGTACATATATTTGATCAATACAGTTTCTAAAATAGTGAAACCCAAAATTTATTTTGTTAATAAATGTGAAATATATTTAACAACTTTGCGAGGTATATAATTTTGTAAATTTCTTTAAAAATATACATATTCAGAATGTGTCTACATGATTTAGACTTTAGAAACAACAATCATTATATAATGTAGCTGGATAACTCGTGGATCTATGTATATACGTACATATAGCCCTTGTCCAGTCAGTTTGTTTTTAGGTCTTACAGTTAAATACATTTTCTCCTCAAAAGATTTGAAAACCCGAAATGAAAGTTTTATATTTTTTATATGGTTCATAAAAAGGTTGAATATTTTTCACCTATTGCAACTTTAACTCCTAAAGTTTTTAGCTTATTGTATAATGCCTTGTGCACTTTCAATTTTCAATCTTATTAACAGGCCCAATTAGCTAAGAAATTATGATTTTTATTATAATATTATGCTTTCATTAATTCGAACATTTAAAATAAATATTTATTTTTAATATATTTATATACAAAATAAAATTATCATCCCTTCACACACGGACTTACATACATATGTAAAGCAGTGTTCATTGAAATAGCACGATAGCAGAAGCGATTTTTTTTTTGCAATATTAAAATATAAGGCAAAAATCCCATTCCGCCGCGATCTAAAGGTAACTTTGGAAAGACGAAGTCGTGATTAAAAAATATATAGGGTTATATGTAGGTGCCGTAAATGCTTAGGTTAATGTAAAAAAAATACAAAAATTGAACATTTCCACAAGATATTTCATTACATTTAATACATTTCACTCGCCTTTTTCACATCAAAATTCATTAATTTAACTGTAAACTTTTAAACCGATCCACATTTTACATTTTTTGCGAGTTTTTTAGTTAGGAAATCTATGTGTATTTTAAAAATTACATTTATATCTGTTGTGGACGTCATTTATGTGATAACAATTATTAGAAAATTAGGCGCTGTGATATGATAATTATGTAAATAATAATTATATTTCAAAATAAATGGAGTATTAACAATCTTTCAATGGGCAATATTACGATTCTTTTGGTGCCGCGGTTTGATGGTATGGATGAATAGAGGAGGTCCTCAGGATTAAAAAATGTCCTCCGCAGACTCATAGTTTTTGAGATATTTTTGTTTAAAGTACAAAAATTTGCAAAAACAATGCTCGTTATTTCACTATGTTTAACCCACTTTTCACACATTTTTTAATTAACACCTTGAACCCCGCGTGCGCCACCGGTGGACATTTATGTTTTGACGATTTGGGACAATGTGACCACCCGTGGGCATTGGTGCATATTCATTATGGGACATCGTGACCACCCGCGGTCACAAAAACAAAAAAAAAAAAAAAAGTGAGGAAAAAAAATGACGACGGGTGGGCACGCGGGGCTCAAAGTATTAATATATGTAAATATATTTAATTACACTGTACACATTCGAATATATCAAAAATTTTTACTAATTGTATATTTTTTAAGAAAATAAATATACTTTAAAAACTATTTTGCACATTCAAACTTTCAAGAGATTTGTGTGTTTACATTTTTATATATTTTGTGTCCTGAAAATATAATCAAAAATCTTTTCCATATTTAGAGATATAAATGAAATATTGATTCATTTATTTAAATGGACTACATAACATAATAAATAGAAAAAACTTATTATAGAATGCAAAGTTTTTCAGTATATCTCTCCTTATGATTAATATAGGTGTTCGATCGATGAGAAAACACCTCGGTGTTGGACCGACCAAGGTTACATTTTTTGAAACGAGACCGAAGGCCACCAGTGCAGGGAGTAGTTCGACACAAATGACCTATGAACACCCCGGTGTTGGACCGACCAGGGTTATTTTTTTTTGAAGCGCGACCGAGGGCTGCCAGTACAGAAAGTAGTTCGACACTAAGTGTCGAAATGTGTATACATTTTTTAATCCAGAGATCATCCTCTTTCAGATTATACCAAAGGCGCCAAAAGAATCGTAATCGTGCCTTTCAATGCATATGGATATTTTCTTGTATAAATTTAATAAACAAATAAGTAATATATAATAATATTAAAGATATAAATAATATTAAAGACAATTTGATTTGCTTAAATATTGTGATTTTTTTTATAGTCTTGCAACATAAGGTTACAGAGAGTAATAGTTTGTTCACCTAACGGTGTCACCTCAAAATAGTGCCATGACCGTATGTGCAAGCGATAACTTGAATAAAATTAAGATATCTGGATGAAAATTGGTACATCTGTTTCTTGGTCGTAATCCGAACACTGCCACGCTCTTAAAATACTATTAAATGAAAACGAATAAAAAGTCATATCTAAGCACTAAATTAAGATATAGAACTGTAATTTTTCTCAGGGATTGTTGTAGTAAACAATTAAAAAAAGCGGGCGTGCCCCGCCCTTTAATAGATTTAAAATACGAGATACGACAACTAAGTAATGAGACTGATTTTTATTGCCGCGCTTGTGGTAAACCTGTGACCTTGAAATTCCCTTTCTCTTTTTCCGGCATCCCTCCCCTATCCATTGATATATGTACCATCGCTCTAGCTTGTTCACCTGCTGCGTCAAGTTTAGTAGACGTGTGTTTGTAGTGCTCGTTACGAAAATGGATTTCTGAGGTGCAAAAGCAGCATCGAATGACCTTCGCAGAAGACTTTGGAACAGGTGGAAAATGATCCCACGCTGCTTCATCGAGTTATTACAGGCGATGAGAGCTGGTTTTTCCAATACGACCTGGAAACCAAACGCCAAAGCTCACAATGGTTGTCTTCGCGCGCCCGCCTGAAAAAAGCTCGCATGCGCAAGTCGAAGGTGAAAACGATGATTATTGTATTTTGATAGCCGTGGAATTGTCCTCAAAGAATTCGTTCCACCGGGGAAAACTGTAAATCAAGTCTACTATTGCCAAATACTCGAAAGATTGCGAAAACGAGTCAACAAGGTGCACCCAGATATCGCTCGTAACTGGATTCTTCATCACGACAACGCGCAGTGCCACACAGTCCTCAGTGTTTCCCAGTATTTGGCCTCTAAAGGGATTGTCCTGTTGCAACAGCCGCCTTATTCGCCCGACATGCCATACTGTGATTTGTTTTTTGTTTCCTAAAACAAAATCGGTGGTGAAAGGAACCCATTTTGAGTCGATTACGGACATCCAGGCGCCGTGTCGAGGGTACTCGCGGACGTCCCAGTCGAAGCGTTCCAGAAATGTTACGAAGCATGGAAAACGCGCTGGAATCGCTGTTTAGCTACCTAAGGGGACAACTTTGAAGGGAATGGCAGAGTTATAGAATAATTTTCAAATATACCTTTTTTATTGAATCAGTCTCATTACTTAATTGTCATACCTCGTACATATGTATATATCTCCTAAACCACTAAAGCTACAACAACCAAATTCGCCCAGAAAAATATTACATGAACTCCTACCGACAATGTGGAAACGAATGAAATTGGATGAACAACCCTATTGTTAAAAACTCAAATCAATGATTACCACTCTTCTTTAAATTCGTATGTTACTGTGTTAAAGTGGCCAAACTCCCAAAACATCTTTAAATTTTATTTGATTCTTCCACTATTTGGTTATAAATCTAGAAGCAATTAATTCAAAAAAAAAAAAAAAAAATTGCGCAAAATGTCCCTTTTAAGTACAATGGTGGTAATTCTAACCACTTTAGTGCATTTCTTAACTTATTTTAAAAATTTAGATTGCCACATTAAAACTATAAATTGGAATCAACAAAGTAACACATTTTATTTTAGTTTTACATAAAAAAATACAGCAACATTAATCCTATTTTTAAGAAAATTAGGCAAACAAAAATAACACCAAATTCAGTTTGGTCATATAATTAGAAATGACAGTAACAACTTAAAAATCTAATATATAAAATTTCCATGTCACAATGTTAGTTACATTACTCCTCCGAAACGGCTTTACCGACTTTTACCAAATTTTATATGCGTATTCAGTAGGTCTGAGAATCGGCTACTATCTATTTTCCATACCCCTAGAAGTCGGAAAATTGGACAGTTCTGAAAATTAACTTTTTTCCACACAATTTTTTTGTTTTTAATTTTTTTTTGTTTTGTTTTTCAATATTTTGATTTGTAAATTATTTGAATCGTTCAATTTTGGTCGCTTGCTTTTTTATTCAGGCCATTCAAAGGAAAAATTATTGAAAATTATTCAGTGAAAACTTTATGTGTGTTTCACATAAAGTGATAAGTTACAGTTTGAAATTTGTTATGAAGCAATGAAGAATTCACGCCAATATCGGTCGGCGTTCTTTTTGCCATCAACGTATGGCAGCCCAATGTAAGACAAGGTAAGACGTATTCCCAGGATGCGATGACATACGTGCGGAGTTATGGATCACGGTCAATCCGCAAGCGATCGTCACGATGCTTCTCTTAGCCCCTATATACCAAATATAATCGAACTACCAGGTGACTTTATATTTTATATATCGCATGGTATGCGACATGCCAAGTTGCTAAGAGGGGGGGTATAACCTTAACAGGTTTAGATCGATAATTAACCTCCTAAGAGTCAAACTCAGGCTCTTGGTCGCATTCTACACCGGCCACTGCAAGTTGAAAAGGCACCTATTCAACCTAGGACTAGCTTCTTGCACTAACTGCCGGTTCTGCGACAGGGAACCTGAAACCCCGGAGCACCTGCTAATCGACTGCATCGCAATCTGCAGACGCAGGTCTAAAGCCCTTGGAATCATATTTCCGGATAGGGATCACATCGACTCACTAGCTCCCAGCAAAATACTAGAATGGATCGATTCGCTGGGGCTTAGTGAGTTCCCCTGAGTTAGGAGAGGGCACAATAGACCTAAGGTCGCAGTGCATACCTCAATTAAATTCTATTCTATTCTATAAATCTACATTATTAATAAAATTAAGAGAAAGAGTTTTTTTTCTGACAATGATGAATATTTGTGCTTAGTGGCAAGTTTTAGATTACGTTTACCAAGTTTGTCGTTGGGCAGCTTGTTATCCTTAAAGGATCTGCGAATGCCCCGAAAATACATTGGATTTTCGAACACACTCAAAAAGTTTATTTTCAGGATGAATCAGTCTCTTGCCATAGAGCCAACACAGTAACTAAAGGATAAACTTATTGAAATAGATTTGAATAATTCATTACAAACACAGGTTACAAAACAAAAAGTTTTTTTAGAGATGAAGTAGCCGGGAAACAGATTCAATCCAATTAAGAACTGCTGGCATTATATGGGCAAAAGGATAAGAAAAAAGAGTCGAAAAGGAGGATTTGTTCTGCAAAATATTAATAAATGTTTTTATCAAATAATTGTATTTTGCTTTCTTATGTATTTCATTAACATAATTTTAGTTCTAGAATTTGTATATGTGTGTGTTTGCATTTTTCACTAAAATTAAAAACTAAAAAAAGTTTATTATATGAAATATGAATTGTTTTAGAAATATGAAGTAAATAAAAAATGTTAAGTAAATAAAATTGGTCGAATCACGAAAAAAAACTTAAAATAACATGAACTTATAATAACATGAACCCGTTTACTATATTTACTTCAAATTACATCATATTGAAGGATTTTTCCTTTGTTGATGTGATATCAAAAGTTCTATACTTATTTTAAACATGCCCTCCAACTTATATGTTGTTTTCAGCTTCTTACAATATTGGTTACTTAAAAACCTTTTTTTTTTTTACAGCAGACCTAAGTCAGACCGTATATATTAGGTTGTCAAATATCTCCCTTCCGCCTTTTTGTTTTTTTTAATTTCGCGGCTATGTATAAAGCGTTACAGAGCGCGTATCTGGCATTACTATACATCGTTTGAAAGGTCTTGACATAACTTTAAGCTTTATTAAAGTTTTCCTTCGTTAAAGGCAAATCCGATAGAGAAACGTTCCGTGAGATTAATGGTGGTTTGGGGGAGTGTACTCTATCACTTCGCACTGCTGAAGAATGGCTTCGACGATTTAGAGTGGGTGAAAACGACACCAGGGATAAGCCAGCCGGCGGAAGGCCTGTGACGACGAATACCGATCAAATCATGGAAAACATTGAGCTAGACCAGCATGTGCCATCTCATGACATCGGCCTGAAAATGGGAGTTAGTAACCAAGCCACTTTAAACCATCTGCAGAAGTTTGGATACCCAAAAAAGATTGATGTTTGGGTGCCGCATGATTTGACGCAAAAAAACCTTCTGTACCGAATCAAAACCTGCGATATGCTGCTGAAACAGAACGAACTCGACCCATTTTTAAAGCGTGTGGTGACAGGCGATTATAAAAGGATCACAATAGCAAGTGAAAACGGTCGTGGTCGGAGGCCGGTGAATCGTTCCAAACAGTGGCCAAGCCGGGATTGACGGCTAGGAAGGTTTTGTTGTGTGTTTGGTGGGATTGGAAGGGAATCATGTACTATGAGCTGCTCCCATATGTCCAGAAGCTTAATTCTACCATCTACTGTGAACAACTGGACCGCTTGAAGCAGGCGATCGACCAAAAGCGTACAGAATTGCCTAACAAGAAGGGTGTAGTGTTCCACCAGGACAACACCAGAACACACACTTCATTGATTATTCGTCAGAAGCTACGGGACCTCTGATGGGAGGTTTTATTGCATCCACCATATAGCCCGGATATAGCGCCAAGTGATTACCACCTGTTCCTGTCCATAGCGACATAGCGAATGCCCTTGTTGGTGTAAAGTTGAACTCAAAAGAGGCTTGTGAAAAGTGGCAGTCCCAGTTTTTCGCAAATAAGGAGGGGGCTTCTACGTGGGGGTATTCTGAAGTTGCCGTCTAGATAGAAACAGATTCACGAACGAAACGGCGCATATTTGAACTAAATCCGATCACTGTAACGCAAAAAGGCGGAAGAGAGATATTTTACAACCTAATATAAGTTTTTATATTTTCATTATAAAAATATTCCACATTACATTAGAGACCAATTGCAAAATGACATTTCCCTGTAATTTTATTCATAAAAGGACTGTCGATTCAGTAACACTCTTCGAAATGAAATAAACAAACATTCCGAAGTTGTTTATTTTCTTACAAAACGACAGCAATGACGTTATAATTTTATATTTATAATAAACAAGTTTACTGTTTTAATTTTCCATAGTGATTTTCACAAAAATGCATTACAAATTATTATTACTTATTTTAACTATACCATAGTATTAATATTTATATTAAAGTAAGCTGGGGAATAGAGTAAAAATCTTACTTGTGAATAAACAAAAACGTTATAAATGGTATATAAATCCGTGGGGTTAAAATTGTGTTTTTTTAATTAAACATTATCAATTTAAATTAATCAGTACTATCCGGATCAATTTCGGGTTGAAAATTTATGATTTTTTTTCATCAACAATATAGCTCGATTACAGAGCCAGTCAAAGTCCTTTTCGCAAAGCCAAATTAAAATAAGATTCGCACAGACGGTTACTCAATTAAAGGTCAGCTCTTCTATTTGCTTGTGCTCTTTATTTTGTATTTTTTCTAATGATTTAAATTCATCAGCTCATTGATATTTTATCAATGTACACAACCAAATAAGATTTTTATTTTGTATGGTAAATCCATCTAAATTAGTGTTTTCATCGAGCAAATATCAATTAATTGATCAAATAACTCCTGTGCGAAAATGCTGTTATGGTCCAGGTAATTATATTGTATGCCATGGAAAATATTGAAAATAAATTAAATTTTTTTGTACAACATTGCAGAAATTGTAAAAAAAACTGAATGGATACAAGCGCGACGATAATTTCATTAGAATTACATCGTAGTGGGTCCATTCAAGTCAGCTGTCGAAATTAGGAAGGTGACTGAAAAAAATTAACTTTATGGAAAAACAGCTCGAAAAGTGCCGTTATTAACACAGGGACAACAACATGGTCACATCGAGTTCACTAAAACTCATGTCGAATGGAAAATATAATAAATGTAAAAAATTTGCCAAAACGTACTATGGACAGACGAAAACACGGTAAATTTAGTTGAAGTGATGTTAAATGTGGGGTAAGGGGTCCGAAAAATGTTTCCAAATATACTGCAAAAAAGCACGCAGGTTGAAGCATCATGGTCTGGGGATGCTTCTTCTGGTACGGTGTGGGTCATCTGTATTGGATAAAATAAAATATGGGCAAATTTATTTACTCAATGAAGTTATGCCCCCTTGTGCAGAATGGGCTAAAGTTGGAGTTTCAACAGGACAACGGACCCAAACATACGTAGATCTTTTGGTTTCTTCATAATAAAATAGACGTTTAAATGTACCTTTCCCAATTCGAGTACTTGCTTCCAATAGAGAACTTATGAAGAATCATCGAACAAAAGATTGGAAGAGCTAGGTTGAAAAACAAGGAAGAATTGTGGAGAACTATTTGTTCGGCAATAGTAGACTCAATGCCAAAAAGGTGACAGGCTGTGTTAAGGGGTTAGGGGTAGTCAGTGGCACGAAAAAATCAGTATTTTTTTTTGCTATTAAATAGTGTTATTTTACAAAATTAGTAATTGGCATTATTATAGATTGTGTTGACTTAAGTCACGAAAATTAAAAAAAAAAATTAATTTCCAAAGTTATAACTGTTTGTGTTGACCCAGTTCCAAAAAAAGGTACTTGCGGTGACAACCATAAGTCCTTGTAGATTCATCTAGAATCAATTGGACAAAAAAAATTAGTTTTATAAATAGATAATCTTGGGCCTGATCGAAGGATTTTTTCCCAAATTAACAAAATGGCGGCCTCAGGAAATTTTTGTCTTAAATTTTTGGGAAAAAATAACTTGATTTTGTTTGTTTGGTTTGTTGATTGGTCTTAAAAAATCGAAATTTTTGAAAAAAATCCTTCGATCAGGCCCGAGTTTATTGTGTATTCTAAAGGCTATATAATTTTCATTAAAATGTACTGAGTCGTTTTCGAGTTGTCACCAGTTCAAAAAACATAGTTTTGAGAAAAAACGCGGTTAAAGTTTCGCATTAGCGCTTTGAAGTGCTCGAGCTCTCTTTGTTATTTGTCGAATAATTCAAAAACTAATTATCGGATCAACGTGAAATTTTCAGAGAATATTTTTAAGATATTACGCTTACCGAAAATTCAAAAAAAAAATAATTTTTTGAAAATTCTGATTTATGACATTTATTTCAATGTGATTAAGCATAACATTTAAGTGTTAATTTTTTTACAATAAAGTGTTTTTGATTTTATTATTTTGAAAAAATTAAACTTACTGAATGAGGAAATAATAATACTTACTTTTCGAAATTTTTAATGGTTGAAATACAACTTTTTTATGGATTTTTGTGTTTAGCATGAACTGTTTTTATTGTTTTGACCGACTCTGTTTGTTAAAAATTCGTGTGAGTGATTTGTTGACGTCAAAAGTTGTTGTAGCACTTTATTCTATTAATGCTTTAATTCACAGAAGCGACACGTTCCTTCAGAGCTCATTCCTATCCTGACCAGATGTTTGCGCAGTCTGTAGTCTTTTAGAAATCCGTCACTACTATACCAGTATCTATCTTTTATTTCTTTTTTCTCCTGCCTTAGTCCTCCATTTGTTGAATGAGGGCGTATTGGTAAAAAGGGTTCTGTTTACGTCAGTGGGCCAATGCCGCTTCATTCGCCAGTTTGTCTGATATTTCGTTTCTTTCAATACCTGTATGTTTCGGCACGCGCTTTAGTCAAACTTTGTCTCGTTTGCCTACTGTATTTAGTTTCCCATACCATCTGCGGATTGATTGTGCATGATGATATTGCTTTTTGTGCTGCTTTGTTGGTTAATTGGTGTTAGTATGATTTCTGCACACAATGTCCGAAATGAAAACCGTGCTCTTTGACTTTTTGGATATCAAAGGCATCGTCCACCATTATTTTGTTCACCCTGGATAAACCGTCAACGCCAAGTTTTACGTGTGGAAGTACTCAAGAGACTCAACCGAAGGGTCAATCGGGTCCGACAAGACATCGCAGCCAAATGTAGGTTGCACCACGACAACGCTCCGGCTCCAGCGTCTTTCTTGTGAACAGCTTCCTAACCAAAGGTCATCATCCCAACACTTCCGCAGCCGCCCTACAGTCCAGATGTGCCCTCGGACTTTTTTTTGGTTTCCTTGCCTGAAAAGGCCGATAAAAAGCAAGCATTTTGGGATGACAGACGGATCCAAGCAGGATACACCTCGGCTCTCAAGTCTTATTTTTCTTCTTTACTGGCGTAGACACTGCTTACGCGATTATAGCCGAGTTAACAACAGCCCGCCAGTCGTTTCTTCTTTTCGCTACGTAGCGCCAATTGGATATTCCAAGCGAAACCCGGTCCTTCGCCACTTGATCCGTCCAACGGAGTGGAGGTCTTCCTCTTCCTCTGTTACATTTCGAAGTTAAGACTGTCAACAGTGACGTGAGAGCCAAGTCGCGAGTGCGACGACTGTTTGTTTGATGACAAGATATTTCGTCTTGCCCTCGTTCACTGCCAGACCCATTTGCTTTGCTGCCTTGTCCAGTCTGGAGAAAGCAGTACTAACGGCTCGGATGTTGAGGCCGTTGATATCATTAGCATCCAATGTGTTGCTTGCCAACTCTGGTTTTACTCTAGGTGTACAGGCCTTTCATCTGTGGAATTTAAGGCCACAGCGATCAGTATCAAGAAAAAGGAGTCGGTTTGGAACTGTTCATCCTGCAGCAATGGTATCAGTGTTAGGACACGTGACAGCCACTTATCTGATGATGAAGATTTAACACACATCTCGCCACAAGCTAATGAAATGGAAAGTCTCTTCCAGAAGTACTTTGATCGCTTCACCTCTGACTATGACCGCAAATTTAAAGATCTCAAAAAGTCACTCGTAAGTAGCGTAAATAACCTTAAGGATGAGGTAAGCAATCTGTCTAAACAATATACAACACTCACTAATAAATGTACTGCCCTTAACGATAGGCTTTCATCAGTAGAGAATAAAATTAATAAAAAACTCAATGCCAAGCCTGACTTACCAGTGAGTAAGGAAGATATCTTCACTGAAATGTTGGAACGTGAGCGCCGTAAAGTCAATGTAATTGCTCTAAACATCCCGGAATCAGTCAAACCAGTGGGTAAAGATCGTTTGGATGACGACAGGACAAATCTAGTAGCCGCTTTGCCTTCTTGTCTCTCGAACATTGCCACTGAATTTAAGCTACGCAGACTAGGCCGACATACACCGGGTCGTATACGTCCGCTACATATTACAACTCGCTCAGCTGATGATGCGCTCTCAATTATCAAATACAGACCACCTAATAGTAACACTGCAGTCATTTTCAAAGCTGATCTTACCCCTTCTCAACAACAGCACCTAAAAGATTTACGACTGGAACTTGACTCTCTAGTAAAAAGCGGCAACGACAGTATGACTATAAAGTATAATCCATGGTATGCCTAAGATTGTAAAGAAGAATTTTCGCTCGCACAACGAACAAGAAGAAAGTATCTCTCGTCCAGTTATATTACCAGAACGTTCGAGGTCTGCGCACAAAACTCTGCGTATTTCTGACCAACACGTCGTCTAACCAGTCTGATATCATATGCATCACTGAGTCCTGGCTCCATCCATCTATACGTGATGGAGAAGTCATTGACTCTTCTTATAATATCTACCGTAAAGATCGTACATCTCATGCTAATCATAAAGTACGTGGTGGTGGAGTCTTTATCGCATGCAAACGTTATCTACACACTGAGCCAATCTCAACTGAAAATAATAACCTAGAGCAAATATTCATCAGGGTGAAGGGTGCATCCCGTGACCTAATCATCGGCTGTGTATACATACCTCCTCAGTCACCTTATGAGATCTTTGTTGACCACCTGGCCACTATTTCTTTCATTAGAGAAAAACACCAAGCATCTGACTTACTGATAGTTGGTGATTTCAACCTCCCTAGCAGCTCTCCTCGTGTGGATTGTGAAAAACTACTTTACGACTGTTATTCGCTCCTGAATTGCACACAACGCAACCACATTCTCAATGCTCACAACTCAGCCCTTGACTTATGTTTCAGCGACATCGACATTTCTCCTGAACACTCGCTTGCCTTGGTTCCTGAAGACACATATCATCCCGCTCTAGATATCACGCTCAACTTTCAGCCTGGACTAGTTCCTATCTACTCCTCTACGTACTCTTTCAAAAAGGCCAACTATGCTGAGCTCAACACTTTCTACCTGAGAACAAATTGGATCGATTTATATAAACTCAGCACAATTGATAGTAAGCTTGACTATCTCTACGCAAAAATCTTTGAAGGGATTAACCAGTTCGTTCCAGCATATACTTATAAACACAGCAGTTATCCATCCTGGTTTTCAAAAGATCTCATTCGCAAAATTAAATTGAAGAAGTCGGCGCATGCGTTGTACAAGACAAGACGTACCAACTACAATTACCCTTGCTTCAGTAAACTGAGACTTGAGTGCAAATCACTGAGCTCTGAGTGCTATAAAAATTACGTGAGTAACGTCGAAGCCAAACTCAAATCGGATATCAAAGCCTTCTGGAACTATGTCAAAGACAAAAACCGTTCTAGCAGTGACATACCTTCCTCCATGGTATGGGATGATCTATCAGCTAATTCCGGGCCTGACATTTGTGATCTCTTTGCCTCCTTTTTTCATAGTGTTTACGCACCTAACAATCGCCATGGCGCTGCTGCAGCTACCTACAACCCGGGACCTCAGAACATACTCCTGAACGATCTGACAGTATCATATGACGAAGTACTTAAATTACTCCTTTCACTTGACCCTAGAAAAGGTGCTGGACCTGATGGTCTACCTAACTTATTCCTAAAGAACTGCGCGATCAGTCTATGCGAACCGTTGACGCATATATTTGGTGAATCACTTAGTGGTGGTATCTTCCCCTCGTCATGGAAATTATCATATATCACTCCAATACATAAGGATGGATCTAAAGCTATGGTCACCAATTATAGTCCTATTTGTGTTCAGTCTGCCCTTGCTAAGTTGTTTGAGAAATTGGTGCTACCACAACTACTGCAGTCTTTCGAACACGTTATAATCACTCGACAACATGGATTTACTGGGGGCAGATCTACAACTACTAATTTGTTCATATACATCAACAAGGTGTTAAATGCTATGGATTCCGGAAACTGTGTTCACAGCATCTACACAGACTTTAGCAAGGCGTTTGATCGTGTTGACCATGATATACTCATGCACAAGTTGAGCAACTATGGTGTTGGAGGTAGTGCTTTGTCTTGGATCCATTCATATCTTACGGGTAGACGCCTACAGGTTAGAGTCGATGGCCGTCTTTCATTCGAATATATCGTAACATCTGGGGTACCACAAGGATCTCATTTGGGCCCGGTACTCTTCAATATATTCATAAACGACATTGGCAACAATATCATATCTGATCACCTATTGTATGCAGATGATCTCAAAATTTTCAGGCCCATAGCTAGTATGTCAGATATCCTAATTCTACAGCATGATATTGACTCTCTCGGTAACTGGTGCCTTGTGAACAATCTTGATCTTAATATCAACAAATGCGCCGCTATAACTTTCACTCGCTCACACTCACCAATTCCTGCAAAATACAAACTCAAGGACTCTCAGGAAATCATAGAGGTTGATGAGATAAAAGACCTGGGGATCATTGTTGACAACAAGCTCTCCTTCTCTAAACACATTGATAGAATCACATCTAAGGGATTTAAAACCCTCGGATTTATCCTAAGAAACAGCAAAGACTTCAACAACCCCTACTCTGTAACCAGACTTTTTCAATCGCTAGTCCTACCTATCCTTGAATATGGTTCAGTCATCTGGTCTCCATATACTAATGCATCTATAGACAAAGTGGAAAAGGTTCAACGTAAATTCTGCAAGTCGTTAGCCTATAAATTATCATCGTCTACACATACTTACTCCACTGATGAGATTTACCAGAGCTTTCGTATCAATAAACTATCAGCACGTCGACAGGTTGCCGATCTTAGTTTCTATTACAAGGTTGTCAATAATATTATTGATGCTCCAGACATTCTTGGCTGCTTTGAAATTGCCCCAGTAGGCACTTTACTTAGACGTAATCGTCTACTAAAAACTTCTAACTCCAAGAAAAATTATGTGATCAACGGTCCTCTGAATAGACTGGCCAAATCTGTCAATTCTTTTCAAGGTGTGATTGACTTCTACGGAGGTACATACTCTGCCTTCATAGACAATATTAAGAAACATCTGCTTGTTTAACCAAGGACTCCATTTGCTGCCCGCCACAACCAGAAACCATCACCATAGTGCATATACACTTTTACCTTCTACCTACATTTTTATTTGTTTCTCTTAATGTATATTGCCGATTGGCGTTATTGTAATAATAAATAAATAATAAATAAATAAATTTATTTTTAATTGATCCCATAATATCTTTAATTCTAGAGATATGCTGAATTTGATGTTAAAACGTATGGTCTTCGTTATTTCGTCTTTGTTAGATTTTGATAGGGTCATTGTTTCCCTTGTTTCTTTCGTTTTTGTTTTTGATTGTCTGATGTAACGGTTTTTTCCTTTTCCGGTTCCATGCTACTCTATTATTTCGTGAATGGATTTGATCAAAAGTAGAGCTTCTAGTTCTAGTATATGGGGCATGTCTTCATGGCGCCCACTAGTCTTTGAAATTTCGCCAGTACCATACAATATTTAAATAGATTAGTTTTGACAGTAACTAATCCGTTGTAAAAATGTATGCCAATATTTTGGACGAGATCTACTATAGCAAAGTCCGTTTAAATGCTTTTAAATTTGACACGGACTGAAAGGGTGACAGCAGGTGGAAAGGTTTTCCTATAATATAATATGGTTTGTCATATTTAGTTTAAGGTTACTGTTATGCCTTTCCAATATCATTAAATTTATTATTACTTTTGATTTTTTTTTACCAATATCACCTTTATTCGATTATTTAAACAGCGAATTTAGTTTTAATTTTTAGACTTTAGGAGTCAATATTTGCACACCCTTACAAAATAAATATATCATGAAGCACAATCAAATTTTCATATTTGTTATTGTTAATAATTACTTTGCAACTTTTTAATTTACAGCAGATTGAATCTTGCGTGCGGATAACAGTGCAAATCCCAAAGGATGCGGCTCAACGGTTACGACAGATGGCAGCGGAGGGCAATCCAGCCCTCCATGCTCTCGGTATTATGTCTGTGCAGTTGGACGGCGATTCTGTGATATCCATAAAACTACCCGGACAAGAGATAAATTTTAAAACTATAGGTATGTTGTAATTATTTCAATTAAAAAAGTCTTTGGAAAATATTTTTAAATGTTGTTTAGATAATGACGAAGAAGTTTTATCGAGCGGCACGAGTGAGGCGATGGGTGATTTTACACAACTGTTGGATACGGGGGGGAGTGCGATCCGGGGTCTTAGTGATCAGTTAACAAGTGGAACATTTTTGCAATCACAAGTGCAATGCCGCATCCCTGTACAAAACACCAACAAACAAGAACTTCCGTCATCTCAATTGCAGCAATATCAGCTCGTGCAGGACAGACGTAATATGCTGCTTGGAGGGCCAAGTACAAGCAATGCCGCGCAAGCTATTCTTCAAAAACAACAACATCAAAACCCAAACCTGCAGCGACAGTTAATTCAAGGTCAACCATTATTTAAACCGCCAAATACAGTTTGTCCTATGGATGGAAAAGTCCCGATACCACCAATACCTTCAAATTTAAATAGCGGGTCAAATAGTAGGGATTATCCATTCGTTAGTATGAGGCAAGCTCGTGTTTTACAAGGTCGGGAAAATGCACTGAATAATGGCCTAGTAAATTCTAATCAAGTTTTTTCAACAAGTGGCTCACAATCTTTACAAGCGCCGCCAAATGGACAAATGGAACTTACAAGTGGTTTGGTATCGTGTCCCAATGTACCATTAAAAGGTTTAAAAAATTCTCCCAATGTAGATCTTTTGCCTTCATCTTCAGTTTTAGCTGGAAATAAATTACAGTTTCTGCAACCACCACCACCCCCATACCCAGGTATGGGGGCAGTAACATCAAACGTTATAAACAAACCTGTCGCTCAAATAAACAAAACAGTTCAAAACTATTTACAAAAAGGCATGGGAGGGCCACCAGTGGGATCTTTTTCAGCAATTAATTCTACGTCGCCAAATAATAATAACATTGCAATTTCCTCACCCCTGCTTGTGAATTTATTACAAAATGATGGGAATGCGACGTCAAATCAAGTAAAATTGGCATCACAAACTTCATTGACTCAACAGCAATCATCACCGTTACAATCCACGAGTCAGCAACAGTTAAATCAAAGCCAACGTCAACAGTTACTAAGTTCACCAATGCAAACGCAATCAACACCTAACGACATAGCACTAGACCACAAACAAGTTCAACAACAACAGACACAATTGTTATCTTCGGAAAATATTTTAATGGGTACATCTTCATCAATGGGGGTGTCTTTATCGCCCGGCGTAAATACGAGTATGCGGAACTTACATCAGCAACAACAGGAGCAAATTATGACAAGTCCTGGAAGCAATTTATTTGGTCATCACCAATTTCAATCTAACTTTCAGCCGCAGCATATTACCTCTCAACAAACCCATTTTTTGCGACAACAGCGCCAGCAACAGTTGCAGGGAGCTGTTGCTTCGATTCCAGGTACTCCTTCGCAACGCCTAATGCAACAACAACAATCGTTCCAACAATCTCAAATAATAAATAATAATCCGCCGTCTCTGCAAAATGGTGTTGGTGGAATAATGTTAACCAATCTGCACCATCAGCAATCGCCAAATGTTCGGCAAGTTCGTCCCGTAGGTATAATGACAGGACACGTTGCTGTGCAGCAAAAATCGCAACAAGCACTTCACTTTCTTTCTTCTGGTAATATGTCACCTGCGGCGTCGCATTCACCTGCCTCTAGCCACCATTCGATGCATAGTCCATTAATGGGCTCACATCAACAGCAAATATTATCGCCTTCTACAACACCAGTGCAATCTCCACATTCTCATGCGCCACATGCACATAAGCATATTGGTCAACAACAATCGCAACAGTTGCAACTGCAGCAGCAACATAATCAATTACAACAACAGACAGCAATGATTTTACCCCCAGCAGTATCGCCGTCATCTAACAGTGTTAATCTTCATCACAACTCACAAGTACCTTTAGAATCGTCTTTATCCGGACCAAGATCCAGTACTGGTAGCAGTGCCTCTTTGACAAATACAATACCTCCACCACCTGATTATAATCAGACAGCTAACGCGACAACAGGCTGGCCTGTGAATAACAAAATGATGGATTCAGAAACTAAAAGTAGTTTCCAGGAGTTTGCTCGTTACCAAATGCAATACAACTTACAGCAGCAACAAATGAATACCAATCAACAATCGCAGTCAAATAAAGAAGATTTGCAAAAACAGCAATTTAGCAATCATTCTTCGAGTTCCGAAGGAAATACAATTGGAAGAATGGTGGCAGTATCTTCGATGGATAATGTTGCATCCAATGTATTGTCAGATCCTTTAATAACTCTGTCCGATTTTGAAGCTTTAACAACAAATGACCTTGACGCTTTGCTACCAACATTAAACTGTGATTTGGATTCAACTCTTAGTTTGGATGATAAAAATGAATTGGAATCACTTTTGCAAGATGCAAAAGATCTCGATTTGGACCTAATTGAGGAAAATTTATCTGCTGTAGGCGTAGATATTGATGAAACAGCAGCGGCGGCATCTTCGCTTTTAGATGCAGAAGCTGGACATTTGCCACCAAATGTGACACTTGGCGTCAATCCAATACACTTTGAACAAAGTGGGCAAATACCGCAAACAATACAAAATCATATGGGTGATGACACCATAGTGGCTACTAAACAAAATAAGTTGCAAGTGCATCTAAGTAATCAATCACAGGATCAGGTTATGCAAAACCGATATAAGCCAGAAGATAGCATGTTTATGCTAAATAATCAAACTAATCATAAACTGCACTTAACTCAAGATATATTATCCCATTCTATACAATTAGCGCAACATTCAAATTTTCAAGAGGAGTCTGCGCTTCATCAAAGTGAAGGAAGCGGAAGCTCAGAGAATTTATGTACTCAGAAACAATTTTTAATTAATCCTCTGACCGGTGAAATGGAACCAATGCAAAGTGATGATAGCGAAACAGAGGCAGAACAGGAAACTCAGCAAACTAATTCTATGTCGAAAAATCAGCGTGCAGTGTCCTCAGTAATCGAAAGTTTTAGTTCTAATCGATCTGTCGAAGGTTTATCCAATTCTCTGTTTTTGGAGGATGATTCAAATTCATGTGGAACCTCTGTGTCCAAACTTTCAATCAGTGAGCAAATTAACGGAATTATTCCTGGAGTAGGAAGTGATATAGAACGCTCACGCGATTCGTTACTTTTAAACAAATCGAATCGAAGCGTTAAATATACTAAACGAGATGACACTCATGTGCTTAACAAATCAGTTACTTCTCTTAATAATATTACTGAATTTTGTACAATTAAATCACCGAATGCATTCTTTACCCCTGGTATGACATCGTCGGCTACTAGTGGTCTTAAAAAAAAATCAAAGTCAACAACGCTACGAGAAAAACAACAAAATAATTTAAAGGAGAAAAAGCAAGATGCAAACACTACTTCTGGAGTGACAAAACCTAAAAGGACAAAAGCAAATGCCAAGTCGAAGACGTCTGCTGCATTGTCATGTACGAATACAATGCCTTCTACGTTATTGGAATCTACATCCATATCGGCAACTCAACGAACATCAGAGAGCTGTAATAATAACGAGAAAATAAAATTACGCTTAAAATTGGAAAAGAAGGAACCGGTATCTCCTGCTTATAAAGTAGATATTTCTTTTATAGCTTCACCAAAACTTCCTGCATTGGAAACGCCAGTGTCGAGCAAATTAAACGTACCAACTCAAAGTAATAATAGTGTTCTACTAAATAAGAATATAAACCAAAATACCACAGTTTTATCGGTTTCTACACAACAGGCACAGAATCTGCTAGAGAACTCTTCTGTTGTACAAAATCAATCGATTGCTTTCACAAATTTTACGCCACCGCAAATAGCCGTAAATGTTAGTCCGAATTGTTCAATTGATGAACCGCGAGTACCCCCATTACACATCAGTCTAAGGGGTGGGAAAAATTCAATTGTGATTAAAAGTAGTCGAAAAGATCGTAAGAAACTACAGAGTTTGCCAAATACGGCTTCAGTTGTATCGAGTGGAGATGGTGAAGATGTTGATTCTAAACATATACCTAATAAACAGTCGCAAATGCAGTCATCGCAAATGCCAGATCTGTGTACAGAGATTAGGACTCAAGAGAAAACACAGCATTTGTACATTTCCCAAAACCCTACATCATCAGCCTTTAACTGTAGTGGAAATGGTAACAATTCTGTGACAATAATGACATCAGCACGTTTGCCGACATTGCCGATTTCCAGTGATGATCTTTCATTGCCAGCAACGTCAATGACAGCGACGTCACTGACAACATCTTCCTTCTCGGGTAACAAGAATGGACTCACAATAAGTGCAATTAAATCGCTTGATACAAAGAGCGGCAGTAGCTTAAATGACAATAAAAATATAATAATTGGTTCGACTAATGTAGGTACATTACCGTTTCCACCACATTTGATGCATCAATCACAATATCAAAAACATACGTCGCATAAACTGTCACAAAGTTGTAAAGATCCATCAAGCTTATCTGGTAGCATAATTAATACATTATCGAAAAATAATATATTAGCTTGTTCCAGTGATAATTCTGTAAATATTTCAAATCGTGCGATGAGTACAATGAATTTAAAGACACCAGCCACAATTACACCTATTGGTATGGGTGGAGGCAAACCATTGACAAAAAATCACAAACCACCGTCTTACATAACAGCTGTTCAGCAACTTCAACTTCAAAAGCATCAACAAAAACAGTTGCAGAAGCAAACGAAATTTGGTACTCTTAATGAAAGTCAATCACCACAGGAAACAATTGTAGCAGTAGCGACTTTGTTGCCAAGTGCAACAACACTAAAACGAGTTACAATACCAAAATCGTCGGTTGAACAAGATGATTTAGTTGTTAAATCGGAAAGTGTTACTTCTACAGCTGAAATTATTGTGAATACAGATATCAAAATATCTTCTTCGAATTTACCAACAACATTGGGGAATGCAGTTGTCGGTTTTAAGAACCAATCGCATGAAGCTGTACAAAATGAATCTGTTCCAATTCCTGTAAGTAATGGAACCGTATGTGTAAATAACGTTGCTCTATCAGGTAATCAAGGAAATGTAGTTGGTACATCATCACCTGCTCTTATTAATGTAACGCTCCGTAACTCGCCTGCAAGTAACGGAAGTGGTACCCCTGGTCATGGTAATGGAAGTGGAACAGGCGAAGACAGTGGTATTGAGTCTATGGATGCGTTATCAGAAAAAAGTCCTCATCAACAATCGTCTAACAGCCCAACTCAACAGCAGCTAAATAGTGGTAGTGCAAGCAACGAAAAGACAGCAGCAACATCTAATGACGTAAAAAAGTCACTGAAAAGCGATATAACAAAAGAAAAAGTAGACCATACCAAAAATATAAATGAGGAAAATAAGCTCGAATCAAACCCACAAAGAAAAGATAATTTGTTGGATTATACAGATGATGAAATTGAAAAGGCTTTGGCCAGAATGGAAGGATTTAATGAAGATTATTTGGCAGGTGACCGAAATGCATCACCTATTGTCAGCACAGTTGAACAATTGTCTTCTAAATCAGCTGCAACCACCAAAAACGGTATCTCTCCTTCCAAAGACGAAGACACTATAAAAGGAGCGTTATTAGAACACATGGCCGAAACTTCAACAGAAAATATTGAAAATAAATTAGCGGGACGAATAATTGAATCCATTGCCGCTAAAGATATGAACACTTCTCAATATACAGATGGAAATATTGTATCAGATAATAAATATAAATCGGAGATAAGTCTAGAAAAACCAATTTGTTCTAGAAATGATATCAAGGCTACTGATAACTTGACAACAGATGAAGGAGGCAGGATAATATTTGAAGCTAAAAAACAAGGGGATTTATTAAATATTCATTCACAACGTTCGGACTCTACTTACCCTCCTATATCTGTTGAAATTCCAACGCAAAGTGAAACGGAATGTAATCGAATTCGCACTCGTGCTAGTAGTCGATTAGAAAGCCCCTTGGATATAAATAAATCAAGTCCAACATCGAATGAATCAAATGCAAATTCTTGTGTGACTACTAACAATAAACAACTCAATATAACACGAGCGTCTTCAATCGGTAGTGTCAGCCCACAATTAAGCGGTACATTTTCTGGTAGTGAAACTCATCTTGGTGTAGGAAATAAGCGTAAGCGTCAAGAATCTGATACTAGTGCTAATAACGCTCATTCAACTGAATGTACTGAACAAAAGCGTTTACGGACAAGCAGTATAAGTAGCGCTACAAGCAATGTTGCTGTTGATGATAATGTTAGGAATATGAATGATTTATCTTCAGCAAATGATGCGCAGGATGCCTCAAAAAGCAGCTGTAGTAGAAAATGTGAGGAATCTTCTGACTCTGATGAACCATTGATCGAAGTGGCAGAAAAAGTAAGAAACTCAAAGGCTGGCAATGTTGCCGACTTTAACACTAGTGAAGGAGCTATTCAGGCAACGCTGGTAAATTTAGCTTCAGGGAAAATGGAGTTTTGCAATACATCCAACTTGGAAAAAAATACACGTAATAGCCGAACAATAATACATCCAAGTAGTAAGTAATTTTCAAGCCTTTTTAAACTTAAAATGTATATTTATCCTTTAATGGTTGTTTGTAATGTCACCATTCATAAAAACATAGTAAGGAGGAACAGTTGTGTTTATTAAAAAATCAGACTTCACTTCATAAAGACTACAATTAAAATTTTATTCAAATCATTTTCCGACTACGACATGACGACTGCATGAGTTCTATAACCTGTATGTTGAGCAAATATCCACTCAAATAAAAAGCTTACCACTCAAAACACACTTTTTGCGGTATAGAATTTTTTTATTTAGAAGTTAATGACATAGTATTTATTAAAAATATTAAAAATTAAAAGAAAAGCACATTTAGCTATGACTAATTCTTTCGAAAGTTAGTGAGCTTTTCAAAATGAGCTCGAAATGTAATTTTATTATTATTTTACATTTCGATCGACATTTATATTTTTTTAAATTGAAACACGAAGTTTAATCTCGTTATTACTTTAAAAACAATAAAATCAGCTGATTTTGTATAATCACAGAAAAGATAGTTTGTGGCTTACTCATTAAGCGTAATAAACTAAAAACTATAACTATAATTAGTTAACATCATTTTTTTTTTAAACAAAATTGACGAAAATCCCGAATGAACACAGACGTCCGTGATGTTTGTAATCGGACCACTGCCACGCCCACAAAACGCTATTAATCGAAAACATGTAAAAAGCTATAACCAAGCACAAAATTAATATAAAAAACTGTAATTTGGCAGAGGGGATCGCAGCAGCAAGGGGCATCTGGGGGCAAAAAATTTAAAAAAAAAGTGGGAATGACCCCGCCCTCTAATAATTTTAATGTACATACCAACCACTAAAGCTACAACAACCAAATTTGCCCCGCGCTAATATTATAAGAACCGACCGATTTCGACTAAATTTAGTACGTGACATTCTTTTCATTTTATCAATATAACAAAATTTTAAACTCCATTTAATTCTTTTGCTTTCCAATGCACAAATCAGCAAGCAATTGATACAGCTTTGCACTAATAATTTCTTTAAAGTATGCCATCTTACGACCATAAATTGTCCAAATTAAAAAAAAAAAACTATTTAAGCCCCTGGGTAACAAATATATGGACCCAAGTATCTATAATTGACCGCAAATATCGGTCAATGTGTGAGATAGAGAATTGAAATTCTGACAGAAACCTTTACTGAAAATATTATTTCTGTGTATCCAAAATGGGTTGAATCGGATCAATACTTCCCCAAGCCCCAGGTGACTAGCTGAATATATCTGCCAATATTTAAGTTATCTTAATGGAAATTTCAGAATATGTTTACTCATAACAGTATATCTTTGTGCCTTAAATATATACAATAAATACCATTATGAAACCCAGAGAAAAATTTTTTTAGTATGTGGCATGATAATAGTTAATAACCTCCATATACTACATATAATAATTTTCGTTGTTCTAAGAATTCTTATGCCGAATTTGTCGATCAGTGTATGAGTTATACTATATAGTAGATTATATGTATATATAAAATTGCTTAGATCTCGATCGAGTGGTTGACGTTTTACATCTTAGGGTTTTCCTTGGCGTCGATTCTTGCGAATTGCAATTGTATAAAATGTTCGGTTGTACCCGAACTTATCTTTTTTTACTTATTTTCTCTTGTTTAGATCTTTAGGCGTTGGTTATTGAGACCTGTAAACATATTTGCTCAACACATTTTTAAATTGTGTAATTCGTTTTAGAATATTCTAGCATATTGATCAAATATTTTTTGTTAAAATGAGGGATCATTAAATTTTAATAATTTAAAACTTTGTGTCTTATATGAGGTCTTGAAAAAAAATACTTTGCGGTATTCACCATAAATCGGCTGGAAATTATCCGAAAATAAAAAACTAAGAAAAATTTTAAAGTTAAATGAAACACGTGAATCACAGACAAGAACTACAGCACATATACATAGATACATGTTATATATTCTATGGTAGATGGCGCTACTAACTTTGAACGTGATATTGTCGATACAAAATAACACCCCCACTTATCGCAATATTCACTGGAAAAATTTATAAAATATCAAATTTATTCTATAGAAACTATGCCAAGAAGCGACATAAACTTATAGTGTTTTGTTGTTCAAAAACTTTTGTTAAAATATCAGCTGTTGTATTTTAACAATCTTATCTTTTACTAGATCACGACAAACGTACTTTTGTACGTGTACGTTTGTGAAAGACTGGATTTGCACACAGTTTTTGTGCACCCTGACTATCATTATACATGCTGATTGTGTACATTTGATTAGTTATTTCATATTGTAATTCCTTTAGATACAATGCTTCCCTATATGCCTCAGATAGACTAATATACTTTGATTCAGTGCTAGAGAGGGCTACACATTACTGTTTTTTACATTCCCATGATATTGCACCATTACATAATAAAAAACACATTCCAGTATATGATCTCCTATCTATAGAGTTAGAGGCCCAATCAGCATCTACATATCCTGTTATTCTGAATTAATTCTTTACAATATTTTATCCCATAACTTTTAGTTCGTTTTAGACATTTTAGTACTTTTTTTTGCATATTCCCAATGCTCTTTTGTGTGGCAATTATTAAATTGACTTAGAAAACTTATAGAGTAACTAATATCTGGTCTAGTTAAGACTGACAGGTACATTAAACTGCCAATTAGTTGTTGATAGGGTATGTGATTATTTACACCTACTTCACCTTTACTTATATTTAGTTTGACCTCCATCAGTGTCGACAGTATTACAATCATTTGAATTAAATTTACTCAAAAGTTGATCTATGTAAGTTTCCTGACTTAGAGTTACATATCCTTTATCTTTATTAAACTTCACATTCATTCTAAGACATAATTTAACTTCACCTAAGTCCTGAATGCTAAACTTATTAGATAAAATCTGTTTCAATTTTATCATTGGAAAATATAAAGAAATCGTCAACATTGACTGTTACAATAGTTATACATTTGTTAATATATTTTATATACATACATGGCTCAATTTTTGACCTTTTGTAAACATTACTCATCAAACAATCATCAACTTTTTTATTCCAAGCTCTAGAGGCCTGCTTAAGTCCATAAACAGCCTTTTTAAGTTTTAATACTTTACCATCTGAGCTACTATTATCATAACAATCAGGTATTTTCATATAAATGTTTTCTTCTTAATCACCATTCAAGAAAGCAGTCTTTACGTCTAAATGATTAACTTCTAAACCTAACTTTACAGATAATGCAAATAACAGTCTAAGAGTTGTGTGCCTCACTACAGTTGAAAAAGTTTCTGTATAGTCTACTCCATGTTTTTGTGTGAAACCCTTTGCGACTAGACGAGCACGGTAACGTACTTTGTTTTCACTATCATACTTTTTTCGTAAAACCCACTTGTACTGCACTATAGTACCATTTATTGGAACGAGTTCCCATGTACTATTCTCAAACGACTGTAACTCATCCTACACTGCTGCTAACTACTATGCTTTCTAAGGACCATCCAAGGCTTCTTGCAATGATATCTCACCCGTGAACATGTTGTCATCTTCTACATGAGCACCTACAAATTCAAATCTGTCTGTCTTTTGCCTATGCCAAGGACCACTTATTATGTTGGTATTGTTAAGTATTATAGAGTCGTCACTGTCTGTTGTACCAGATTCAGAGCTATCTAATGTATCATCTTCACAATGTTCATACAGTTCTGCACTTTCATCCATATTCAAGCTCTGACCGTTGAAATGAAGAAAGTGAATTTTCCTGAAGTATCAAGTTTTCCTCCACTGGAACCATATTCACCTCATCTGAACCATCTTCCTGTACATTGAAAATACTGCCTGTCTCTATCTTCTCCAATACTATAACATCTCGACTAGTGGTTAGTACATTAGACTTCAGGTTGTAAATCCTGTACCCTTTGACATCATTGGAATAATCGACTAGGATCCATTTTTCAGACTTTGTATCCCACTTTAATCTCTTTTGTTTTGGCACATGTACCATGATTGTACTATAGTTTTATAATTTAATGATGCTGTTACAGTCCTATTCTGTAAGTATACTGCAGTGTGCCCAACACATTTTCTCAAGACCTGCATCAAACAGTAGACTCTTGGCTTTCTCAACAATAGTCCAGTTGAATCGTGCCGAGAGACCATTCTGCTCAGGTGTTATTTAAATCGTAGATTTTTAGCCACCACTTACCTCGGCACTAGGCCTTTCCGCACAAATTATTTAATAATAAAATATAATAAAAAACACAGCCTGTTCAGCCGCAACTAATTAAGAGCAAAACACAGTATGTTTGGGGTTTTTTCCTTTTGGTTTTTTTTTTTTTTTTGGTTTTATTTTATTTTATTCACTTCCACTGTACTTTTGTAGACACTTCGATGTATAATAATGGGTCAAAAAAGTCTTGCGGTATTTTTATTGCATAAATTCGTGTGCCACCCATACATCGAGCTTCTTAGTGACTCCAAGCTTCTTCAAATGGTTTATAACGGTTTGATGACTACTATGCCGGTCTCTTTCGACCAATTGAGCGATTTTATCTCAATTTTCGACGACAGGCCTTCCGGAGCGTGGCGCATCTTCGACCACCTCTACACCAGAACGAAAACATTGAAACCATCGTTGTGCGGTGGAAATGGAAACTGTATCGGGTCCATAAACTGCACAAATTTTATTGGCGGCTTGAGATGCATTTTTGCCTTAATCGTAGTAGTACTGTAAAATATGCCGTATTTTCTCTTTATTTTGCTCAATGTTCGCGACGCTATAACTCACGAACGACTTAAAATAATCAATCAAACAAGTGTTAGCGCGTGAAATGAGCTTTCCAAAAAGGTATAGCATGACCCAATGCGACGAATAAAACTAGAACTACGCGCTTTCAGCGGCAACTAGCGAAAATACCGCAAGACTTTTTTGACAACCTAATATAGCACCGTGCGATTTTTTCCTTTTCGGAAAAATGGATTTGCCTAAAAAGGCTTGCACCGGCATACTGGCGGCCATACATACCGGTCAACGATCTAAAACATTCGTTCGTTTATTTTGGAAAATTATCGATACCATTTTTGTAGTACGATTTTTCCTTTGTTTAGGCGATCACCTCTTCATTCGACAAAAATTTCTTCAGAGGAGCATTATTTTGAGATCTTAAAACAGGAAATGTTCGCTGGGTACCAGATTTGGTGAAAATGGATGCGGAAACAATTTGAATGAATTTTGTCATAATTTTCATTGATTTGTGAAACAGTGGATTGTCTTGGTGAAACATCACTTTTTTTCTTATTACCGTTTTTGAGGCGATTTTGTCCTTCAAACGGTTCAATAGCGCTATGTTTAACTTCGGTTTATTACGTTTGACCAAATTTAAAAACTGCTTCGAATCATTAACACTTTGTCCAAAGCTTTTACACATCAAAATATTCGGGAATGATATGGTGTTCACGTTCAGTAGATATCTTTAAAGAGCCAGCTATATCGAAAAACTTCACTTTACCGTTATCCAAAATTATTTTTTGGACTTTATAGAGGTTTTTGTCGGTTACAATTTCATTTGGACGTCCAATTTGTTCACCGTATTCGGTGTTCATTTCACCACGTCTAAACATACCATACCAATACTTGATGGTTGATTTTCCTGGACAAGCGAAGGCTTGTCTTCAACTATATTTTTGTCTCTTCAAAAAGCAATATTTAAGGTTAGAGCTAACTAAAAATCATATGAATTTAATTCTAGCAACGTGATCTATCCTGTGTTTTTTTTAACAATATTAAAAGAATTCAGCACTATCTGCGCATCCTACAGTTGTCCACAAAAAATAGGAGTGACCACATGAAAAAAAACGAATTGTTAATTTTCATTACCAAAATTGTTTTTTATTTTCAAAATTTTTACACAATGTAATTTGCTAAAGATCTATTAATATTTCCATATCTCATCTATTTCAATTAAACATAAACAAAATTTTATATTGCAGTTTATATCAAGTAAACTAAAAAACTAGTTCCACAAAAAATATGAGTATTTTATATAATAAGAGACCTTTCTATAATTTTAATATATAACGCTTCCAAAGTTTCACAGAATATTGAACTAATTAATATTTCGTTGAATAACCTCGATTTAAAAAAAAAAAAAAACATCACATCTCCGAGGCATGGAGTCTATGAGATCCTGGCAACGTTTTATTGGTATTCCTTTCCAAGCCACTTTCACTGCTTGCCATAAATCTTTCGAATTGGTTGGTTTCTCTTCAGCTACTTTCTCCTTGATATCTGTCCACAGGTTTTCAATGGGGTTGATGTCAGGAGACTGAGCAAATCACCAAGTATGTTTATGGTGATTATCCCCTTGATATACCCATATCAATGGCATATTCCATGAAGCATGTGTCAACATTACCTCATCTAATATTGTGACATATGCTCTTTGGTCCGTGGTAACTTTAATTAAGTGAATTGGACCAACACCAAATTGTAAAAAACGACCGTAATATGTTTCTTGGATCTCTTTATAAGTTTTTCCTAGTTTTCTCAATTTTTTTTATCGTTTTCAGCGTTTCTTCTATACAATGATTTCCTCTACCCACTGAAAAAAACTCCAATGATTAAATAAAATAATAACTAATTTAAATTACTGTCAGATTATGGAATTATACTTACTATTATAATTTTGTGAATATTTTTATGTTAAGGACTATTTTGAAAACGAAATATCTAATACTCCTATTATTTTCTGGAAAGCAATAACAAGTGTCTCCGAGAACTAGCAAAGCAGAAGTAGAATAGCAATCATCACAATAAAAATCTGTTTTGTATTTTAATGCTAGTATCCCGTTATGTGTATCATTATTGTTTCGCGTCAATTACATGTGATTTAAAAAAGTTATGCAGCCAAACACATTTTTCATATTGGCAGTCCTATTATTTTATGGACAACTGTATATGTCATAAAATATTTTCATTTGTTTGTATTTTTCGCAAACCATGGGCCATTTTCTCTAAAATCATTTGACTTGTTGTGAGATCCACTTTTGTGCCCGTGCTTACAGAAGCTTGGTGCTTTAGAATCGACGATTAACAGTCAGAGATCTTACTAGCATCGTTGCAATATCGGAAGGATCAGTGAAAGCCATTTTGAAAGATAATTTGGGTCTAAGAAGAGTGAAAGCACGATTGGTTCCAAAATGATCATGAAACGTATTATTACTGGCGATGAGTCTTGGATCTACTCGTGACAAGGGTGAGTCGAAGCCGAAAAAATCACAACGAAGTAGGTCAAAAATTAAGGTTATGTTGAAAGTTTTCTTCGATTATCGAGGTATGGTATACTGCATTGATTCTTCGTGTGATTTTCGCCAAACTTTCATCGTGCCGCTGCCACCGTTTTCGCCTGATTTAACTCTGTGTATCTTCTGGTTATTAAGCAAACTCAAACGACCGAAAAAATGACGGCTATTTCAGAAATTGACTTTAACAATTGTTTCGAGGATTGGAAAAAACGTTGGTACAAGTGTATTGTGGCCAAGGGAGGTTACTTTGAAGGGGACGATAAAGATTTTGGAGATTTTATATTTTTTTGCTTATAGTAGTAGATCCATTACAATGGTGTAAACTATTTTTTTTCTAAATATAAACAAAAAATTAAAGTTATTCTTTATTCCGCCCACGAGTTTTTAATAACCTGTACAAGTTATCCTCCGTATTTTTTTTTTTTCATAAGTTTTCTAATTCTATGCGGCATGGATTGAATCAATTTTTGGCAATATTAAATGAAAAGGTGCCAATCTTCTCTTAAGTTCACTTCACAAGTTCTCAATCGACTATGGATCAGAGAATTGACCAGGACATTGCATACAGGTCACATTTGCATGCTTGAACCACTCGGATACTAACCCCGATGTATGTTTCGGTCGTAACACTATCTCAGCTGCATACTTTCTTCAGCTTATGATAGCAAAATATCTGTACTCAAAGGTGGTCATTGTGTCCTTTATCCAAAATAAAAGACCAACGCCTTGCCAGGAGAAACATCGCTACGCCATTGTGTTTCCGCCCCATGTTTAATATTCTTCGTTCTAGGGCGGCGAACAGTTTTACAATCATTTCCGTACATGTTAATCTTAACTTTATCACTGAATAAAATATATTGCTACTTTTTTCTCTCCGCTGGGACCGCTCCAATTTTTATGTTCATAAAATTTTATTAAAAATTTTATTTAAAAAAAAATAAAGAAATATTACACTTTTTTATAATTAATGACATTGGACGCATTGTACACGATTAACTGAGTGCTCGTCACAAACAGGTTGATGACAATTGGCCCAGGCCTTCCGTGTCTTTCGCCGTCTTCTTATTGGCAAAGCATTGCAGACATGACAAGATCCTGTTACGTTTTTCCTTCCGGTTTTATCTTTTGGAGTCTCTGAACCAGGATTTATCACGACTGTTTCTGTCAGTGTATGGTCTAATACACTTTCAACGACAATCTTTGTGGAAAAGTGGCGCATTACTTGTAGATTCGCCGTGCGATGTTCAGTCATCGGCAATCCTAGTTCTTCACTTAGTTTACGCATAAATTGACGACGTTCTGGCGTTTTTTGACAATCATTTTATTATTTTCATAATAAATTATATATGCCGCAAGTGAAGAAATATCTAGCATATTGAAGAACATTGCCATTGACCATCTCGAAGATCGTCGTTGACTGGTGCATCTCCGCACCATTTCGTCCATTGTGTCAACTCCTTTATGTTTTTATAAAAATTTATTATTTCTGGTTTTTGTTTAGCGTCATCACCAACTGATATATCTGAATGCATTGTCGATATCAGAATGACAGCTTTATTTTTTTTAGAACGTAGGAACACATGGTAACCTTTTCGTGAAATCCAAAAACTTTCGAATACTACTCCCGTGACTTATTCGCTCCCATAACACTAGGGATGTAAGGTTTATTCTTTTTTAGCGTGCCAACAATAGTAATATTCCACGACAACAAATGTTTAGCAACTGATACAGTAGTAAAAAATTTATCCAAGCACATGTTTCTACCACTACCTCGGTACGGAGCCGCTAATTCTTTCATTACTCTTTCACCCTGATTCACGATTCTACGTTGTTATTTTTTTCTTTATGTTGTCACCGACTATTAATATTTGACGAAAAAAATTTTTTGGAAAATTTTTTGGAAAATTTTTTTTTTCATAAAACAAACAACATTTTTAATACTCAGATCGTGGGTACCCCGGTACCTGGTTGCTAAAAGACGTCGGTAAACCTGGTTACTAACATAAGGGTAAACATATTTGCAATGAATTTGAATGTTCCTTCATCCAGAAATTTTTACTAATCGACGCTCTAAATCGGAATACACAGTTACAAATACTACGTACTTAAATTGACCAACCCAATTTAATAAAGTAGTTATAACTTCTTACTCAAACTCAAAATTAACAAAAGAATAATTCAAGTTGTTCATACCGGTAATATAACGGTATAAAAAGTAACAGGTACAACACCATTTGACGAAAAGAGTACCAGCTAAACTCACTCCTATAATTTTGTCTATAAGGGTATAAATAATATATAACATTTCGCCTTTTTGCCTTTTTACTTCTCTATGTGGTTATTCTCAAAAAGTAATCTCTTTTTCTTCGATCGCATTATTTTTTACTGGCTTTTAGATAAAATAATTTATAAATTCTGAACAGGCTATACTTAGTATTAAGTTTGCTAGAAAGTTAGAAACACATAGGAGAAAACGTCGGAGACACTGTAATCGATATGAGTTGATTTAACCATGCTCTTCAATCTGTGTATTTACGCGAACTTCTTCTTCTTTACTGGCGTTGACACCGCTTACGCGATTATAGCCGAGTCAACAACAGCGCGCCAGTCGTTTCTTCTCTTCGCTACGTGGCGCCAATTGGATATTCCAAGCGAGGCCAGGTCCTTCTCTACTTGGTCCTTCCAACGCAGTGGAGGTCTTTCTCTTCCCCTGCTTCCCGCGGCGGGTACTGCGTCGAATACTTTCAGAGCTGGATTGTTTTCATCCATCCGGACAACATGACCTAGCCAGCGTAGCCGCTGTCTTTTAATTCGCTGAACTATGTCAATGTCGTCGTATATCTCGTACAGCTCATCGTTCCATCGAATGCGATATTCGCCGTGGCCAACGCGCAAAGGACCATAAATCTTTCGCAGAACCTTTCTCTCGAAAACTCGCAACGTCGACTCATCCGTTGGTGACATCGTCCAAGCCTCTGCACCATATAGCAGGACGGGAATTATGAGTGACTTATAGAGTTTGGTTTTTGTTTGTCGAATTGACTTTGCTTCTCAATTGCCTGCTTAGTCCGAAGTAGCACCTGTTGGCAAGAGTTATCCTGCGTTGGATTTCTAGGCTGACATTGTTGGTGTTGTTTACGCTGGTTCCAAGATAGACAAAATTATCTACAACTTCAAAGTTATGACTGTCAACAGTGACGTGAGTGCCAAGTCGCGAGAGCGACGACTGTTTGTTTGATGACAGGAGATATTTCGTCTTGTCCTCGTTCACTGCCAGACCCATTTCTTTTGCTTCCTTGTCCAGTCTGGAGAAAGCAGAACTAACAGCGCGGGTGTTGAGAACGATGATATCAATATCATCGGCATACGCCAGCAGTTGTACACTCTTATAGAAGATGGTACCTTCTCTGTTGAGCTCTGCAGCTCGAACTATTTTCTCCAGAAGCAGGTTGAAAAAGTCGCACGATAGGGAATCGCCTTGTCTGAAACCTCGTTTGGTATCGAACGGCTCGGAGAGATCCTTCCCGATTCTGACGGAGCTTTTCGTGTTGCTCAACGTCAGCTTACATAGCCGTATTAGTTTTGCGGGGATACCAAATTCAGACATCGCGACATAAAGGCAGCTCCTTTTCGTGCTGTCGAAAGCAGCTTTGAAATCGACGAAGAGGTGGTGTGTGTCGATACTCTTTTCACAGATCTTTTCCAAGATTTGGCGCATCGTGAATATCTGGTCGGTTGTTGATTTACCAGGTCTAAAGCCACACTGATAAGGTCCAATCAGTTTGTTGACGGTGGGCTTTAATCTTTCACACAATACGCTCGACAGAACCTTATATGCGATGCTGAGGAGGCTAATCCCACGATAGTTGGCGCAGATTGTGGGGTCTCCTTTCTTATGGATTGGGCATAGCACACTTAAATTCCAATCGTTGGGCATACTTTCGTCCGGCCATATTTTGCAAAGAAGCTGATGAATGCACCTTATCAGCTCTTCGCCGCCGTGTTTGAATAGCTCGTCCGGCAATCCATCGGCCCCCGCCGCTTTGTTGTTATTCAGAAGGGTAATTGCTATTCGAACTTCTTCATGGTCGGGCAATGGAACGTCTGCTCCATCGTCATCGATTGGGGTATCGGGTTCGTTTTCTCCTGGTGTTGTGAGTTGACTGCCATTCAGTAGGCTGGAGAAGTGTTCCCTCCATAATTTAAGTATGCTCTGGGCATCGGTAACTAGATCACCTTTGGGGGTTCTACAAGAGTATGCTCCGGTCTTGAAACCTTCTGTAAGCCGCCGCATCTTTTCGTAGAATTTTCGAGCATTGCCCCTGTCGGCCAGCTTATCAAGCTCGCTCTTCGTACTCACGCATTGCGGCCTCTTTCTTTTTCTGTCTACAAATGCGTCTCGCTTCCCTCTTCAACTCTCGGTATCTATCCCATCCCGCACGTGTTGTGGTCGATCGTAACGTTGCGAGGTAGGCAGCCTCTTTTCTCTCCGCTACGACACGGCACTCCTCGTCGTACCAGCTGTTCTTTTGCACCTTCCGAAAACCAATGGTTTCGGTTGCAGCTGTACGTAAGGAGTTTGAAATGCCGTCCCACAGTTCCCTTATACCGAGTTTTTGACGAGTGCTCTCAGAGAGCAGGAGTGCAATCCGAGTAGAAAAACGTTCGGCTGTCTGTTGTGATTGCAGCTTCTCGACGTCGAACCATCCTTGTGTTTGTTGGCGTGCGTTTTTTGCTGCACAGAGGCGGGTGCGGATTTCGGCTGCAACAATATAGTGGTCCGAGTCGATGTTAGGACCTCGGAGCGCACGCATATCTAAAACGTGTCTTCCGTCTATCACAACATGATCGATCTGGTTGGTGGTTTTTCGATCCGGAGACAGCCTGGTAGCTTGATGATTTTTCTTATGCTGGAATCTAGTACTGCAGATAACCATATTTCAGGCCCCGCGAAGTCGATCAGCCTCAACCCATTTGGGGATGTTTCCTCGTGGAGGCTGAATTTACCGACCGTAGTGCCAAATATACCTTCTTTGCTCACCCTGGCGTTAAAATCGCCTAGCACGATTTTGACATCGTGGCGGGGGCATCTCTCATAAGTGCGCTCCAAGCACTCATAAAAGGCATCTTTGGTCAGCGATATGTTGAAGAACCTCGCTTTGATGCGGATTGTGACTAGACGTTCATTCATACGAGTGGAATGATAGTACTCGGCGACGGAGTCTTTCTCCCACCACGAATCCAACATCAAACTTACGCTCCTTTATATGACCACTGTAGTAAATGCCACAAGGACCTACTTGTCTCTGTCCTTGTCCCATCCATCGCATTACTTGGACTGCGGTGATGTCAGCCTTTATTTTCACGAGGACATCAACCAGCTGGGCAGCGGCACCTTCCCAATTAAGGGACCGGACATTCCAGGTGCATGCCCTCAAATCATAGTCCTTAATTCGTTTGTCATGGTTGTCATCAAAAAGGGGGTCACTCATCCGAGGCTTGTTTCCTTTCATTGGGGGTGTTTTTTACGTGGCGGGTCCCAAACCCAGCGCACAACCCTATGCAGGGGTGTTTCGCCTTCTCACTTTAGCTCGCCTTCAAACGGATATTCTTAGGCTACCCAGAGGATACTTGGTCAAAGACCGGAAGTCGTGAGCTGCTTGAGTTATATGTAAAAGAATCGTTTCTGGCCACTCCCAAGTGAATGGCGATCAGAGAACTTTCCTCACTTGCGTTAACTTCTACACATGACTCCATCCTCCAATGTTATTTTACTAGGGATGTATTTTCCCCATGTGAGCCTTCTATCTAGGTGAATACCAAGATGTGTTACTTCGTTCGCTTGGGGTACAAAACTAATGTTTATTTTTACTGCCCGACACGTTTTTGGTCTTAGCGAAAGCGTATCATGCTTACACTTCTGTTCATTCACATTTATACACCAGTTCGCTAGCCATTCTTCGACATAACTTAATAGCTCCGCCAATATTCTTGATGCTAAATTGTGGCAATTGTTACGGCCTACTATAGCTGTGTCGTCCGCAAAAGTTGAAGTTAATACATACATTTTCTATTATTTAAATAAGACTCCAATGTTTTATACAATTCTAAATGTGTAATTTTGTAATCTTATATAAAAGGTTTTTATCTTGTCAAACACCTGAGTTACATCTAAATATATTGCTGAATCTAGAAATATCCCTGTGCTCAAATGCTATTTCTATTAGTGATTTTTCTGGGACCAAGCGGCTTATAGCTTTGGTTTGGTGTTACTAACAGTTTGATACAGCTATAGTCATTTCGGATTAATTAGTGGTGGCCCCAATACATGTGTTTTGCATTGTAATCTCTACCTGCTAGAAATCTATAACCTAGCGTTCCAAAAAACTTTAAATTGGTTGTCTGTAATTTTAAACCAAGGTGGGCAGTATATAGCAGTGAAGTTTAAGTCCCCGCATGCGCTGCGGCAAGATATTCTAATGCGTAATGATTTAATCGTTTTTTAACCGACACTGCTGTTCCATCATGTGCCTTTCCATCTGGGGGATTTGTAACATATATTCTAAATCCCGGTATAAAGAAATTGTTTTTATTCGTAAGATGAGTTTCTGACAAAATCATAATCCCAATATTATTTTCATCAAGAAATCTAACAAGCTCCAATTGATGTTGGTTAACACCGTTACCATTCCATATACAAATGTTCAATAAACTCATTTTTTACTTAAAAAATTTGCAACATTTGTTTTTATGATTTGATTTTCTTGAATCATATTTTGTATTGTAGACATACATTGTGTAAGGTTGAAAATCATAGTTTTAACGCTTCCATTTGGTTGGTTTTGGGGAAATTGCATTGGTGCAGTGTTGCCGTTGCCTTTTACCACAATTGCATAGCTCCCTTGTGTAGCATTATTTTTAATAGCACCCGGTTTTGAAACATGGATTTCAGTATTTTCGCTAGGAAGAATATATATCAATTGATTACGAGGTGCTTGAATACGGACAGACAGTTTCGTTTTTATATAAGTTAAGCTGCAATGGCCATTCAAGTAACAGATCTGTTCTCTAATGCATTTTTAGTATCATGAGTATAACACTTAACAGCATCGCCGGGAGAGTAATCACTCTGCGTGACAATGAATTCGAATGTCAATAATAATTGCTGAATGAACTACAACAATGGAGAGAGATAAGCGGTAATCCAATACGTATTAGCTTTTGTTCAGATCAGATCTTGGCTGCAAGCGGAAGAGACAACTGGCTAAGACAAATAAAGTTGAACGTTAATAAACCAATAAAATAATATAATTTAATTGGCGGCCAACGTGGGGCCTGGGAAAAAATATTAAGTAAATATTCCTTACGAAGATAAAGGATTTAACACGTTTTAACATAAATTGGATGCTGCAAGTTTTTAATTAAGGCACACTCTCAACCTTCCGTGACATTGGAAGAAGGAGAATAAAGAAGATTTCTAAGTGTAAAAAAACCTCCACGTGGCAAATTTGATTATCAAGTAACGGCTTTTAAGAAGCCTCATTTATACATCGTTAAAAAACAATTTAGTTAAAGTATGGAAATAAAATTTGTAAGTGATCTGCTCAGTATTTTTAGAGATATAACATATAAAAAACTATTTAAAAACATTTTTGAACAACATTTGAATTTCAAGTTGATGTGCGACCTTCAATTAGCTAACCTTTTGGATACATTAGTTTTAAAAGATAAAAACGAAATAAATATGAATACTAATGAACTGACAGCTATAGTTACTGCAGCGATATCAGCTGCATTAAAAGCACGAAAAGAAGATTTTGATAAAAAGTTAGATGAATTGACGAAAACAGTTTACTAATACACGGACTGAAAACGTAGAATACTCTGAGGAAGTGAGAATTGTAGGGAGTGTGCAATGCGATGAAACGCTCGATCTCGCAAAATTTTTTCCTGAATTTGACGGCAAATAAGAGCATTATGTGTCGTGGAGACAAGCGGCGCACTTAGCCTACAGATTATATGAAAGGTACGACGGAAGTGCTAAACACCACTAAGCGATCGCAATAATAAGAAATAAGATTAGAGGTTCTGCAGACGGTATTCTAGCTTCTTTTAACACTGTGTTAAATTCCAAAGCCATAATAGCTAGACTTGACTTTACCTATGCGGATAAACGCCCAGTTTATTTGATCGAGCAGGAACTTAGTACCTTAAGGCAAGATAGTCTGACGGTTTTAAAATTTTACGATGAAGTGGAGAGAAGGCTTATGCAGCTTACTAATAAGACTTTTATGACTTACGAGGGTCACCTAGATAATTAAAAAATGAAAAATACAGAACAGATGCGTTACGAGTGTTTATTTCCTGTTTAAGAAAACCCATTTGCGATATTTTATTGTTTACAAGGCCATCAACCATTTCATCAACCTCAACCGACGAAGCTCACGTTCAACAAATCAAAGATTTGGTGTTGAAAAACCGTCGATTAACAATTAGAGATCTTGCTAATGAAATTGGCATATCGAAAGGCTCAGCAAATACCATTTTTAAGGATGTTTTGGGCCTCAAGCGCGTCAAATCTCGACTGGTACCGAAGACGTTGAATTTTTTGGAAAAAAGGCGTCGCGTTGAAGTGTGTGAAACGATGCTTTCTGACTACCAGGGTGTCATGAAACGCATTATAACTGCCGATGAGAGTTGGATCTATGCTTAAGACCCCGAAACAATCGGTCAATCGAGCGAATATCGTGCCAAAAGAGAGCCAAAGTCGCTCAAAAAGCATTATGAATTCCTTCCAACCGGTCAAACAGTCAACAAGGAATATTATTTGAACGTTATGCGTCCGCCTAAAAAGGCCGGAATTGTAGAAAGACAATTCTTGGTTTTTACACCACGATTATGCACCATCCCATACTGTCCTCGTAATTCGTGATCATTTCGCCAAAAACACAACCCATATCGTTCCGCAACAACCGTATTCAACTGATCTGGCGCCGTGTTCTTCTGGCTGTTCACCAAGCTCAAAAGACCGCTCCGGGGACACCGTTTTTATACGATAGAGGAGATTCAAGCCGCATCGAAGACGGAACTGAAGGCCATCCCTGGAAAATTCGTTGGCATAAGTGCATTGCATCGGGAGGGTATTACTTTGAAGGGGATGAAATTGATTTGGAAGAATAAATAAAGAATTTTCAAAATAAATACAATGCCTTATTTTTTGGGCACAGTAGTATGTTCGCGGAGTATTTTTCGAAGCGTTTTGACGACAATAGAAGGAGTCAACCTTCCGAAGGAAGGTCTCTTGAATACAACACTAATCAATTAAAATATTCTAGTGCTCATAAAAACCCGAATTACCAAAGTCATTACAATAACGAAAAAAATAATACTTTTATTCACGAGGGTGGGCATGAGAAATTGGAATCAATGGATGTAGAGCCATCAACGTCTCGACTCCGTCACGAAACCAATTCAAATAATGTTCAAGGGTTTAGACAAAGACAGTTTTCTCAAAAAACTAATAATCAAGAACAGTATGCTAAACGCAGATTAGTACTGGGCCGAAATTTCAAAGAATAAATCACATTACTCAAGATAATTGATACAATTCCTTGTGACAACGTAGAATCTTATATTCTTATGACAACAGAGAATGAAATTAATGACATTGAAGGAGAGATAAATTTTTTAGGGAAAGAACCCTGCTATCTTGGGCTAGCAGAACAATTGGAGCTGAAAAAAGGGTTATTAAAATGTTAATAGATACAGGAGCTTCGAAAAGTTACATCAAGCCCTTTAAGGAAATAAAAGGGATTGTACCTTAGCTAAACCATTTTTGTGAAATCAATTCACGGGTTGACTAAAGTAATTAAGAAATGTACAATAAATTTATTCGGAATAAATTCTGACTTTTTTATTTTACCAACCAGGATAAGTTTTGATGCGATAATTGGGCTTGACTTACTAACGCAGGTCAATGCCATAGTGGATCTAAAAGATGGGTGAAATTACACATGACTTTGGAAAAGAAAAGTTACTATTTACTGAATGTGGAGACATAAATATTCTAGAAATTCAACACAATAACATACCTCTTGAAGTGAAGGGAGAGTTTTTAAAAATGATCGAGAAACGATCAAATGCACTTGCAGACCCAAATAAATATTTACCATATAATACAAATATCGTTGCAACCATTCGTACAAGACATGAAGAGCCTATATATTCTAAGTTATACCCTTATCCATAAGGTGTAGGAGATTTTGTGAAAAATGAAATAAAAGAACTTCATTTGCAATTTTTTACAACACTTGATTTGAAATCAGGTTTTTACCAAAATGTATTAGCAGAACGAGATAGAGAGAAAACAGCATTTTCTGAAAGCAACGAGAAGTATGAGTTCTGTAGACTGCCATTTGGCTTAAAAATGCCCCTAACATATTCCTGAGGGCTATAGATGACGTCCTCAGACAACAAATAGGTAAAGCTGCTATGTCTATGTAGATGATGTGATAATATTTTCAAAAACAAAAGAAGAACACATTGAAGACGTAAACTGAGTTTTAAAAAGCTCTAATATGAGAGTATCATTAGAAAATTCACATTTTTTAAAACCGAAATGGAATACCTTGTGTTTATTGTGTCAAGAGGAGGCATTCCTTAAAAATTTATTCAATCTAAGGTCATTCTGAGGACTGGCAATCTATTATACGTGCTTCATTAAAGACTTTGCTAGCTTTGGCTATAGCTTTGACAGACATTCTAAAAGGTGAAAATGGAAAAGTCGGTGCTTTTCAATCAAAGAAAGTAAATATCACACTAGATTCAATACAGTACCAAGCTTTTGACACTTTGAAACGTATCTTGATAGCTGAAAATGTAATGCTCGCTTATCCCGATTTTAAAAAGCCTTTGGATTTGACAACAGATGCTTCTAATGATGGCTTGGGTGCTGTTTTATCTCAAGAAGGGAGGCCAATCACAATGATATCTAGAACTTTGAAGGGAAATGAACATAATTTTGCAACAAACTAGAGGGAACTTTTGGCCATAGTATGGGTATAAAAAATCTTAGAAACTATCACTATGGTGTAAGACACTTAAACATTTTCACAGACCACCAACCACTAATGTTTGCAGTTTCAGATAAAAACCCAAATGCAAAAATCAAACGTTGGAAGGCTTTATTGACGAACATAACGCTAAATTGCATTATTAACCAGGAAAAGAGAATAATGTGGCCGATGCTTTGTCCCGGCAGCAGATTAATATGGTGGAGCAAGACCCCTATTCTGATTGTGCAACGATTCATATTGAACAGTCCTTAACTTATACCATACAGGCGGTTGAAAAACCAATAAATTGTTTCAAAAACCAAATTATTATAGAAGAAGCTGAGAATCCATGTAAACGAACTTTTAGTATATGTATTTGGGAATAACAAGCACACTATTTTAGGGATTATTCAAAACCTTGTCAACACCAATTAGCGAAAGCGTATCATGCTTACACTTCTGTTCATTCACATTTATACACCAGTTCGCTAGCCATTCTTCGACATAACTTAATAGCTCCGCCAATATTCTTGATGCTAAATTGTGGCAATTGTTACGGCCTACTATAGCTGTGTCGTCCGCAAAAGTTGAAGTTAATACATACATTTTCTATTATTTAAATAAGACTCCAATGTTTTATACAATTCTAAATGTGTAATTTTGTAATCTTATATAAAAGGTTTTTATCTTGTCAAACACCTGAGTTACATCTAAATATATTGCTGAATCTAGAAATATCCCTGTGCTCAAATGCTATTTCTATTAGTGATTTTTCTGGGACCAAGCGGCTTATAGCTTTGGTTTGGTGTTACTAACAGTTTGATACAGCTATAGTCATTTCGGATTAATTAGTGGTGGCCCCAATACATGTGTTTTGCATTGTAATCTCTACCTGCTAGAAATCTATAACCTAGCGTTCCAAAAAACTTTAAATTGGTTGTCTGTAATTTTAAACCAAGGTGGGCAGTATATAGCAGTGAAGTTTAAGTCCCCGCATGCGCTGCGGCAAGATATTCTAATGCGTAATGATTTAATCGTTTTTTAACCGACACTGCTGTTCCATCATGTGCCTTTCCATCTGGGGGATTTGTAACATATATTCTAAATCCCGGTATAAAGAAATTGTTTTTATTCGTAAGATGAGTTTCTGACAAAATCATAATCCCAATATTATTTTCATCAAGAAATCTAACAAGCTCCAATTGATGTTGGTTAACACCGTTACCATTCCATATACAAATGTTCAATAAACTCATTTTTTACTTAAAAAATTTGCAACATTTGTTTTTATGATTTGATTTTCTTGAATCATATTTTGTATTGTAGACATACATTGTGTAAGGTTGAAAATCATAGTTTTAACGCTTCCATTTGGTTGGTTTTGGGGAAATTGCATTGGTGCAGTGTTGCCGTTGCCTTTTACCACAATTGCATAGCTCCCTTGTGTAGCATTATTTTTAATAGCACCCGGTTTTGAAACATGGATTTCAGTATTTTCGCTAGGAAGAATATATATCAATTGATTACGAGGTGCTTGAATACGGACAGACAGTTTCGTTTTTATATAAGTTAAGCTGCAATGGCCATTCAAGTAACAGATCTGTTCTCTAATGCATTTTTAGTATCATGAGTATAACACTTAACAGCATCGCCGGGAGAGTAATCACTCTGCGTGACAATGAATTCGAATGTCAATAATAATTGCTGAATGAACTACAACAATGGAGAGAGATAAGCGGTAATCCAATACGTATTAGCTTTTGTTCAGATCAGATCTTGGCTGCAAGCGGAAGAGACAACTGGCTAAGACAAATAAAGTTGAACGTTAATAAACCAATAAAATAATATAATTTAATTGGCGGCCAACGTGGGGCCTGGGAAAAAATATTAAGTAAATATTCCTTACGAAGATAAAGGATTTAACACGTTTTAACATAAATTGGATGCTGCAAGTTTTTAATTAAGGCACACTCTCAACCTTCCGTGACATTGGAAGAAGGAGAATAAAGAAGATTTCTAAGTGTAAAAAAACCTCCACGTGGCAAATTTAATTATCAAGTAACGGCTTTTAAGAAGCCTCATTTATACATCGTTAAAAAACAATTTAGTTAAAGTATGGAAATAAAATTTGTAAGTGATCTGCTCAGTATTTTTAGAGATATAACATATAAAAAACTATTTAAAAACATTTTTGAACAACATTTGAATTTCAAGTTGATGTGCGACCTTCAATTAGCTAACCTTTTGGATACATTAGTTTTAAAAGATAAAAACGAAATAAATATGAATACTAATGAACTGACAGCTATAGTTACTGCAGCGATATCAGCTGCATTAAAAGCACGAAAAGAAGATTTTGATAAAAAGTTAGATGAATTGACGAAAACAGTTTACTAATACACGGACTGAAAACGTAGAATACTCTGAGGAAGTGAGAATTGTAGGGAGTGTGCAATGCGATGAAACGCTCGATCTCGCAAAATTTTTTCCTGAATTTGACGGCAAATAAGAGCATTATGTGTCGTGGAGACAAGCGGCGCACTTAGCCTACAGATTATATGAAAGGTACGACGGAAGTGCTAAACACCACTAAGCGATCGCAATAATAAGAAATAAGATTAGAGGTTCTGCAGACGGTATTCTAGCTTCTTTTAACACTGTGTTAAATTCCAAAGCCATAATAGCTAGACTTGACTTTACCTATGCGGATAAACGCCCAGTTTATTTGATCGAGCAGGAACTTAGTACCTTAAGGCAAGATAGTCTGACGGTTTTAAAATTTTACGATGAAGTGGAGAGAAAGCTTATGCAGCTTACTAATAAGACTTTTATGATTTACGAGGGTCACCTAGATAATTAAAAAATGAAAAATACAGAACAGATGCGTTACGAGTGTTTATATCCTGTTTAAGAAAACCCATTTGCGATATTTTATTGTTTAGAGTTGGATCTATGCTTAAGACCCCGAAACAATCGGTCAATCGAGCGAATATCGTGCCAAAAGAGAGCCAAAGTCGCTCAAAAAGCATTATGAATTCCTTCCAACCGGTCAAACAGTCAACAAGGAAAATTATTTGAACGTTATGCGTCCGCCTAAAAAGGCCGGAATTGTGGAAAGACAATTCTTGGTTTTTACACCACGATTATGCACCATCCCATACTGCCCTCGTAATTCGTGATCATTTCGCCAAAAACACAACCCATATCGTTCCGCAACAATCGTATTCAACTGATCTGGCGCCGTGTTCTTCTGGCTGTTCACCAAGCTCAAAAGACCGCTCCGGGGACACCGTTTTTTTACGATAGAGGAGATTCAAGCCGCAGCGAAGACGGAACTGAAGGCCATCCCTGGAAAATTCGTTAGCATAAGTGCATTGCATCGGGAGGGTATTACTTTGAAGGGGATGAAATTGATTTGGAAGAATAAATAAAGAATTTTCAAAATAAATACAATGCCTTATTTTTTGGGCACAGTAGTATGTTCGCGGAGTATTTTTCGAAGCGTTTTGACGACAATAGAAGGAGTCAACCTTCCGAAGAAAGGTCTCTTGAATACAACACTAATCAATTAAAATATTCTAGTGCTCATAAAAACCCGAATTACCAAAGTCATTACAATAACGAAAAAAATAATACTTTTATTCACGAGGGTGGGCATGAGAAATTGGAATCAATGGATGTAGAGCCATCAACGTCTCGACTCCGTCACGAAACCAATTCAAATATTGTTCAAGGGTTTAGACAAAGACAGTTTTCTCAAAAAACTAATAACCAAGAACAGTATGCTAAACGCAGATTAGTACTGGGCCGAAATTTCAAAGAATAAATCACATTACTCAAGATAATTGATACAATTCCTTATGACAACGTAGAATCTTATATTCTTATGACAACAGAGAATGAAATTAATGACATTGAAGGAGAGATAAATTTTTTAGGGAAAGAACCCTGCTATCTTGGGCTAGCAGAACAATTGGAGCTGAAAAAAGGGTTATTAAAATGTTAATAGATACAGGAGCTTCGAAAAGTGACATCAAGCCCTTTAAGGAAATAAAAGGGATTGTACCTTAGCTAAACCATTTTTGTGAAATCAATTCACGGGTTGACTAAAGTAATTAAGAAATGTACAATAAATTTATTCGGAATAAATTCTGACTTTTTTATTTTACCAACCAGGATAAGTTTTGATGCGATAATTGGGCTTGACTTACTAACGCAGGTCAATGCCATAGTGGATCTAAAAGATGGGTGAAATTACACATGACTTTGGAAAAGAAAAGTTACTATTTACTGAATGTGGAGACATAAATATTCTAGAAATTCAACACAATAACATACCTCTTGAAGTGAAGGGAGAGTTTTTAAAAATGATCGAGAAACGATCAAATGCACTTGCAGACCCAAATAAATATTTACCATATAATACAAATATCGTTGCAACCATTCGTACAAGACATGAAGAGCCTATATATTCTAAGTTATACCCTTATCCATAAGGTGTAGGAGATTTTGTGAAAAATGAAATAAAAGAACTTCATTTGCAATTTTTTACAACACTTGATTTGAAATCAGGTTTTTACCAAAATGTATTAGCAGAACGAGATAGAGAGAAAACAGCATTTTCTGAAAGCAACGAGAAGTATGAGTTCTGTAGACTGCCATTTGGCTTAAAAATGCCCCTAACATATTCCTGAGGGCTATAGATGACGTCCTCAGACAACAAATAGGTAAAAGCTGCTATGTCTATGTAGATGATGTGATAATATTTTCAAAAACAAAAGAAGAACACATTGAAGACGTAAACTGAGTTTTAAAAAGCTCTAATATGAGAGTATCATTAGAAAAGTCACATTTTTTAAAACCGAAATGGAATACCTTGGGTTTATTGTGTCAAGAGGAGGCATTCCTTAAAAATTTATTCAATCTAAGGTCATTCTGAGGACTGGCAATCTATTATACGTGCTTCATTAAAGACTTTGCTAGCTTTGGCTATAGCTTTGACAGACATTCTAAAAGGTGAAAATGGAAAAGTCGGTGCTTTTCAATCAAAGAAAGTAAATATCACACTAGATTCAATACAGTACCAAGCTTTTGACACTTTGAAACGTATCTTGATAGCTGAAAATGTAATGCTCGCTTATCCCGATTTTAAAAAGCCTTTGGATTTGACAACAGATGCTTCTAATGATGGCTTGGGTGCTGTTTTATCTCAAGAAGGGAGGCCAATCACAATGATATCTAGAACTTTGAAGGGAAATGAACATAATTTTGCAACAAACTAGAGGGAACGTTTGGCCATAGTATGGGTATAAAAAATCTTAGAAACTATCACTATGGTGTAAGACACTTAAACATTTTCACAGACCACCAACCACTAATGTTTGCAGTTTCAGATAAAAACCCAAATGCAAAAATCAAACGTTGGAAGGCTTTATTGACGAACATAACGCTAAATTGCATTATTAACCAGGAAAAGAGAATAATGTGGCCGATGCTTTGTCCCGGCAGCAGATTAATATGGTGGAGCAAGACCCCTATTCTGATTGTGCAACGATTCATATTGAACAGTCCTTAACTTATACCATACAGGCGGTTGAAAAACCAATAAATTGTTTCAAAAACCAAATTATTATAGAAGAAGCTGAGAATCCATGTAAACGAACTTTTAGTATATGTATTTGGAAATAACAAGCACACTATTTTAGGGATTATTCAAAACCTTGTCAACACCAACGTAGTGAATGCAATCCATTGCAGTCTGCATATTCTAGCCTACATTTAACACGATCTAGTAAAATTATTTCCAAATACCAGGTTTAAATATGCCAAGAAATTTGTGACTAATATATTCGATCCAAATGACCACCTTGAAATCATAATTATAGAACATAATTGTGCTCACGGCGCCGCACAAGAAAATGTAAAACAAATTTTAAATGATTATATTTTTCCCAAACTGGAGAAAAAACAAAAGAAATGGTAACAAATTGCAAAATCTGTGCAAAGTCAAAATATAGTAGACATTATCAAGGCATAAGATAGCTGGAACACCGATTTCGTCGTGTTTAGGAGAAATCCTTCATATTGATATATTTTCTATAGATTCAAACTATTTTTTAACATGTTTAGATAAGTTTTCCAAATTTTGTAGTCGTGCAAACTATAGCATCTAGAACAATTGTAGATATAAAGCCCCAAATCATACAACTTTTGAACATTTTTCCTAATGCTAAAGTATTTTATTGCGATAATGAGAAGTCACTAAATTCCTATACCGTCCGATTTCTTCTTGGCAACAGTTTCGGTATGAAAACTGTTAATGCTCCTCCACTCCATAGCACATCTAATAGACAAGTAGAGTGGTTTCACAGCACATTAGAGGAGATTGCAAGATGCATGAAGTTAGAAAGGGGTATTGATGACACATGGGATTTAATTTTATTGTCAACAATAGAATACAATAAAACGATTCACTCAGTAACTAACAAAAGCCCAATAGACGTATTTCGATCCAGAACCGACAATTCTAATGTAAGTAACGAAATATCATCACGATTGAGACACGCACAGCAATTAGAATTAAATACCCACAACAGGGACAGAATAGAACGTTTTGTGTTCTTAATTCAAGCAAAAAATGCGACCTATTTCAAATTGTCTTTATGAACCACCCTTCCTTTAATAAGAACTGTTGTTCCTAAATTTTTATCTATTATTTGTTGGTAATAAACTAACCTCTTTTTATGAAGAAATGGAGATTTTTCTGTCAAATTGAAATTTTTTAAGATGGGGATTGGCTATCAAATTGTTACGTGCTTCCATTGAAGCAAATTGTCAGCGATAACATAGGCCAACACCTCAATTTGCTTCTTTGAATTTATCAACTGATTCTAGTTAATTTGGTTGCGCTGAATTCAAATCTGTAGTCAGTTTGTCTCTATCAGCTCTCTAGTTTTCATGATATAGCTTTTTTACTCCACTTATGACCTCCAATTATGACGGCCTGTCAGTTAAAAAAAAAAAAAAATTTAATCATATAATAAATTTCTTATTTACTGCTATAGTAGTTGCCAAAAAAAAAAAAACACTTTTTTCGGAAAACAATTTTTTACCCAAAATTTTTTATTTGCTGTTATAGTTATTGCCAACCAAAAAAAAAGACAAAATTTTGTAAGTATTTAAGAAGTAAAACTTTTCCATAGGAATATAAACAAAATAAAAAGAAGTAAAACTGTTTCATACAGATGTATTAAAATAAAAAAAAATCTCACAGAGCATTAGAAATATAATATATACATATAATTCTAGTTACAGAATGTAAAGCTTCTTTTAAGAGACACTCTGGAATGAACAGCCGGATCAGAGCCTCTTTGCAAATTCTGACAGTAGCCTGCTATCATATGTGTATCCCACCTTCCCTGGTACCGATTCCCCATAATTTTGATATCTTGGTGAAACCTTTCTCCTTGTTCTTCGCTTAAATTACCCATATTTTCGGGAAATCGGTCCAAGTGACTGCAAATAACGGATTTTAATACTCATGTTGCAGCCAAGGTCTCTGAACTTATCCAGCATATTCCCCACTAATTGAATATAATTTGGAGCTTTATTATTTCCCAAGAAATATTTTATAACTTTCACGAATGATGCCTACGCACTTCGTTCAGTTTCGGTCATTGACTTATCAAAATCGTTGCCATTCATAAACTGTTATTTGGGGACCGTCAAAAACTCCTGCTCTAATCTTATCTCTACTTAGATTAGGCCTTCTGCTCCAAATATATGCAAAACATTCCCCATCGCGATTGAGAGCCCTAACAAACTGCTTCATGAGTCCTAATTTGATGTGACACGGTGGTAGGACGATCTTTTCCATGAAACTAAAACTTTATTTACATTATCGCCAACAAACATTTTTTCTCTCGTATGCCAATATTTTTGCCGCCAATGCTGTTGCTTGGATCTGCTATCCCAGAGACACACAAAGCAAGGGTACTTAGTATAACCACTCTGTTGTCCAAGAAGAAAATTGATCAATTGGTGGTCTTGGTATTTTATATTTTTCATTACTAATGCAATGTTGTTGTATTCTTCTTTCATTGTTGTGGAGTGCGCTATTGTGCAATAAGACGCACTTAAAATTTCTCTTGGAACTGTCCACGAAGAGGCGCCAATCGCTAGGTAGATACTTGAACAGCCCCATTTCCTGCATAAGACCATTCATAGTATTACAAAACACCAGATTGCCTTCCTTAGTAAAAAATGTTAAAAAAGCTTTAACAAGCTTTATAACAATTTCTTATCATTTAACCTCGAAGCTAACACTTCAGACGCTTCTTTTTATAAGGCCAAATCTCGAATTAAGTTATTCAACTCGCATTCATTAAAACTTTGAGGAATAGTTTCTGTGTCTTCGAAAACACTGTCGCAATCACTTAGATCATTAGCGTCATTATGTTCAAACTCCGAACTCGGCTCTGGAGAATCATTCAGTTTTGGAATGGGAACATCTTTGGAATGGGGAATTGGACAGCGTGCTGACGGTAGTAACAGTCGTCCAAATGATTTCTGGGCTCTCTCCAAACTTAAGCCTATTTCGTTTTCCTTGAGTCCACCAAGATCAACTCCAAAGTAATCTAAATACAATTTTTAAACAAATTCCGAAATAGGTTTTATGTTTTCTGTGTATTCTCTACAAATGTAACAAAATGTGTCAGCATAATTTTTAGATCAGCACTTTTTAATAAACTTTGCCAACTGCAATAAACCACATCTTACAAGCAACTAACTTCCGATATGCAAATTGGAGCGCAATAAGAAAAAATAATGTTCTCAATAATATTATACAAATAAAATTCCCGTTAATCAGCTAGCAAATACACAAAAAATAATATTTTAGGAAACTGCTTGTACCGAATTTTATATACCATCCAGTAAATGAGTTACTAAGTTAAATTAACCGAATTCATCAAAAAGCATATCTTAAGCGAACCGGTTTGATACCTATAAGTTGACTGGAAGGTAAAATATACTTATGAAACGAAAAAAAATATTTGAATTAAAAAAAAAAATTTTAAGATAAAATGGTGAAATATGTTTTTTAGGTCATAAATTAAGTGAAGGGTATAAAAAAATCTCATAGGCACAAACTGATTACAGATTTGAATTCAGCGCACCCAAATTAAGCAGAATCAGTTGATAAAATCAAAGAAGCAAACATTTTTTTTTTAATTTTGTCGGGCTGTGTAATTATTGCTTTGTGTTTATATTTTTAAACTAATTTTTGAGTGCGGTCATACTAACGGTGGGATTTAAATTGTTCAAACAAATACTATGTACTTATATGTATATGCGTATGGGTACTTTTCTTAGTTTTTTTTTAGCGAGTCGTCGGTGTTTTACGAGCATATCAATTACATGCTTTATTTCAATTAAATTGTCAAACAACGGTAAGTTTTGAACAGTTAAACTAAAATGCAAGTGTTCTTGTTTATTTGATAAAACATATTATTTGCACACATGTTTTTTTTTTCTTCTGTAACAGATGCAATTTGTTTTTAATTATATTATTATTATTTTTTGAGTCTGATTGATTATAGTATGTACGGCTACATTGGAATGATGCACGCAATTTGTCCACATTGAAACGCCCGGGATGTGTTGTGCTAATTGAAATTGCTAGTATTAAAAACTCCACCCGCACCATTGCATTTGTCGGGGTTGTTGACGTTGTTTTCGCTGGGGTGCCAAATAAAATAAAATTATTAGATTTCGTTGACAATTTAAATTTGTGTATTTGAGTAAATATAATATGTGTATATGGGTTAATAGATACAATTGGGTGATTATGTGTGGGTGTGTATAACTGTGTGTTGTTTTATAAATATAATTATATTTATAATAAATTTGAATATAACCTGATGTGCTGATGCTGCTACTGATGTTGTTGTTATTGTTGTAACAGCTGATGCTGTTGCTGCTCAACGTTTTGGCGCCTGTATGCCCGTCTGCTTTAATATTTCGTGTTATTTTGTATTTGGTTTTCCGTTGTAATGTTGGCACTGTTCAATGCTTCTTGCATTGTCCTCTAATTCGTATTTAGACAAGTTAGGAGGACAATGCAGGGATGTGTTCATTTGGTATGAACAGTATTCATTAATTTTTGAGACATCTCAAACGTCGAAGCTTTTTTTGAGTCATGTTCAACAATACAATTCGACATTTCAAATGGCTTCTTTTGGTGCTATAAAAATTATTATACTATTGCAACCTGTTGCTGCTGGTAGTGAAAAAGTTGTTGCCAAATTTGATTGAAGCTACGATCTTAACTGCTAAATCAAAAGGGGAAGTTTTTTAATACCGCCTAGCCTTATGATTCCAACTGATATGCCATTTCAATTCGCATGATTCCAAGTGAGTTTTAAATTAGCTAGCTATTAATAAAATATCTGTTTGTTTGAATAAATGAGTTTGGTGTTAAAGTAATGAACGATGTATACTAGGGTGATTCCAAATTTTTTTTTCGATTGGTACTTGGAAGAATAGGTTCCTAGACACCTCTAAGAAAGCCTCTCCAAATATGAGTTTTAATTGTAACGGGAAGGTCCTCCTACATACAGTTTTCTATTTTTTCTCATTATCAGATAGAAAAATTTATATCTCGCTTCCAACTACTTGAAAAAAATATCTTGTTCCTTAGATTTTGTAGGAAATTGAATGCTCTACAAAAAAGGTCCCCCATGATTTTTTCGTAAACTCAACAGTTTAAAAGATATTAATAGTTAAAGTTTGATTATTTTTGGGAACATTTTTTATTTCTTATGAAAAAAATATTTTTTTTTAATCACCCGGTAACCGGTTGATCGACGATAGAAATACTTTGCTGTTTTTTAGGAGATTTCTGCGCATGCGCTCCAGGAACAGTTTTAGTTGATTCCAAACATTTAAGGACACTTCTCTTAATATAATCAACCGTTGAAGTTTTGGTAAACGATAAATAGTGTGGTTAATCAAAATATTAATTTTTTTGTAAGTTTATATTTCATTTACCGCACATTTTTTAAATCAGTTCAGTGGTTTATTATACATATATGAATAGACACTTACGGCAAGAGTAAAAGTAGTGATTTCCTTTTCTCGGATTGAGATTTTGCTGGCATGCCCACATACCGATAAAATAAGTTGATTTTAATATAAATATTTCGGACATGAAGGAACATATTGAAAGGAAGTGTTTCTAAGACCTATGAGAATATTTGTTACGCAACATTTATGAGAGTTTCCCATGGAATAATGTATGACAAATGGTCTACAAGTGAAGTGCTTTTGAGGTGTTTTAATTAACAATTCAATTTCAAGAATATAATTCTGGATATTGTCTGCGTACTGAACACATAATCCATAGGCTATTTGAATATAAATAAAAATAAAATTACTCATTGTTCTTCTCGACTTTAAGTAATTGCTTGTATTACTTATCGAAATCTAAAATTTAACAGCTCTGGTTTAATATGACAATCTACTCTACAATGATATAATAACTAATATTTTCCCTGTTTTATAATTTTATTGTGATTTATATCAGTATGAAATTTCGTTTAGAAACCTCATTTGCTGTCAACACAATTGGAAATGTACAAAGAGAGACTTCTCCTACTAGTCATATAAAATGTGTGACATCTTCGTTAACAATTGGTTCAGTAAAAAATAGCAATGGTAAGTATGATTGATATTATAATAATATCAAAGCAACGATAATCATTTGTTCTTGGTTTCTAGGTACGACTAATACCTCAGCTTCAGGAGATTCAAATGCGAATGACCACAATGTTTCCGTGGGAATTTCTGCCATGAATAATTTGCATTTTACTCGTGGTAACACAAATTCCAACCCTTCATTTGCTGGTGGGGGTGGAATAAATAACAATAACAACATTAGTGAGGAGAAAATTGGAACACGACGTAGTGTTCGCACAAACGCAGGTATACATAAAAATGTTTATGGGCGCTCACACACTTCCGTTGTGACATCAACGACGATGTCTGTCCAAAACACAGATCAAGCAAAAGCTATATTGTCGAAAACAGTCGGTGTACATGGAAGTGAAAATATGGGTTTCCTTGAAGCTCGGAGGAAAACGAGAAGTGCAGGTACAGTTTCACATTTTTTATTAAGAAGTTTTAGATTGCAAGATATTCACATAAATAACTCACAATGTTTATAAAAACTAATTTTAAGCTATTTTTGATCCGAATGTTCAGAACTGTGAACTAATAATGAAAACAAAAATTCCTCTTAGTATTTGAACACACATATTGGACATATTTACCTTTCCTGTAAAAATAGCGTAAGCGCCAAAAATTAAATTTAGAGTGGTTGTTTTTTATAATTTTGTTGTATAGTGAATATTTATTGTCGGATTTAATCAAAATTTAAAATAAAGTACATTTAAGATGTTATATACCCATAATTCTAATCCTAGCTCAAAAAAAAACGTGTAAAAAAGATATTGATTGTTCCCCTAAATTTGAGCTATTTACAATTCCGTTGACCAGTAAACTTGTTTGAATCCACAAAAAGGGAATTCTTCTAAATTGGTGACATGAACATATTTCGCAAAATTTAAATCTGACAAAATATAAGTCCAAAAAAATTAGAATTTTGCTAAGTGGTATAAAATCGTGTAAATAACTAAAAAAAAGAAGCAAGGAAGGGCTAAGTTTGGGTGTAACTGAAAATTTTATACTCTTGCAACTCGCAAGAATCAAAGTTCAAGCGCAAGTAAAATTTTATATTAATAAATTTTGCGAACGAATTCAAAATTCATTATTCGAAGAAATTGTAAGTGCATTACAATCAAATTTGGAATATTCGTGACTTATTTAAAGCTATTAGACTTAGTTTTAAATATCTTCAAATAAGATGTGTGTTATATGTGATATTAATTCGGTCGAAGAGGTTAAATTTAGTACACGTAAATCACATTTAAAAAAAAAATTGTCCATTCAGTTTCAATCAAATTTCCACAAATTGAACGGTTTAAAACGGATATATAAGGGGAAGGAAATGAGACGGGTTGATGGAATTAATTTTGCAATTGCTCAAGTATACTCGATTATAAATTTTGAAGCAATCTTATAATTTGCTGGAATAATGCAAATTGCAGTATATAGGAGTTGGTCCGATTTTATCTATTTTTTCCAATATTACATACTATTAAAATGCCACATGCTAATAAAATGTTCCCTGGGATCCATTAAGGTACCTCACATACCATCACCGATCATATGGAGTAAAGTAACCAGCATTTTATATGTTTATTATATGGAGGCTAAGCCAATTTTATCCATTTCAGGCACAAAGCTACTCACATGTTGGTCGATATATGCTATATAAAACACCTGAAAGTTTGAAAATCGCTGTGTTAGGTATATGCGGACTCAGAAGAGTATTGACTCGATTCAATCCATTTTTGGTTCACAGAGATACTATTATCAGCAAAGGGTTCACTTGGAATTTCAATTTTATATCCCATAAGTCAACTATATGCATAAACTGGGGTCCACATATTCGGTATTTAAGGGTTTGAACAGTTTTGGTTGGACTTGAACAAATTTTGGTCATAAGGTGGCATACTCTAAAAAAGTTTTATTCCGTTATTTGGCTATTGTAGCTTTAGTAATCTAGAAGATATGCACATTAAATCTATAGGTCGGGCCACGTCTGCTTTTTTTAGATCTTCAGTCCACATGTGCTCTTTGCTACTGTAACCCTTTGTGCCAAATTATAGTTCTATATCGTATTTTAGTGCTTATTTATGACACTTTATATTTTTCCTTTAATTGAGTTTCGTGGGTGTGGCAGTGGTCCACTTATGCCCACCTACACCTTACTATTTAATAAGAAACATATGTACCGAGATTCATCAAGATATCCTAAGTTACAACTTGCACGCGCGGACGGACAGCAGACAGTTACCCGGATTTCAACTCGTCTCGTCGTCCTGATCATTTATGTATATAGTACATAAATAACCCTGTATCTATCTCGCTTAGTTTTACGTGATACATACAACCGTTAGGTAAACAAAACTGTTATACTCTAGCAACATGTTGAAAAATTATTTATCAATCGGTATAAAAACCGAATTAGGTTAACATAATATTATATCCGTTTTATAGTTTACTTTGAGAAAAGCGGGCTGGATAGTTAAAATTAGCCGTTTGGCTTTCTTATAAAATTTTTATTTTTGTCGAAAAATATGTTTATTATTGTATTGTCTTCAGACTATATAACTAATAATAATATTTTCTACCAATAATATGCAATGAAACATACGTATCATAACTAAAAGCTCAACGAATAATATTATCTCACATATATTTAGGCATCCGTTTATTCCTTCGAAGTGAGTGTATTTCGAAATAACTTTTTCCGCAATTAAAAAATTTTTAGGCAATCCTCCGTTTCGTGCTTTAATTCTCAAATAAAAACATCCAAAGAAATAAATTATTTTTTTACTAATAGCTGGCAATTTGAACTGCCGTTCTGCAAAGACTGTCACCCTGTCCTTGACGAAGCACCGAATTCAGCAATAATTATTTACATACCTCATTACTTATAATTCATCTGTATTCACCTATAAAAGATGAATCATCATCGACTTCATCGAGTTGATAGTTTTTTAAAATCTTATTATCTAATTTGCTTAAAATTGCAGTAGCCCTCGAATTAAATATATATACATAAATTAAAGAAGAAAACTTATCTCTATAGACATAACCTTACTTTTCTACGAACAGCGTACAGTACTTACTAACTGTACTAACGTTACTTTTAATTAAATTACATGAGGAATAACATTAAAAAATATTATATTTAAAATAGGTGTTAAATTCGTGTATGTTGTCAAACCCAATGTTGTCAGCCACGAAAAATCATTGTATCATTGCATTACCGGACAAATTTTTAATATAATTGTAAATATTTCCCAACGCTTTTTTTAGACTATAAACTCTGGTAGGTAAAAAGTAAGATACCTAAGAAAATTTGAGAATTAAGTCAATATTACTTTAAAATTTTGCAGTTTGACACAGTTGAAGTGTGGTTTTCAAAATATTGTCTTTTGTTTATTATATGAAAAATTAATTTACTTCATAAATTCAGTAGTCGTATTAATAAAAAAAGGACTTGGGAAAATAATAATTACAGAGTCGTACAACATATATAAGAATTTTGAGTAATTAATATTATTATTAATTATACATAAAAATTGTTTGTTTTAACCATAAAATGTATAATATCTAGAAAAACTTTACATTTTTGTAGTTTTAATGACCATGAAGTATAATAATACTTAGTATTTGCAAGTTTGGATAAAATTGTTCATCAGTATCGGTGTTCAAGACAATCAATCGTACTGTAGGTAGTTTTATTCTAAAAATTAAGCTATCAATATATTAGAAAGCTAAGATTTCAGCTAAATTAGTGAAATTTACACATGTAACATATCATTCATAAGCAGCATAAAAAAGATTTCTCTAACGAGTATGTAACTCAGAGAAGTAGTGAGAATCCAAGAATTGAAAAAATTAAAACCATATGTAATGCACTGAAAATTAAAAGAAATTTCTGGAAATTACGATGGCAGTAATAAAAAATAAACACATTGACATTGGAATTTTTAAAGTTCTCCAAAGAAATTATGATTTATTCTTCTAGAATAAATTTATTTTTAAGTGATTTTATGATGTACCATTTTCGTTTGCATAATTTTTTGATACAACTTACATTATAAAAATGTTACCTATGTCCCCGAATATTTTTTATATACGTATGTATAATATATCGCAACGATATATTATTATGCTCTTGCAACCTGTTGTTACAGAGTAATATAGTTTTGTTCACCTAACGGTTGTACGTATTACCTAAAACTAATCGAGATAGATATAGGATTATATAGTATACATAATATAAAGGGTGATTTTTTAAGAGCTTGATAACTTTTTTAAAAAAAAAAACGCATAAAATTTGCAAAATCTCATCGGTTCTTTATTTGAAACGTTAGATTGGTTCATGACATTTACTTTTTGAAGATAATTTCATTTAAATGTTGACCGCGGCTGCGTCTTAGGTGGTCCATTCGGAAAGTCCAATTTTGGGCAACTTTTTCGAGCATTTCGGCCGGAATAGCCCGAATTTCTTCGGAAATGTTGTCTTCCAAAGCTGGAATAGTTGCTGGCTTATTTCTGTAGACTTTAGACTTGACGTAGCCCCACAAAAAATAGTCTAAAGGCGTTAAATCGCATGATCTTGGTGGCCAACTTACGGGTCCATTTCTTGAGATGAATTGTTGTCCGAAGTTTTCCCTCAAAATGGCCATAGAATCGCGAGCTGTGTGGCATGTAGCGCCATCTTGTTGAAACCACATGTCAACCAAGTTCAGTTCTTCCATTTTTGGCAACAAAAAGTTTGTTAGCATCGAACGATAGCGATCGCCATTCACCGTAACGTTGCGTCCAACAGCATCTTTGAAAAAATACGGTCCAATGATTCCACCAGCGTACAAACCACACCAAACAGTGCATTTTTCGGGATGCATGGGCAGTTCTTGAACGGCTTCTGGTTGCTCTTCACCCCAAATGCGGCAATTTTGCTTATTTACGTAGCCATTCAACCAGAAATGAGCCTCATCGCTCATCGGACGTAAAGCGCGAAACACATTTCGAACCGAACACTGATTTTGGTAATAAAATTCAATGATTTGCAAGCGTTGCTCGTTAGCAAGTCTATTCATGATGAAATGTCACAGCATACTGAGCATCTTTCTCTTTGACACCATGTCTGAAATCCCACGTGATCTGTCAAATACTAATGCATGAAAATCCTAACCTCAAAAAAATCACCCGTTATAATCAGCATGACGAGAAAAACTGAAATCCGCGTAACTGTCTATCGTCCGTACGTCCATGCAAGCTGTAAATTGAGTAAAATTGAGAAATCTTGATGAAACTTGGTATGCGATTTCTTTAGTACAAAAAAATTACGAGTTCGTAGATGGGCGTAATCGGACCACTGACACGTTCAAACATCGCCAATAACTGAAAACCGATAAAATGCCGTAACCAAGTACTAAATTAAGATATACGCGGTGTGTTCAAAAAGTATCGCGAATCGTAACTGACAGTTTTCTTCGATTGCAGGGGCGTGGTGCATCATCTTGCCACAGGGAAGAATGATCAATAAGGAATATTACCTGCAAGTTTACGCGAAGCAATCCGCCAGGAACTCCCGGATTTGTGGAAGAACAAAAATTGGCTTTTGCACCACGATAACGCCCCTGCTCACGCACATCTTCGCTTGTGCGCGACTTTTTGGCCAAAAACAACACACTAATGATGCCGCAGCCACCGTATTCCCCAGATCTGACCCCCAGTGACTTTTTCTTGTTCCCTAAACTGAAGAGGCCCATGAAAGGACGACGTTACGCTTCTCTTGACGAGATAAAGATGGCGTCGAAGGAGGAGCTGAAGAAGATAAAAAAAAAATGATTTTTTGAAGTGCTTCGAAGATTGGAAAAACCGTTGGCACAAGTGTATAATATCTCATGGGGATTACTTTGAAGGAGACAAAATAGATATTCATGAATAAATAAATAATTTTTGAAAAAACACAAAATTTGCGATACTTTTTGAACACACCTCGCAGAACTGTAATTTGGTACGGAATTCGCAGTAGCAAGGGGCACTTGTAGGCAGCAAATTTTGAAAAAGTGGGCGTGGGCGCTCCTGAATACTAAAGCTACAACAACCAAATTCGCTCAGTGCCAATAACTCCTATAAGAACTTCCCCTATAACAGAACTGTTTAAAAGAAAAATACAATAAATTAATAACTGATTACGCCGGAAATATTAAATTCTACCTCCGAGATGGTATGAGATAGCTATATGGGAACCGGTGTGAAAATTGGACGATGGGCGTGGCACCGCCCAATCATGCCTACTTTCCATGTAACACAATTTTAATTCCATTTGATTCTTTCACTTTCCAGTACGCAAATCACTAAGGAAATAGTATAACGGGATACAATTTTGCATTAATAATTTTTTTAAAGTATGCCACCTTATGACCAAAAATTATCGAAATCCAAACAAAACTTTTCAAGCCCCTAGGTACCGAGTATGTGGAGCCTAGTATCTATAGTTGACTTTTGGCCGAAAATATCGGTTAATGTGTGAGATATACAATTAAAATTCAGAGAAAATCTTTACTTTACAATAGTTATTCCATGTACCAAATATGGGTTGAATCGGGCCAATACTTCCCTGAGCTCCGATATACTTAATATAAAGATTTTCGAACTTCCAGGTGACTTTATGCCGCATGTAACGGCCAATATTTAAATCAATAATGAAAACTATAGAGCAAATTTTACTCAAACCAGTGTATCTTTGTGTCTAAAATATTGTAGATACAATTGGGACCTTGACCTAGCCTACATATAACTATTACCAGGATTTTCGTACATACGACTGATTTTGCTCTAAATGATTGGTTATTGTATGTGAGGTACATTAATGAAACCCTGTAAATACCAGTGTATGAGTTATTTAGAGTATATGTACAAAGTGAGTTCCAAAGTAAACAGGACTTAAAAAAAAAAGAACAAATGGTTTTTTCGGCAAAATCAATTTATTCTCCTTTTGCTTCAATACAGCTTTTTGCACGGTCCAAAAGCTTGTCGAACTAATGTTTTAGCTCGTTGGCCGGTAAGCTTTTTGAATGGCCTCTACGTCTGCATAATGCTATCCTTTCATGGGCAAATCCATTTTTCCCGAAAAGGAAGAAGTCGCACGGTGCATTTCAGGTGAATACGGGGAGTGGTTAATGGTTAAAATGTGCTGTGTGCGGAACAAACCGTGCACACAACTTTCGTAAGCCCTAATGTTCGGTCAAAATGCGATAAATGCATGTTTTGGAGATGTTAAATTCCATTTCCATGAACTTCAATAATGATTTCGGCTGATTTTTGATGAATTTACGCATAGCTTCGATGGAATTTCCAGTAAACACTTTTTGATTGACCCACATGTAGTAGAATCCACCTTGTAATATCAGTAGTTACGATCATCCGGCTGACTTTACTGTATTAATTTTCCTTCTTCTAACAAACCTTATGTTTCTATCAGTATATATGTTATATTTAGTATATGACATAAAATTGTTGAATTTCGATCCTCTGGTTGACGTTTTACACCTTAAAGTATTTCCCGATCTTTGATTCTGGCAAGTTGCAAGAGTGTTAAATATTCGGTTGCACCCGAACTTAGCTCTTTCGTACTTGTTATTGATGGATTTTAATAAAAACCTTCTTATGTTTGAATGAACTGAGGAGATATCCATCTTAGCATACTTTGCGCTGATGTGTAGAGACAATGGATAGCAATTTACGTTCGACAAACGAATTGGCCTCTGATTCATAACATCACAACTAAAATTAAGTTTGGTTTTTAGCAGTTTTTCTGAAAGCAATATCGTTTTTAAAATAGTTATGTATGTTTTCTCAATAATGTTCCTAATTAATTACAAATTTTAAAAATTAAAAAGTGATTAAAATTCTAAAGTAAAACTTAACATTTTTCAGTTATTGGAGAGGCACAGTTAACTGAAGGACGAAGAAGACGAAACTCTCGCGATTATAAGTGACCATTGTCTTGCGCCTCGGCTACAAATTTAAAAGTAGGCGACGATGGCGATATGGAACTAGGTGAATTTGGATTTGAAGAACTCGAAAGCAAAAATTGCTTTTTATTGGCCGAGACGCAGGATGAATTTTCAATGTATGCTTTAGTTGATGACAGTAAGAAAAATGTTGACTTCAAAGATGAAAGTAACCGAAAAAATTCGTTTGTTACTGAAAATGCAGGTACAAATCAATATTTAAGCACTTTTAGTGTTAATAAGGAAATGAACTGTAAAAACTTACCGAAATCAATCTCGAGTACAGAGGTTATTGAAGAAATAGAAGATTTAGAATGCATGGGACGTGAACATATAATGTTTTATAATAGCAGATTTAATTCAGAAGTTGAAAACGACTTGCTCTCCGAAATTTCCACTGTGAATCCATTAGATTGTAGTAGCTTTTCAGATTACAGTGAGTTTAATTTGTGCTTGAACAATATACTAAACTTCGACGGGGATGAAGTTATTCATGAACTGTTATCACCAAGAGCAATAATTTCGGCAGATAATCTAGTCCGCTCAGGCGAAGTAGGTTGTTCATCCAATACGAAACCTTTACGAAATATCACAGATTCCACAGAAGATTGGGGTCAGCGTCTTATTCGAAGAAGTCAGGATCAGCCAAATAATATTTTTGATATAATTCATTTGAATGAAGACATGGACCTACACTCCTACCAAGCGGACCCTCAAGTACAACCTCATACGATTGGGCTTGAGAGTGGACTACGTAATGTAGCAAAAGGATTGGGAAAAGCTGAAAATGATCAAGAACGACCAACTACATAAAAAGTATTTGTTAATTACAAGTGTCTCACTCATTGGCATAAACAAACAACGCTGTAGCAATAAAGTCGTTAAAAGTCATGTAAATATTTATTATTATTTATAACGATAATGTTATTTGAAGCTAGTAAACTCGACTGTATGTATGTACGGACATTTAGAGTTGTAATTAAATTTTGAATAATAAATTACAAAAAAAAAACATTTAATTAAATTGCAGACACACTACTAAAGGAAACAGGTAATCATTGAAATAAATTGTAGTCAGTTTCAAAAATATCAAAACGGAGCCTTTTTTATAATATGATGCATTTGAATTTATCAATAGGAATGAATTTGGTATTATTGGGAGTAGTATATCTAGTCAAGAGATTTAGAGAAAATAAATACAAATGAAACGTAATTGAACAAAATTTTTTAGTTTGTACACATTTAACACCCGTCGAATTCGTTGATTATTTATTATTCCCCCTGTATTTTTTTTTTAATTTTTTCCAAGTGTTCCCGATCAACAATATATCGCACCCTAAATACAAAAGGGTCACAACTCAAAATACTAAGATTTTCAGGAGAGACGAAAAACGTTTTATGTAAAAATTATTGCAATATTTAAAGAAAATATTGTGCCATCATGAAAATATACAACATTGAAGAAGGTTCTGCTATATTTTTTTCAATTTTATATTATGTTTGCGAAAATAAAACAAAATTTTGATTTATGACTCTTTAACTAAAATTTTTTCGATTAACTAGCGATATTATCTTAAGTTGTGCCTTTTTAACTGATAAAATGTTTTAATTTTATAAGTTTCCTAACCGCCGACTGAATAGAAGAATAAGAATAATAAGAAAATCACAGGAGTGAGGAAATGTATGTGTTTATTTAAATATTTCTATTTTGAAATAAAGCTTTATTCATTTCAATAACACATATGTATCAAAGTAGCACAAAGTAGAAATCAAAATAGTTCACTATATTAAAAAAGAAAATCTTCAAAAGCTTACGTTTTTAAATGCCATTAAAACTATGTAATAAATAAATATTTGTAATATGATTCATAAAAGCTTTTTGGAATATGATTTTTATCCACCAGTTCCTTTAGGTCCTTTTGCTTTATTTGTGGAAGCGATAGCCTTCCCGAATAAATGGTACATAAGCTAAAAATATTATTTATAAAAGAATGTTTAATGTTTTTGAGTCACTAAAGGCATTAGTGCTACTATCATCATTGTGACAAGGCACACTACAATCTGTTTCCATTGTGTTTGAGTAATGTCCAAGGTTTGGGCAAGACATTTTCATCAAAGGGGTCACAACTAAAAATTAAATTTTGTATTGCAAATAATTTAAGATTTTACAAAAGGCATGCAAAATAAGTAAACAAACAAAATACTAATACCAATATCATTAACATTTAATTATTTTTTCTACTTTAAAATAAAAAAAAAATTATAAAACTTACGACGCTCACGATTATTTCATCAAAGAAGGCACATAAATAAATAATACTGTTAACTGAACTCACTTTTCACAACTAAAGAGGCACAATGCAAAATAATATACCACGAAATTTATCACTTTTTACAGTTATAGAGGCAGAACTCAAAATAAAACTCTTTATGTGTAATGAAAGTAATCAGCTAGGTTTGAGCACATTAACGCAACTAAAAATAATTCTCTTTAGTTGATCGTGCAAAAGCAACACACTTGACATAAAAATAGACATAACTGTATTTTTCCAGTTAAAGAAGACAGTTATGTGAACAAAATTTTTGCAGTAGTTAGAGATGTGTACTCTGAATTAATTTATGCAAAAAACTCAGTTTTGGAAAATTTTGAGTTGTGACCCTTTTGTATTTAGGGTGCGATATAATAAAGTGCAAAGTATGTAAATGCCACATTTTACAACAGATTTTATATTTTTTTGAAGAATAAAAATTAAGACTCAATATTTCATTTTCAAATATTTCCATCTTCTTCGTTGTCAATTTTGCTAATACCAAATCTACTGCTTAATTTGATTATATTTACTGATATTAAGAATATTATTGGAAAATGTTGATAGAATTCTGATTCTGATATCATGGTCATTGTTAAAAATATTTTAATGGAATTCTTTTAAAGGTATGGCGGGTCAATACTTTGTCAATAATGTGATGTCTTCTTATTACATATCAATGAAATACATGTATTTGAGATGCACTGTACAAGTTGAAATACTTGGGCAGTAATATTCATGCATATAGTATGTGCCCATGTTTTTTGAAAGTTGTAAAATGAAATAGATATTTGTTTATTTAAACTTATTGTATACTTTTATTTTTTTTAACTTGTACGAAATGTTGCCCATTAGGTCATTTGTTTTTTTTATGAAGTGAAAGACATTCTAAAAACATTTCTTCTATCAAAAGTGTTTAATAAAATATATTGTAAAATTTTAAAAAACTGTAATATACGCATAATAAACCCGAATGTACATAAGTCATTATATATATACTTATTATATTATTTTATTATTTACAATTTATAATTTTGGAAGCGTTGTAAAGTAACAAACCATAGTTTGTAGTGATTAATGAAATGGTGAATTGTCAAACCAAGCGAAAAAATATATATAAATGTAAAGAATTAGTTCAAATGCAATATTATTAAAAGAGAGAATTATTATTTAATAAATAGACCTTCGAAACTGAGACTTAAATCTAATTAATATGATTATAATAATGCTATTTACATACACATATACCTACTTATGTAAAAATTGTAAATAAGAATGATGAAATCAATTAATAGTTTGTATGTATTCTTAAATATGAGTGTATGTGTTACTATTTCCTTTGAGGCGGATGAAAACAGCGTAATAGGTTATATTGAAAATATCTGTATATATATATATATAGTTATGTTAGATATAGGTTAAGCGATAACTTAAATATGCATTAGTGATAAGTTTTTTCTTGAAATATTTATTATATTTATATTCGTAATAGTTGCGAAAAGATAACTGAAATGATAATTTAAGCACATAACATTGGATACAGAAACAAATAACTTATATAAAATCAAAGTGTCTTAAAAGAAAATTTAGTATTAAGTCCTATACACCATCTAATGAAATGTAAAAAAACTTAATATTTTATGGTAATTACGATATCATCTATAATGTTTACAAATTTAAAACAAAGATTAATATAGCTAATATAAAATTTACATTTACTTACATAAATGTGAAGTAGTAAGTATGCGAAACAAATTATTTCATTTATAAGTGCGTACGCTATACTTTTTATTAATAACTCAAGAAAAAGTCAAATAAATATATTATTTAAAACTACATTGGTTTTATTAGAATATTTTTTAAGCGGTATGGAAATGTTGAATGATTTTTTTTTCTAACATTCTTTCTAAAAATAAATAAATTCAACCTTGCTCATCTATACCTTCCATGTTAGAACAATTGTTACGGTAAATAGAGCGAGTAAAGTACCGGTTAGGCAACCGTATACCAAAATTAAGCATGGCAGCCCGGCTTCTGATCGCGTGATCTAGATCATTTGTCTAGCAATGTTCATAGAACTTTAGTTTGTTTTTAGTAATTCGGGTGGTGGAGCACGGTGCTAGCTCGTTCCGATGATGTGGTGAAACGGTCGGCGCAATTATTCCACAGAAATATTAAATAAAAAACAAAGGTTTCTTATAATACATATATTTAATTATAAATAAATTGGAACCACACTTACCACGTCCGTATCGCAGCGTCGTCGCAAAAGGAGAGAGCGCGCGCAACTTTTAGTAAGTGTTTAGTTGCGCGCGAATTGATACTTCGAAAAAAGTTCGAAAAAGAGAAAAAGAAAAGATTAATCTGCCGATACAGACGTGGCAAAAGAAATTGGGCGGGGGCGGCGTCAACATTCTCCCCGCCTTGCAGTATTACTGCAAATGCAGTTTACAATAAATTACTTAAACTAACTTAACTAACTGGCTCCTGCACTTCCTTTTCCACGTCTTCTTTGCAGATGGGGTGGCCGACGAGACGAATCGAGTCTGGTTCGGTCCGGGAAATTCCGCTGAGATGAATCGAACCTCAGTCGGTCATTGCCATGCCGCCAATCTGCATAGAAGTCACCACCTTCCGAGGTCGGCGAGACGACTCGAGTCTAACTCGATCCTGGGTAGGTGGTGAATGTGAGAGGCGTTGGCAGCCAGTGCACTTTATTGTGCCGATGTTATACGACACCGGATATTATGTATCCCAGTGTCGTATTTTGGGCGATGAGTTGGCCCATTGACGCCGGTTGTAACCCGGGCAATATGAGCCGGGAGTAAACGTCCGCTCCCAAAATTATCTCGACTGGCGCTGACTTGTAGAACGTTGTCGGGCTAATCATGGCATGCACTGTTATGAACTTGGTTGCAGTTCGAACTCTTATTAAAGCGGTTGGTGACAGCGCAATTTTTTACTGCCAAAGTAGTGTTGCGTGCCTGTCCTTAATGAAACGGCGTGCATCGGCTTGACGACGAGTGTCTCGTCCACGCCTTCGCTTTGGATGGGGTGGCCGGCGGAACGAATTGAGTTCCGCTCGGTCCGGACAATGTCGCTGAGACGAGTCGAGTCTCAGTCGATCGTTGCCATGCCGCCAATCCGAAAGGAAGTTACCAGCACGCCGAAGTCGGCGAGACGACTCGAGTCTGGCTCGATCTTGGGCGTGTGGCATGCGGGAGAGGCATCGTTGGTCAGACCTTTCTTTCGGACGCTTTACTGATGACGTCGGTTGACATCGTTGATAGGAGTCCGAATTCACCGTGGCGATTGACATCCTCGTCTGTTTACGCTGCTATTCAGCTGCTGTACCTTATCGGCACCCTCGTCATAATTCTTTAGCAGCTGGTATAGAACTGTGCGTTATTTGCGCTTGCTGTGACAATTGTATTTTGTCATTTGTGATTGGGTCTTCTGCTGTTTCACCGGTGGTTCTTTCTGGTATTTCTTGAATACTTGTATAAGTTCGCCCTTGACATCGAGTCGTATCTCTTCGGGCACACGTTTGATCTCCTCGTAGAGTGAGAGAAAGAAGAGCTTATCGGGATCACGAGTCTTTCGTCTTTTTGCTCTTGCGGATTCTCCTTGCATTGTGGCTGCGTCAGGTTGTTGGCGGCGCAACAGATGCGAGTGGAGGCCGCTGTGGAATGCCTGCAGGTGTGGCATCGAATTCTGTTGTTGCGACGAACTACTGCCAGATATGTGGTCACCGTTGTGTGATTGCATCCCAACGCCGGGTGTTCGAAATGCGCCACCATGCGTATCGGTGTGATTCGTTGAGCCGGGCGTATCATTGTTAGCCTGATTCTGTTGTTGCTGCTGCTTCTGTTGAGGCTGTTGATGTGGTTTCTGTTGTAGTTGCTGGTGTGGTGGTGAATAGTGCGCTGTTGCTGATGAGGCCGCCACAGCTGATGATGGCGGCAACGTTTGTGATGGGGGTAGTAGTGGTAGCGTTGCTGCGACAGTATGTCGCTGCGTTGCAGCTGTGACAGCCGTTGCTGCCACCGTTTCAGGGGCGCCCGTGTAATAATCTAAATCGTTGGTACTCGTCGCTTCAGCGCTGCTCGGCGGTGTGTTGCCTACGGATTTTGCTGACAGAGATAACGCTGCTGCATGCAGTGTCGGTCCACCGACGCCACAATGCGTATCGGTTTAATCCAAGAGCCGGGCGCATCATTTGGTTCGCCATCATCGTTAGTTTGATCTTGTTGGAGCTGGTGCTGCTGATGATGCTGCTGATGTTGTTTTGAATTTTGTCCGTCGCCTTTGCCATTTATCTTCCTTTCTTCGGAGGGAACGGAACCTGTTATAATCCAACCAAACACTGTTCGTTGTGCAGCAAGGGATCCGAAAATTTTCAATTTTACCCCATTCAGTATAATTTTCGGGTAAAGATCTGCTCCGATCAACAAGTCAACCTTTTGACTGGTATAGAAATTATTATCCGCTAAAGAGATATTAGGTAACCTTTTGACAATTGAAGGATTAATTGATCTGGATGGAAGCAGTCCAGTCAACTTTGGCAGTACCAACGCTTCCGCTTTTAGTCGTAAACTTTTGTTACGGGGCGAGCCAATTGTGATCGAGCATACCGATTGAACTCGTCCTGATACGGTATTATTCAATCCTGAAACTTGCGCGCTGACCTTTGTAATTGCCAGATGTAAGCGTTTTTGCAGGCTATTACTTACAAAGGTGGCTTCAGATCCCGAGTCAATCAGGGCTCTGACGGTGAAGGTGCTCTCGTTGTGACATATGGTCACCATGGCTGTACCTAATAGCATGCTTCGACTGGTAGGCACATTTGAAATATTGGCCTTAATAGAGGCCACATGAGATTTAGTAGAAATCTCAGTAGTGTCTGTGCTGTCAGATATCTGAGCTATTCCCTCACTCTGATCCCGGTGAATCATAGAGTGATGCCTCTGTTTACATTTATTACAATTAAACATACTTTTGCAATTTTTGACTTCATGTGAGTCCGATAAACAGTTAAGGCAGACGTGGAGTTTTCTGACAGCATTTAACCGTGCATTAGGCTGCATCTCAATGAATCTTTGACAAGTTTTCAAAATGTGTGATTGAGATGAGCACAGTTTACATTTCATATTGTTTGTCTTGGCGTGATGGGCATTGATGGGTTTAGATCCAATCCTTGACTGCAAGGTTGGTATCCGATCTTCACCATCAGCCGACTTAATATTAGGTTGAGTACTCAACTCGCCTTTGAGGTTTGATACTCTCTCAAGCGTTTTAACCCGTTTGGTTAAAAACTTGTCTAACTCAACCCATGTTGGGATCTCTGAATCCGAATCCAGAGATTGTTCCCAAAGCGACAGTGTATAGTCCGGCAGTCGGATAGAACACAAGTACGTAAATATGGCATCCCAGCTATCTGTATTGATGCCATGTATTTGTAAAGCTGAAATGCAGCTATTAATCTCCCGCTGCAGATTTCTGAGTTCGGTCTCAGATTCTGTTGAGATGTGCGGGAGCTTGAACAATAAATTCAATTGTGTACTGACAAGCACTCGCTTGTTTTCGTATCTACACAACAAATTATTCCAAGCCAATGCGAATCCGTCATTCGTCAGTGGCGCTTTGGAAACGATAGCTTTTGCCTCACCTCGCGTTTTTTGATTGAGATGGAATAACTTTTCTACCGGAGATAGCCTTGGGTTATTCCCATATATAGCGGCAAATAAATCCCTAAAAGAGGGCCATTGTAAAACATCGCCATGAAATATTTCGGTATCACAGGGCGGTAAATTGATAGAATACCTCACGGGTTCTACAGTTTGTTGTAACCGTTCAGGTTGAATCACTGTAGAATTCGAAGTAGGGCTTTGGTTGAACGCCGTGAGGTTGTGCATGTGTTCGCCCATCAAGGCCGCGCAACACACATAGGCGTGGTAACAGCTCGTATATTTAAGCTTAATGTCGTCAATTGAGCTTGTGTCCGAAGGATCCACTTTTGACAAACACAACTTGTATTCAGACTTTACGTCTGCCCACAGAGATTTCAGTTCACCTTGTTGAACTTCAAGAGAGTAGGCACTTTGGTTGTTTGCTGTTGGAGTAAAAGACTCCTCAAACTCCAGTAGAGCGTCTGTAGCTGTGGTAAAGGCTCTGATGGATTCCATTGTTTCCGAAAATTGAACCGGAACTGCAAAAATGTTGCACAAAATCGGATCTAAAACTTGAAATTAAAATTGAAAAATATTTGCAAATATGTTGCAAAAGTTATTGAACCAATCCGGACAAGTTATAAATTAGTAGTGCGTTGTTTCTTAGTGAAGAGTGAATTTTCGAACGAACAAAAAAAATTAATAAATTTAGTGAAGTATTTTTTTTCCAAATATTTTTTTCAAATTTAATTCGAATGTGCTTGCTGGGTAATCGGCCCAATGCACTTGTACTTGCACTTGCAAATTTAGTCAAGTATTTCCGCAAAGTAATTTTCCCAAATTTATTTTCAATGTGCCTGCTGGGTAATCGTCCCAATGCACTTGCACGCCTAGTCTTTGACTATTACACAAACAAAATTGATGTGTGCTCAATCGCTTTATTTAAATGCAAATACAAATACAATACAAGTAATTGAATAAATTCACAAGCACTTATTTGAATTTATTCACATTCACTTTTGTTCACTGGGTTATTCTAATTTATCACTGCGTTATTCCGCTTGTTGCTGTCCTTCTGGAATGGCTGCTGCGCTGCCTTGCCTCTGCTGCTTTGCCTATATGGTATGCCGCTCTCACTTTTGTGCTTGGCCGGTGCTGCTCTGCCTATGCTGCTCGCACTTTGTTGGCCTGTGCTGGTCTATGCTGCTTGCCTATGCCGCTCTGCCTTTGCTGCTCTCACTTCGCTGTTTGGCTTAGCTGTCGCTCACTTCACTTTTCTAATTTTTTAGCACTTGTATTTTTTTTTTATTTTCACTCGCGAAACTGCAGCTGCGTTATTGCTGCTTGCCTTTATTGCTATTCGAGCAATATATGGGAAGGCAGAGTTGAGCGACTAAACTCAAATTAATCATAGGGAAAAACAGAAACCGAGAGAGATTTTTGACGCTCCAGACGATTTTGTGCGTCCAAGAAATTTATAATTTTTTCGAATAACAGTGTTGTTTTTTTTTCTTTATATATGCAAAGTGAAATAGTTAGTGCATTGCCAGGTGTATTTATTGTTGTACTTAAATGTATTGTACTTCATTTAAGTACAACAATACCTACCTGCAATCTTGTGCGTTGATTTTGCGGGTAGAGTGCCAAAAATAAGTTTTGGTCTCCACTTCACACGGCACAATGGGTTTTGTACATAAATGATGCACAAATTGACCAATCTATTGCCTTATAGCTTGCAGAGCACAAATCCAAAATATGTTTGGCTGTAACTTGCGAGTTGCTATAGCGGGCAAATTATGCACTTTCACTTTAAATAAAAATCAACTTGTTACCTGTTATCCGGCTCGAAGGACCAATGATAATTCGGGTGGTGGAGCACGGTGCTAGCTCGTTCCGATGATGTGGTTGGCCGTGGGGAAACGGTCGGCGCAATTATTCCACAGAAATATTAAATAAAAAACAAAGGTTTCTTATAATACATATATTTAATTATAAATAAATTGGAACCACACTTACCACGTCCGTATCGCAGCGTCGTCGCAAAAGGAGAGAGCGCGCGCAACTTTTAGTAAGTGTTTAGTTGCGCGCGAATTGATACTTCGAAAAAAGTTCGAAAAAGAGAAAAAGAAAAGATTAATCTGCCGATACAGACGTGGCAAAAGAAATTGGGCGGGGGCGGCGTCAACACAAACGTTTCCACATAAAAAATTTACCAAAATCCTTATAAAAAAATAAACAAAATTGCGTGTTTTTTTTAATCTATAAAATAACGAAAAAACGCAAAAACGGCTAAAATTGTTGAAATTAGGAAGAAAATATTAAAATATTATTTTAAATAATTTCATCATATTAACACTTTGAAATTAATTCATAGAATTTTTGTTTTCATATTTTTAAACTATTAAAATAAATAAAATTAAACCAAATTCGTTAAATCTCGCTACGTTTACGCACGCGTTTTAACAGCTATTTTCTACTAACTAGTAGCTCTTGGCTTTTTCCAGATTAACTTGTACTACCTTTTACTTTTTTGGGTAAAGAAACATTTTTTAAGTAAGAACTTTGCTGCTTGGTGCAGAGAACATAAAGACATAGAGAAGGTGCAGGTTCGATATCGAACATTTGAAAAACTTAAACCACGGAATTCACGCTGTGAAATGGTAACACTTTACAGTACTCTCACATACTCAACAAGAGAATACGAAGAGAAATAAATATATGTATTTACTCTATATTATGTTAGCATGTGCCCAAACAGGGAATATTGAAAAAAAAAAAGTTCTATAATCCAATTTTAACGTATTGTGTATTTTAATGTATGCTTTTGCGCTTTGCCCTCAGCAATTCCATATTTACATGTAAAAATAATTATGATATGAGTACAATTTTATATTAATGCATCTATAGTAATTTGGACTTGCATATTTAATAATTTTTTGATTTTAAGTCGATCGGTTAATTTCTCGTTAAGTTATGACGTTAGCAGTGGCGTAGCTGCAACTTCGGGCACCCGGGGTCAAGGATGTTCTGTCGCACCCTTTATCTACTTACCTACAAGTTTAATGAGGTGGTTCGAACAAAAGTGAATTTTTACAAAATATTTTCGATATTAAGTATATAAAATTTAGGAAATAGAAGCCACGCAAAATAAAAATTAATGTTTTTAATTGTTATTCAGATTATTAGTTGTGAGTGTACAACTCTTTATCTTTTATAATAAATTTGTAACAAAATGTGTTGAGGTGTTTTTCTGAATATTAAAAAACAGCGAAGATCGTTTTGCCGCACCCAAGACTTTGCGCCCGGGGCGACGGCGATGGCAAAAGCTAAAAGTCATAAATTGAACCACTTTCTGATGTTCCTCTGGAAGGAAAACTGACAACCGCGCAAACTCACAAAATACAGAAAAGAGTGACAAAACAGGCAACATAGTTGTCGATTTAATATATTTGTCAAATCTAAAATATTTTACAGTGACTCACAAGAATCAGCGTCGATATGTATGCAAGCTCATACATATTTACGTTAGTTTGTAGGCTAAGCTGTTGACTCTTTGGCAAAACGTGAACCAATGGTCGAAGGTTGTCCGTGATAACGGAGATGCGGAAAGATGGGTGCGGCACTTGCCATTCCTTTATGAATGTTTGTATATACATATGTGGCTCGTATTTGCTTTTGTACAAATACATACAAATGTGCCGAAGAAATAATATATGTATATGCCATAGAAATACTATTTATCCAAATGTAGATATGATAACGAAATAATGCGAATATGCATATGTGAAGGTCATTATTTTATTTTGAACAAATGAAAGGTTTATATGAGCACATTTAAGTTCATTTGGCACATCTCCATTTTGTAATAGTCGAAATAAATGTAATTGATTTGAACTGTTATTTAAAATTAAATTTTATTTAAAAAACTTAGTTCACGGTCTTAGCAATTTCTTTATGCGATTTGTTTTTTTTTTTTCGGATATTAAGCACAATATTTCTAACTGAAACGTGTATATCTTTTCGATTATCCATTTTCATTGACAAAAGTAAAAGGAATTTTAAATATGCAGATCAATGATAACTGTTACTAAGCTTTCTTTCCTCTTAATTTTCTGTTCCATGTTAAGAGTTGCAATGCTATATGTAGACTTTTTTTTTCCTTAATAATTTCTATTTTATATTTTTTAATATATTTTCTTTCCTACAAATAATATTTGTTAATAGAGCCTTAAACGTTGATATACATTTTTTTTTTTTTCAAATATCGCTCCTAATTTTCTGGTACATCAAAATCGAGGGTGTATGTAGACCTTTTTCCTTGACTGTATGCCCCTATTGCGCTTTTCCTCCCAACTGCATTTTAGTCGAAGTTTAAAAAAACGACTACGAAAACTTCGTTTTTTTCTCGAATTGAGGCCTCTTACCTCTCTTTTATACACCCATGGTTCTTGGATTAAGAGGATAGTGCAGGTTCACCTGGGCAACTTCTATGCCGGCGTTAGAGTTTACAATATTGGCTCGATGAGATACAGGTCTTCTTCCCCGCCATCTTCATCAACCTGCATGTATAGCCCTTCCAGGAGCTCTTGAGTGGATAGTAGCGTGCCATCCGGTTCGATGGGAAACTCACTGCGCCTATCTTCGAGCGGCGGTGGTTTCAACCTGCCAAGCAGCAGTCGCGTCATGCCAAGCTGAATTGGCTTCGGATCGAGTCGGTACTACGGTCGTCCCCGTCGCAATCTCCTGGCTGGCCGTAGGCGTTGCCTTGGGCCTCCATGGCCGCATTACCACTTTGCTGAAACGGAAGTTCAGCCGGAATCCCTTCTGCCTTATGAACTTGTAGGATTTGTCCTCTCATCAAATTGATGTTGAGGTTCCACCCTGATCTCTCAACGCTCGCTACCACCTTCCACGCCGAGGTACTTAAGCCCTCGTTTTGGTTCTTTACTAAACCAAGCGCGAAGTCGTATGTCTTATCCGCACTCCGGGGAAAGAATACCGTCATGTTGTGCAATTTTGGTATATCTTCTCCTCTCTTTACACACAGGACTGGACCCTTCCAACCCTACAGCTTTGGCGTGATCTCCGTTAGCCAGGTGGCCGACTTCTCGTCCTGACAGTCGACCAGTAGCATATCTCACTTAAAATAAATGCCGTTAAGGGAGCCGGTGTATTCATCTCGCATGAATAGCGCATTTACCAGGCAGTCTTGAAGAGCCGTCTGCTCTTCAGACCTCAGAACCTCCGCCGGGTAATTGCGGGGCACCACCGCCAACCGGATGCTTCTCAAGGCCTCCGAGTACTTTTGATTTACAGTTCTCGCAGGTGGGGGGTTTGGGTCAGAGCGTCTTTCACTTACCTCCTGTGGTTTGTCTTCTCTAATCCTCTTCGACCTTGGTGGCTCCTGAGGAGTTATCTGGCCGCTTTTCTTCTGGGTGCATCTTGAGGTGCCGGCCTTACGTTGCTCCGTTCCTCCGACAAGGCTGCGTTGGCCCGGCGACGCCTCAGATGTCTGCGTCTGGTTGCAGACGATGCGTTAGCACCTGCTCGTCGTGCATTGTTAGAAGAAGGGTTGTTGCCCCTGCTCATAAACCGCTTCTCTGGTGCCTCTGGTGTCATGCCAGCCTACAAGTACCTCAAGTACCACTTGGGAGTGGCACCACTCATGCTCGCTCTACGTGGATCGTCACGATCTTCTGGGCGTCCTGCTTCTGAGGTGCGTGTTTCTCGAAGAGTGCACGTTCTTCTGGCGAAGGAGCGTCTAGGAAGCTGAACTTACGTCTATGCCCTGGGCCGCTTTTACCTGCTGTACGCGTGCTGCTTCCTGGCTGCAAATCATCCAATGGGCACGGGAGTCGCATAACACCCTGGATTAGGAGGTAGTAGCTCTTGGTCGCCGCACACATGCAGCTTCTGCCAGCCCCCAGGAGAGATGCTTTGCAGCACCACCCATGACGGTTGGAAGATGCCGTACTGTGTTGCAGTTTAAGCCCCTGCAGGGGAATGGATACATAGTTTCTGTATTTGCGAATTTAGTAGTAGAAATCGCCGCTAGATGGAGCGTAAAATATCCTTGCTTTAAATGCGAAGCGGTTAGGCTATGCTTCACCTCCATCTTGGACCTGAAAATCTAAAAATCGGTTACGTCAAGTTAATTAATAGCCCAATTTCACGCTTTTATGGAAAAACATATTCAAAGTCATGCTAATAAAGGAAAGGGACCACTGTGCCCAAAAATAAGGTGACATTTGAATTTAAACTGCGCGCGTCGAAGGATTGGAGAATTATTTTTTTTAGGTTGGTAGTACTGTCAGTCACATTTATGTCAAATTTCATGTCAAAATATTCATTAGTGTTTGAGATACGTGTCGTTTTGGGAGCTGCTAAAAGTGAGTTTTTCGTTTTTTGCGATGTCAAAATTTGTTGAGCAAAGAATTTGAATTAAATTTTGCTTACGGAATCAATTTTCTGCTGCGGATACGATGAGGATGGCGCAGAAAGCCTTTGGTGATGAGGCTATGTCTAAAAAAAATATTTACAAGTGGTATAGTGAGTTCCAAGCCGGCTGGTGTTGAAAAACCGTCGTTTAACAATTATAGACCTTGCTAATGAAGTTGGCATATTCAAAGGCTCAGCCAATACCAGTTTGAAGGATGTTTTGGGCCTCAAGCGCGTCAAATCTGGACTGGTACCGAAAACATTGAATTTTTTTGCTTTCCGACTACCAGGGTGTCATGAAACGCATTATAACTGCCGATGAGACTTGGATCTATGCTTAAGACCCCGAAACAACCGGTCAATCGAGCGAATATCGTGCCAAAAGAGAGCCGAGACCAAAAAAATCGCGCCAAAGTCGCTCAAAAATCAGGGTCATGTTGACTGTTTTCTTCGATTATCGTGGTGTTGTGCATTATGAATTCCTTCCAACCGCTCAAACAGTCAACAAGGAATATTATTTGAACGTTATGCGTCCGCCTAAAAAGGCCGGAATTGTGGAAAGACAATTCTTGGTTTTTACATCACGATAATGCACCATTCCATACTGCCCTCGTAATTCGTGATCATTTCGCCAAAAACTCAACCCATATCGTTCCGCAACCACCGTATTCACCTGATCTGGCGCCGTGTTCTTCTGGCTGTTCACCAAGCTGAAAAGACCGCTTCAGGGACACCGTTTTTATACGATAGAGGAGATTCAAGCCGCAGCGAAGACGAAACTGAAGGCCATCCCGGAAAGTGACTACAACCAGTGTTTTGAAGATTGGAAAATCCCGGCATAAGTGCATTGCATCGGGAGGGGATTACTTTGAAGGGGATGAAAATGATTTAGAAGAATAAATAAAGAATTTTCAATATAAATACAATGTCACTTTATTTTTTGGGCACAGTACGTCATATGCGTATATCAAAAACAACCTGTGAGGACTTTATTCATCTAATTGCATCAAGCATACTGGATCAAATTATTTGCGAAATTCAAAGATGCAAATACTACTAAGTTTCATTGGATTCTCCTCCATATCGCATGTAGACCAACTGACTCTGATAGTGCGCTTTGTTCTGCTATCTGGACCAATGGAAAGATTTGTTAAGTTATTGGAAGGTTATAATGCTGAACAACTCGCTCAAAGTTTACTAGATTTCTTGAGTGAGAGTGGCATTAATATCAAAGATTGTCGTGGGCAAAGCTACGATAATGCCAGCAACATGAGTGGGAAATACATCGGCTTACAAGCCCAAATTAAGGAAATAAATAAGTATGCAGAAAACAGTCTCTGTCTTGCACATTCATTAGATTTGGTTGCTAAGTGCGCTGCAGACTGCTGTACAGAAGCATTAATTTTCTTCGATTTCATTGAAAACTCTATATACTTTTTTCCCGCTTCTACTTATCTATGGGGTCGTCTTACGAACGCATTTAAAGATTCTACTTCAAAAGTTCCGATTTTGAAACGGTTATCGGATACCAGGTGATCAGCCCGAGGTGATGCTACAAAGGCACTTTTATGTGGTTTTATCACTATTAAGCAAGTATTGGAAGACATTTTCAATAACCTTGACCAAAAAGCAGAGTGCCGTAATAAAGCTTACGCAATACTTTCAACGATCAATAAGTTAGAAACGGGAATAATGACAATTACGTGGAACGAAATCTACGCCCTTTATGAATCATTATATGGCTACTTCCAAGCAATGCGATCCACTTTTTCCGATATTTAGGAAAGAGCCAAAGATCTGACCTACTGTGAAGAATACCAGCAACAGATATCACGACGAATCAAGCGAAATACAAAGTACGACCATTTCAGCGGTTCTACTACACTTGACGACTTCGTTAAAAATCAAACACCTGGACAATGTTTCGAATTTGAGGTGTTTATTGTCATTATTGATAACGTACTGTCTGCTTTAACTAAACGTATGAAAGCATATCATAAAATTTTAGTGTTTTTGAAGTATTTCGACAGATAAAATCTTTTACTACAGAATAGATTTGGAAAAATCCTTTAGTATGGTCAGTGCTTATGAAGTTGATTTGGAGAACAGCCTGCGGCGAATTAGTGCAGTTCGCAGAGCTGCTGAAAACAGATGCGGCTACTGTTATTGACAGCAAGAAACAGGAGCCTCTGGAACAGCAATATTATAAACTTTTATTAAATAATTCTTTAGAATCGTGTTTCTTAATCTTAGAAATCGCTTTGCGAATTTACTTATCTTTCATGATCACTAACTGCAGTGGCGAACATAAAAACGTATTAAAAATTAATTAAGGAACGCGATGGGCAAAGAACGTCTTAATCATTTCACTTTGTTGAATATAGAGCATGACTTGCTTAAAGAAGTCGACTTTGAAAGTATTATCTCTAAATTTTTCCATAATAAGTCCAGAAAACTTTATTTGTAACAAATTTGTTTTATTTAATACCCTAAACTTGAGAGCCTATAGCAAACCAAGGGCCCCTTCACAGCTACAGGTCCCGCGCTAGTTTAATCCGACACTGCGCCCAACTGGCTTTGTCTATTAGAGTGACTTTGATAACGCACTCTTATCATAATTGCATAGGCAAGCATACATACCTACATTAGTGTAAATGCATAGAATTAGAATATGTACCCATATCTCAGCTGATCTTTATACCGTAACCACCCTACTTGAGGTAGAAAAAAAGCTGTAGGTTAAGCAACTTCTACTGCTGTTAATTTCAGACAGTCGTTATTGAATGTCGCGGTAATTGCAAGCGTGTTTGGCAACCAAATACGATATTAAAAAAAATAAATAAATGTTCATAGACCATAAATTAAATTCGTTGTTTTTCCTTTGAAAACATATAAACGGGCAATAAAAAAGCTTACTGTTTCAGGGAGCACCTCCACAGATTCGACCGCGATGATGACACAAAATATTCATTCTGCAGCAGTGTCGAGCATATCTTCGAGGAATAATAAACCAAATGTGTGGGACGCAATAGCAATTCAAGAATTCAGGATAAGAGAACGGCAGTGAAGAAGCTTAGGGGCCATCCATAAATTACGTCACTTGAATTTAAGGACTTTTTAACCCCTCTCCCCCTCCTTGTCACAAGTTGTCACATTTTGAACTCAGCAACAAAACCCTTCTTTTAAAAATTTCCAAAGACTGGAACGTCTTACACCGCAACATGCAATAGTTTCACATTTAACTATTTGTAAAAAATATTGTGACTCACGTACATGTTTAGCATACCAAGTAGCATTATTTTTTAACATCATAGCCTGTTCAAAATCCAGTGTAGTGACAGTTGGTGCAACATATTCAGCAACGACTGGAAAATTATCAACGACTAACTTGCTCCAAATCTCAGCCAACACCTTGCCCGCACTTTCGAAGTTTCGTTTTTCTAGATCTAAGTCAGTAGTTCGATTAATTGAATCAAGATGTGACCCAAAAGCATCATGTTTTAGTAGTACACCAGTATGTTCGCGACTGAGAGGTGCCATGCGTCGTTCAACTCTGTTAAATGCACTCCTTCCTGGGGCATTTGTAGCTACATAAATTGCATCTAAATGAAAATCTTTAAAATGTTGTAAAGCAGAAACTATAACCCGCTCGTATCGTGGATTTTCATCCAGTCTACCATCGCATGTACAAATAAAAACCGGTTTTACAAAACCTTCTCTAGTTCGGATCATGTTTTCAAAGATCGGTAATTCAGTAAGCTTGTGAACGTCAGTGGCATGAGTCTCTGCATTGGAAGATGAATGTTTTCCACTACGAATAGCTACATATGTAGGCCCCGAATATGTTACAGCTTCAGGTGATCCTTCACCATCTTTTTTAATTAGAATTCCCGCATACACCGATGGAATAAGCTTATGTTTTTCAGCGACGACAAAATCATGATCTGGCAATTGAACACGGTAATCAAGGTGCATTAATATTGGCGCTTGAGCATTTGCTGCTGTAATGCCTAAAGGTACACGTGCCTTATCATCCATTGATAAAAAAAATACTTGGTCTGGACCTAAAATTGAGGCCACAGATTCGAGATTTCGTATAGTAGCTGTACAAAATTCTCCATCCTTATGCTTTGAGTGCAGTGTAGAGTCTGGCTTACACAACTTTACTGGAACCGTGACGATGTGTCTTTTATCTTCCTCTGTATTAGCTCTCTTAGGAAGAAGTCTCAAATATAATTCTGACCGACTAATAGTATAACCTTGCTTAGATAGTTCAGCTTGTGAGTCATCTAGTGTTTTACAACATCTTATAACTTCAGTGCGACGTCGATCATCAGCTGCACCACCAAAGAGTGCAATTGATTTTATTACATCAAGTAAACCGGATTGGTTTTCTTCTACTCTAGGCCCACCAACAGTATTTCGAAGTTTTATAGCATTTGCTAAATCAGGATTACATTTACTCAGTTCTAAAAGTTTTTCTTTTCTAGAATCACGGCTTTATTTTGGCGTTCCGCTGCACCAATTTTTCTCTTCAATGTAGTTTTTTCTACTTCAATATTTTTTTTTTTAATGACATTATTTTTTTCGTAGCATCATCTGTTCCTATACCGGCGTCGCGTGCAAGTACTAAACTATTAAGCTCAGATTCAAGTACAATAATTCCATTCTTAGAAGCATATTGACTCGGCGTAGGTTTAGAAACTGTTTGAAGAGATTGACATCCTTTTAATTCAACCATAACATCTTTTTTTTCTTCTGATTCACTCTCTTCAATAACCTCCTAAAATTAAAAGTTAACATATAATGAGTAAAAATACGTCAAGTGGAACCCTCCATTTTCCACTTGGTCATCGAATTTGAATGTGAGTATTTTTTCATAAAGTAATCACCATGAACAAATAATCCAACGCCCAGTTGTTTTTTTTTTTAATTTTAGTTTTAACAACAATTTTTTTTAATTGAAAATTTTTACTACTTTTAGTTAAAAAATTAATAATTAAAAAATTATTGGTGATTTTTTGATAAAATTTTCAGGAGTTGTAGTTCAATACTTGTACTTTCAGAAAATATGCATGAATTTTAATTATTTTAATTTTTTCATATAGTTTATTAACTTTTAAGCTAACTAATAAACATTTTAATGACTTCTCCAATTGGTGTTTTTGAAAATACGTTTATGAGGAATTTGCGTTAGCTCTATCCTTAGCCTGAATTTCAAGATCCTGTTATCCGACAGTGAAGGTTCTGATCGGTCCCGTCATGAGTTCGTTAGTGAGGGTGATGTCCAGCACTTCCCTCCTATTCTTAGTAACGACTGTAGGTTCACTACCGATATTCTCAATACTTAGATTATACTAATAATAAATTCAAGGAGAGACTCACCTCGTATATTGCATTCCGTACTACGAAAGAAAATTCCGTGATACGTCAATCGTATACTGTAATAGGTATTATGACAGTGGCAAGATTTACTAATATTTTTGCGATATTACGTAACATCAGCATAAAATTTAAAATAAGTTAAGACCCTCGTAATTGTGATTCTGAACATATTTTTCATTCGAATAACATTTCGAACGAACGGATACGTTTATACACGTATGTATGTCATCATGGCAGACTACGATAGAAGAGTTATGATCACATACTATATGTCATAATTCGAATAGGTGTTGAGTGAGCTCAAAAGTCCGTCAGAACCCCATGACGCGGTAAGGTCATTGTTGAAGTTTAATAGCGTTCGCGGAAGATGAATTCTATTAACGCGTGCTATGCGGTCGAATTCCTTTATTGAAGAGAGAGATAAAACGGAAGCTGAAGCTCAACGTCAGGGTCGGGAAGTCCCTTTAGCGGTTCCCCAATCATGAAGTGTCCAGGAGTGACGACTTCAAAGTCATTTACATTTGTAGGAATAAAGCAATAGGACGCGAGTTTACACAGGCTTCAACATCGATCAGTACTGTTGCAAATTCTTCGAAAGTTAGAAGTGAAGTATCTAAGGCCCGCTTAAGATGGTATTTGATACGTTTTATACCAGCCTTCCTGAAGCCACTCATGTGAGAACGTTTGGAGGATTGAAATGCCAAAATATTTGGGCTAATCGTAACTCCTTTCCAGCACCCACGAAGTTAGTGCCGTTGTCAGAGTAAATGTGCTGACAGTACCCTCTCCGGTTAGTAAAACGTTTGAAAGCAATTGAAGAAGGGTCTCCAGCAAGTTCGAGATGCATTGCGCCAGTACTCATGCAAATAAATGAGCATATGTATCCCTTTGTAGATTTTGCACCTCTTCCATGCGTAAACTTCACGGGGTAAGGGCCAGCGTAATCAACTGCACTATTTAAAAACATCTAATTGAAGTAACTCGACATGGAGGCAGATCAGCCATGAGTTGTTGCAATGGTTGACAACTCAGTCGTCTACAACGAATGCATTTTCGATATATACCACGGACGAGGTTACGAATGCCTGGCACCCAAAATCTTCGTTGCAGCGCGGCTTGCATTATCTGAGGTCCACCATGTAATGTTAAAAGATGTACTTCTGCTGCGATTAATTTAGCGAGCGGTGATTTTTTCGGCACTATTAAAGGATGTTTAACATATTCCGAAAGCGTTGAGTTTTTGATGCGGCCTCCTACTCGTAGGATACCATTTGCGTCTAGAAAAGCTTGTAGTCTTGCTAGACTGTTTCGTGTATGTATTGGCTTATTTTCTTTGCAATTAGAAATTCCATTTTTAAAAATAATAAATTGAGTATACTTTACCAACGTTATTTCAGCGTTTTGAATTTCAGCGCAGGACAACCTGCCGGATTTTCGTCTCCCGGCGTTAGCACTTGCGTTATTGATGAAGCGTAATAAATAAGCGGTTATACGTTTAAGTTTGCTGAATGACTGATACTTCATCAAAAAATCCCAATCGTCAGTAGTTTGCGTCAGCAGTGTAACAGCCTGGCTAAATTTTAGCTCGAGATCTGTAGTGTGTGATTCTGCAGAAAACGGCCAGTTACTATTGTTCTCATGTAGCGGACCATGCCACCAAAGTTGAAGTTTGGGAAGCTGCGATGGTAATATGCCTCCTGAAGCGCGGTCAGCGGGATTCTGCTCTGACGCAACATGCCTCCAGTGCGTTACTGGTAGAACATCTTGTACTGCAGGAACGCGATTGGCACCGAATACTAACCAGAGAGCTGCAACGGGTATGATAAAATCAGAATAAACAGTGGTGCCAAAAACACAATCAAATCAATTCATAGACAAGATTGTTAATCAATTCGTGTATCTGCTAGCGTCAACTGACCTGGTGTAAACGTATGGCTGGCTTCGGTTTCAATCGTATCATGTCAGTTCATAGCGTTACGACGATTGTTTGAATTGATGTGAAAGTTTGGGTAAACTATAAGTAAATCTACGAGTAAATCTTTGGGTAAATCTATAAGTACAGCAAACAACAACAATTTTCTGCTGGACTGATTTGAATCATGTGTGGCAAAAAATGTATCAGCTTTGAATATGTGTGTATGTTACAAATTTCCGATGCGTAAACAATGGAAATACATTCGAGTACGTACATTCATATATATATACATACATTTCTTGTATGGGAAATAATAAAAAAAATGTATTTTTATTTTGGTCAGAGCACGAGCTCTGGCCGTCTTTATTCGAGTCTAAAAACGGGCTGAAATAATTACAATTATCAAACTTAAATGTAAGCTTAAACTAGCCTTAACTAATCCGGTCACCTGTCTTGCCTGGTGATCGGATTCCTAGAACTCCCTTCTGATCGCTGCCAGAACGTTGGCGCGTGTGCTGCGTTAGCAAAAGCTTAGGAGCGGAAGTGAAGTCTGGGTGTTGCAAGAAAACATCGGCGCGTGTGCTGCGTCAGCGAAAGTTTGGGGGCGGAAGTGAGGTGCCTTTGGCACTGTTAACGTATTTGGCGTTAACTCCTCCCCTCTTAAATGCGATCGTCCTCGATCGTTCAAAAATATGGTAGGTCATTGATTCTAAAATTTTTAGGTGGTAGGCCGATGGCCTCAGCAGAGTTTGTTATATGCCTAATATTTACGGTTGGAATTTCAACCTTGGGTATTTCCGCTTTCCTTTGGATTCTAGGGATGAATTTTGAAAATATGAGAAGGAGTATTATGATGCTGCTTAGTGACAGCATCGAAGTTTTGCTTATAAAAGCATCTGTTTTTAAGAGCGCGATGCTTTTGGTGTTATTAATATGTAGCTCGTGTAGAGCTTCCATTGACAAAATATCAATGCGTTCGCTTTCGGATGGGGTTGGCTGTAATATAGAGGGTATAGCGATCAGTTGAGATGCTTCCAAACTATAAAATTTTTGATTATTTATCTTAAGAGATATATTATGAAATTTTATTAAGTATGTTCCGGCAACAGTATAGTTTTCGGTAATAGTATTTATTGTTCCGTTAAAATTATTTAATAAAATTATACCCGGTGATATTTCTTCTACAGTGGGTACGTGTTGGTTATTACTAATTTTGCATGAAGAATCTAGGCTTTTAATCAAATTAGATATACATGTGCTGTTACTTATATTAATTATTTAATTTCTTCTGCATATACTGATTTGATTGGGAAATTTGCATTTTTCTTTAATTCCAAATATTTCTGTTCCATTTGTTATAATTCGATTAAAATTTAAGTTTAAAATTCCATTAGCTTTCTTTACCAGTTTAATTATAATGTTTTTATAAGTTTCCCTGCCTGTTATTGGTATTTTGATGATGTATAATAACATCGTCTCGTTACACATTACATAACTGTTGCAAATTCTAATGCTTCTTCCGTGTTTGCGAAAGGCATGTTTTCTTCTTCGAGTATTGAATTTATTACATTTTGTTTTGCCCATTGTAGAGCGTATTTAACATTTACTAACTCCTCCTTAACTAATCTTATTCTATTTCCTATGCTTAGGGCTATATCCGTTTTAAAATGGTCATCTTTTCTTATGGAGTTTACAATTTCGTTTGTAGTATTTATTAGATGGTTAATCTTTTTCCCTAGCGCTTCATTTATTATAACTTGCTTATTGCTATTTTCGGTTAGTTCGTGCAGGTTTAGATTGATAGTTTGAAGGTCCTCATTGTCCGGACTCCCGGCGAGGTACTTCCATGCCGTCCCAATTGCATTGATAGCTCTTTTCTTCCTATTGTTCTGGGGCTTAATTTCTTTAAGTACTTCGGCTGCTTGTCCTAGTTCGTGGTCGATTATGGTGTAAAACATGTTGTTTTTGGGTATATTTTTATCAACGTAAGTGCGCATGTTTTGTATAAAGCCGTCGTAACTATTAAGATTTATTACGTGTACAATCTTGAATGTCCCGTCCTGTATCTTGGCTTCGCCGTCACTGACAGTGACTACGTAGGATGAGGAATAGTCCATGAATTTTAAGTCGGCGGTGCATGATATCACCCATAGAAGGCTTCTAAAGGGAATAGAAATGTCGGTGTTTATTGTCGGATTTTGGTTTTGTGTGCTATTCTATCAGTTTTTGTCTTTATAGTAGTATTATAATTTTCGGCTACAATTTCTTTTCTGTATCTAGGGGATAGCTTATTCCCGATTCGTCTGTCGACCTTAATGTATACAACGTCTCCTACGCGGTATTCCTTGGGATGTGATCTTTTCCTATTGTGGTAGCTTAAGTCTTCGTTCTGTTTTTTTTAACAGTCGTCCTGCAATTTCCTGTCTTTCTTTATTGATTAAGTTTGGATCGCTATTGATCCTTCTACCAAAAAAGGCTTCTATTGGTTTCCTATTTATTGTTGAATGGATGGTAAAATTATATTCTTTAACGGATTTTTCGAGCAGTTCACGGAATGAGTTTGTATTTTTTTCCTTTTGAAGGCAACGCATTATCACTTGCAAAGTTGAATGGAAGCGCTCGACTTGTCCATTTGAGCAGCTTGTATATGGGGGTGTTCGGAAGATTTCTGTGCCGAATTCATTTTCGATCATGAAATTAATTGAGTCGGAATTAAAAGATTTTTCATTGTCTATAATAACTTTTTCGGGTACGAAGGAGTATAGAATGTCTCTCAACGGTTGTTTTATGTCCTCCGTTGCTCTGGATTTAATGGGTTTCGCAATTGCGTATTTCGAAAATTTGTCTAGTGCAGTCAGGACTAGTTCCTTGTTAGTTATAAAGATATCCAAATGTACGATTTGCCCTGGGAATTGTGGTATCGGTGTGGGCTGGAGTAAGGGTTTTGTGGGGTGTCTATCGTGTTTATTTTCTTTACAGGTAATGCATTTGCTAATGACTTCTTTTATTTTCCTTCCCATTGATGGGAAGTAATATCTTTCTATTATTTGACCTTTATTTTCGATGCTATTCCTATGTGCTCGCATGTGTGTTCGAATTATTATGTTTCGCTGTTCTTTTTCATTGGTTATGTCGTCCACCTGAGTCTGTGAGAATCTTACTTTGTATTTACTAAAATGGAGTGGGTATAATTCCTGTATTAACCCTTGTGTCCGTTCGTCTGTTTTAATACAGTTTACGACGGAGGGATTAAGATATCTCTTAAGGAGGCTAATTAGGTTGTTTTGGGTGCAACTTGGTTCCGTAATTAAATGCCTATGGTAGGTAGGGAATACAATTTTAAATTGGTAACTACGGATCTGATCAGTTGTTAAAAAAATTTGGTTCTTAACGCATTAATTGGGGTTTCCACGCTATAAATTAAATTGTGGCTTGAGCTTTCGCCGCTATGTTGAGTTACTGTTAGAGAATTTACTTGTGAGGGTCTCGACAAGGCGTCTGCGACGACATTAGATTTACCTGGTGTGTAGTGTAACTCATAGTTGTATTCTTCCAATATTGCTTTCCAGCGCTTCATTTTTAGAGTTATTATTTTTGTTGCTCAAGGCGTATGTTAAGGGTTGATGATCAGTATGCATATGCACTTTGGCTGTACCGTATAGGTAATTTCTGAGCGAGTTCAATGCCCATATGATGGCGAGCATTTCTTTCTCATTAGCTGCATAATTTTATTCAGCTTTATTTAAGGTTCTTGATAAGAACGTTATGGGTTTGTCTTTCTGTGCCAAGACTGCGCCTATGGCATGATTTGAGGCGTCTGTCGTTAATGAAAGTTCTTCCTCGAAATTGGGATATGCTAGCATTAGGTCTTTGGAGACCAAGCTTTCTTTTATTTTATTAAATGCGTCGATGGCATCAATGACCAACTTAATTTGGATTTTTGCAGATTTATTTTTGCTCATCCTGCCTTCCTCCCCTCTTAAGAGTGTCGTTAGCGGTTTGGCGATTTTGGCGAAGTCTTGCACGAATCGACGATAATAGCCTGCTAGGCCTAAAAATGAGCGGAGCTCTTTAATTGTTTTAGGGTGTGGCATTTTCTGCATTGCTTCAACCTTTTCTGGGTTTGTTTTTATGCCGTCTGGGGAGATTATGAACCCCAAAAATTCTACGGATTTTTGAAAAAATGTGCATTTATCGAGCTGCACTTTCATATTTGCAGCGTCAATATGTCATCTAGTGTCCTTTGAAAAATGGACGGCGCGTTTTTTAGCCCAAAAGGCAGTCGGGTAAATTCGTATTTACCGTTTTTAATTGAGAATGCCGTTTTCTCGATATCACATTCTCTTAGTGGGATCTGATGGAATCCGCTTTTAAGTTCGAGCACGGAGAAGTACTTCTTTTCTCCTAATTGTGCTAGCACTTCGTTAATTTCCGGTATCGGATATCTGTCCGCTATTGTCAGCGCGTTAAGTTTACGGTAATCTACGACTACCCTGTATTGTTTGTTCCCTGCCGAATCTGCTTTTTTCGGCACGATCCAAACCGGGGAATTGTATGGGGATCTAGACGGTCTTATGATACCGTCATCAAACAATTTCTTTATTTGGGAGTTGACCTCTGTTTTCAGGGCGACGGGTAGGGGTAAAATCTTGTATAGACCGGTGCGTCGATTTTTGTTCGGATTTCACCAACAACTCTGGTAGTGTATGTTAGCTTTTCTTCTGGTTCCGAAAATAATCCTGGAAATTTTTTTACTAATTTACTCGTACCTTCCCTTTGGGTAAGGCTCATATGATTATCCTCTATGTTAATCGTGTTAACTGTGAGGCAGGAAAGTTGTCTTAATGCAACTTTTTTCCCTTTTTCGAATTTTATGAAACTCTCTTTCGTATAAATGATTGCTCCCATTTGTCGAAGTGAGTCATTCCTTATAATTCCGTCGAATGTCTTTAATGAGGGTAGCAAATAAAATTTGAAATTTGTATCCATGTTAAAAAAATTTATATAAGTATGTTCTTCGATTTGTACGTTTCCTGCAATGGAATTGGCAAAAAATGGGGTATCGTTCTTTATTCGTTTTAATGCTAGTCGAGGGTGTACGTAATTCCTGCTTGACCCCATGTCAATTAGAAATTTAAGAATTTCACCGCTCTTCGCTTTAGTCTGTAAGTAGGGAAGCGAAGAGCTCGTTAAGCTAAAAAATGCACGTCAGGCATTTCTCCTGGTAGTTCAATTTCTGAGTCGCAGTTAGCATCGATTTGTTCGTCGTAAGGTATCGGTGCTGGGTTAATGAAATGAGTGATATGGGCCTTTTTATTCTGCGGTCCAAGTGTTTGGGGTGGCCTTTTGCCAGTATAGTCATTCTGTCGTGGCCTGTTCATGTAATTAACTCTTCTGGAGTGAAGTGATTGGTCAACGTCCATTGATTCTGGCCTAGGTTGGGGCTTCGGTCCGAACGGGCGTGGTGGAGCAGCTTGTTGCTGAGAAGTGTTACTAATATTTTGGTTGTGTCTATACGTCTGTTGGGCTGAGTTAAATGGCTTGTCTAGGGGATTATATGCTCTCGGCTGGGGGGCATAACTATGAGCTTGTGGCATGTAGGCCAGTTCTGGGTAGAATGCTGAAGGTTGGGTGCTCCTTCTTGGTGGCACTGCTGGTGGATAGGCATTAAAGGTTCTTGGAGCGTTCTGCGTATAATGTGCATAATGTGAACGGAAATTCTGATTTTCCAGCTTGAGGCACAAGTGAAGTGCCTGTGGTAAGTCTGCGGGTTCCCTCATACTGAAAAGGCGGGGTAGGTCGCCTCTAAGACCTCTAATAAACGTATCTAGCGCTTTCTCACGGTAGGTGTAGTGATTCGTCACTGACGTCCATGCATCCTATCTTATTAAGTATTAGTGACAAGTGTGAGTATACTCTTTGGTAAAAGTCCTGTACCTTACTGTTACCCAGTACCATAGAGATCATTTGGTACTCTAACGTTCCTAGGTCCCTATTAACGGCGTAATGTAGAGTTAAACACTTTGAAATGGCTCTCCATTCTAGAGGAGTATTATACGATTCAAGGGCAATATCCGCGTTTCCTACTATTTTGTTGCGAATAACGCTTAATATTCCATAATATTTAGGTGTTCCCCTAGTGGGTTCGTAAATTTGGAGAATCCTGTCCACGGATTTCTTCCACGAGTTAAACTCTCCTGGTTGACCCGAGAACTTTCGAAGGCAACGGACGACGCCCGGAATTTTATCAAGGTCAGTCAAGTTATTTCTATATACCGGGTCGATTCCTTGATCGGAGAAATCGGCAAAATTAGAATTCGGATTTAGTGCGATTTGCACAAGACGCTTGCCGTGCGTTTGAAAAATATTTTGGACCACACCCATGACTGCTGCAGTCAATTGGTCCTGATTGGCTCCAAATCCTACTCTATGGGCGGCCTCTGAGGTCGAGGGGCCCTCTTGAACACCTGCTGTCGTGCCCTGCAGAACAGGCGGACGTATCAAATTATTCGGGTTCGACATTTTATTTTTATATGTGATACCTCTTTTTTATTTTTTATTTGTTTTTATTTTTACCTTTTCCAGGAAAGGGCGCTTTTCTCTTCTGGAGGGTCCCGTAGGAATCGCAGAATTAAGCTGTATTATAAAATATTGTTAGATTTCTGTTATTGGCTGTACAAGCCGTTGTTTATAATTTTGTTTTTATTTAATCTTCTTAATACTAGTATCTCTTTCTTTCTAATACAAAAAATATCTCCTTATTTATAATATTGTATACATATGTGGTATAAATAAAAATGTATAGCTACGTAAAAATCCTGTGAAGCATGACGAGGTGACGCTGGAGATTGCTCCCTTTCCTTCTGCTGGCTACTTGGGATCTTCCTAGTCGCACGCTCCTCGTCGTCCTCTTCCAAGCGTGGGTTGAGGAGTCTTCTTGTGGATATTCTGTTTGCTATTTTTCGCTAATATTGCGATTGGGTTTCGGCAGATCGGCTTTATTTCTGCACACAATGCACACAAGCACTTTTGATGATTTACAGTTACTGGTTTCTTTTTGTTTCTGCCTTAGTTAGATACACGAACTCATTGCGGCAATATTTGCACATGTACGAGGAAGCACATTAAACTGTATTCAAACTTTTGGTTTTCCCTTTGTGAATTTTTAAATTACAAGCTTAAATATTTTCATTCACTGTCTTTCTTATAAATTTCCTAGCGTTCAGCGATTTTTGTTTCACTTTTATAATTTTCCAACTGCCGTTAGTTTGTGAATTACTTTTATGCACTTTTAAATTTTCGCTTATAACTTTCTGTTTGTTCTGCGTTCGCGCTCAATATATGCAAAAATACTCTTTATTGTGTGCGTACTGTTTTCTTCAATAATTTGTTTAAATTTTTGTTGCACTGTGCTTCGATAATTGTGATTGAATAACTGCTTAATTCTGTCTAAATATTATTTATTTAGCTTGAGTTAGTTCAACATGGTAAAAAAAAATTTCATTTATTTTTCAGCTATTGCAAATGCTGAAATTTGTAACTTCAACTTTTCACCAGATTGCACTTGCACTTTATATTTTAATTGTCCTTTTTTTTAGAGGACTCTTTAACCGGCAGCGTAAACTTTTTTCGCGAGCGGTCCCTGCTCGGGCGCTAGTTAATTTTCCCTACGCGGGAAATAATAAAAAAAAAATGTGTTTTTATTTTGGTAAAGCCACGAGCTCTGGCCGTCTTTATTCGAGTCTAAAAACGGACTGAAATAATTACAATTATCAAACTTAAATGTAAGCTTAAACTAGCCTTAACTAATCCGGTCACCTGTCTTGCCAGGTGATCGGATTCCTAGAACTCCCTTCTGATCGCTGCCAGAACGTTGGCGCGTGTGCTGCGTTAGCAAAAGCTTGGGAGCGGAAATGAAGTCTGGGTGTTGCAAGAAAACGTCGGCGCATGTGCTGCGTCAGCGAAAGTTTGGGGGCGGAAGTGAGGTGCCTTTGGCACTGTTAACGTATTTGGCGTTAACTTGTGTATGCATGTACTTGATGGAATTTCCATTATACATATTACATATGTATAAACATACATACATGTACATACAAACATATGTATTTGAAATAGAACCGAAGTGCCCGACTACATCAGTGTTTAGGGGATGATATACAAACCGAACGCTGTTGATCATTTCAATCATTGAAGCATAAGTATGCATCAGTTCGGGAATTCTCTGCTGAAACGAACGTTCATAAACAAATCAGGTATGAGCCGATCGCTAGTGATACAAAGTTGTTCTCTATCGATGATTTGAAGAAAACAGCTCGCTTCGTGTACATGAATTGAACTGGCAGAATCAGACAGAGTAACGGATCAGTACTTAAGTATAAACAAAAATTTATTACCCGTTGCAGTTCTCTGATACTGACCAACGGCTGGGGTTGCCTTGTAACGACGCTAAGGTAATCATTGAGTTCGTCCATGCGTATAATTTTGAGAAGGTGTGGTTCAGGTTTGATTGAACTTGCTTCACTAGCTTTGCTCCCAAATGAGCTGTACAAAGCTCGAGACGTGGTAACGAAATAGTTTTCAGAGGCGCTACTCTTGTTTTCGCTGCTACTAGTACGACCTTAATTGTAGCGTCCGGAAAATGTGTGCGACAGTAAAGTGCGGCTGCGTATGCGACTTCTGATGCGTCGGTAAAAATGCGATACTGAGAGTCAGAAGTTTTGCTAATTCTTAACCAGCGGTTTAGTTTTAGCGCTGATAGTTGCGGTAATTTACGACGATGTGCCAGCCAGTCCCTCGCAATTTCTGAAGGAACTGGTTCATCCCAATCCACATTTGAGCGCCAAAGTTTCTGTAACCAAATCTTAGAGTGGATTGCACAAGGCGCGATCAAACCCAACAGATCGAGTACCTTACTTGAGTCGGAGAGAAACGTTCGTTTTGTGGGTTTAGGAGGCAGGTCGTTAACGGTCACTGCTATAGAAAGCCAATCGTTGTTTGTGTGCCATATGGTACCAAGAGTACGGATCTGGTCTCCATCGGCTAAGAGATGCGAAATTTGTTTATATGCGTGTGGTATCATATCTCTAAGCATTTGAGAATTAGTTCCCCATTTGCGTAATCCGAACCCACTTTCAGAGAGCGCGTGGGCGACGTTTTTTTTTTTTGAAGTAAAGCGAGGTCATCAAATGTATCAGCACCAGTCATCCATATAAAAGTCTGACCTTATAACTTCAATAACTTGCTTGCGTTTGACGCGTTAAGTGCGGCTCGATGTAGTGACTTAACAGCAGGATATGATGCTGACGCTTAAAAGACGATAATCACGAACAGGGTCTGCTGGATTCGAACGCCAAACTATGCGTTGATAATCTGTGTCCACTTTGGCGACATGAACTTGGCGGTACATTATTTCGATATCGGCTATGATTCCGAAACGGTGAGTGCGAAAACGAACCAAAATAGAAAATATATCTTGTTGTAGCTATGGGCTTAACATGAGGGCATCGTTTAAAGAATTCCCAGAGGTTGACTTCATAGATGCGTTGAAAACGACTCGAAGTTTCATGATGTGGCGTATAGTACAGTTTATCTGTTGTCGTCTCAGCTGGTTCCATGTTTTCCATACTCTTTGCCAAGTTTTTCGTTAGCTGCAAATCTTCTTTACATGCGGAGTAATGATCGAATAGCTGCTTCTCGTGATTCACCCATCAATATATTTTTCTTCAAAGGTAAACGCACGATGTAGCGACCATCCTATGAACGTTCGGTCGTATCGTCGTACAGCTTCTCACACATAGATTCTTCAGGAGAAAATAATTTGCGGGCGGGTAGTTCTTCGAGTTCCCAAAACTTGTGGATAAGTTGAGTTAAATAAAGATCGAAATGTTCTCCGGTGGGCTTTGTAAATTGACAGCGTTGCCAAACAGTACCCATCCGAATACAGTATTTTGTGCCATTGGTGCACCCCGTTCACCCTTACGGAGTCTGTATAGTAGAAATTTGTTCATTTCATCCATTCCAACTAAAATGTCTATTGGTCCGGGCTGGGAATAATAGCGGTCGGCTAGTGGCAAATCCGTAAGATGCGGCCAAGACGTCGTCGGTAAAGCGAAGGTTGGAAGATCGTTGGTGATTTTCGGTAAGATGAGCGCATTTACTTGAAATTTAGCATCAAACATTTGCTTCGATATTGAGAATGTAACTTCTCCCTTTGCACGGCCTCCTTGTAGTGACCCAATCCCAGTGACGTGAATGGATGACAGCGTTCTGGGAAGGCGAAGGCGTTGAACACAGGCTTCGGTGACGAATGAGGCATGCGAAACGTTGTCAAGAAGTGCGCGAGCGGGTTACCAACGACCGGTATAATCTTGTACCATAATTTCAGCGGATACTAATAGAATGACGCGATTAGCGTCGGGGTGGTGTGAGGTTACATTTAAAGGTTGTTCATTTGAAAGAGCATTGAGCTTTGCCGGTTGATTGGTAAAGTTTTCGTGAAGTAAGGTATGATGACGTCGTTGGCATATGCGACACGACGATAGCACATCGTTAGTTAGTTATCGTCAGTTAGCGACGATATGCCCTTTGCTGAGACAATTTATACACGTACCTAACTTCTTAATATCAGTTAGTTTACCCTTGGAGTCGAGTTGGCTGAACTGTGAGCAAACGTAGATTTGATGATCACCATTGCAATAAGAACAATACGGCCCCTTAATAGCGATTGCCGAAGCGATTTTTACTTCTGGCTCTGTAAATGCCGTATGTTGTAGTCTTTGCGGTATTGTTGAGTAATGGTACCATCTCCAGTGAGAGTGTGCGGTTTTCAAGAAATTTGGAAAAAGATGGTACATCGTCCATGACGAGCGGTAATTCCCATTGTTTGCGGGTTTCGTGTGCTAACTTTGAAACTTTTAGGTGAATAAGCCAGTCATCCCAGAATTCGACTGGTCATTCGAGTGCACGTAGAGCACCAAAGTGTTGAAGTATAGCACTTGCTTTATTCCCTTAGCTGTATCCTTGGCTGCACTTCCAATTGCCGTGAGTGCTTTGATGTGGCTGTCCACCATGACACGCATGACCTTGTACCTCGTGGTCAATAAGTCCCAATCAATGTAATTGATATCACATACTGCTAAGCTACTCACCAAATCAAATGCTTCCCCATTCAAACAGTTTCGTAAATAGTGTAATTTTTGTCCGCCCGGCAAATTAACTTTCTCATGAATGAGTGAGCAAAAAGCATCATGAATAGGAAGCCATTGAGTAGGATCACCACTAAATGACGGCAACTGTAGCTTTGGAAGCGGTACAGGAGCAGTTGAATCATGAACGGTAGTTTGCAATGTCTGCTGCCTTTCAGAGAACCAAAATATGTATGTTGAAATTTAATAGAGGTTTCGCGGAAGATGAATTATATTAACGCTGATTGAAATAAAAAGCGTGTTATGCGGTCGAATTCTTTTATTGAAGAAAGAGATAAAACGGAAGCTGGTTTGACAGCAAGCACATAAGTGCTGCCCTTGAAGCTTCAAACATATGTTTAGAAAGGTGATGCCAGATAGGCGCGAACAGTCATCGTTACCTCCCAATTCGACCACATTGTTGGAAGTCGCAAAACACCCTGGTCTAGGACGTATACTGTTATATGTTATTTGGTTGCTTCTTTCGTCAGCCATTTCGTTTTCTTGGATCCCTGCGTGTCTTGGTATCCACATAATTTGATTACGTTGTTGTTTTTAGATATAAGGCTTTTTATTTTTGTGATCAGGTGGAAATAGTTTTATTGGTTAAAAATGACATCTATGGCGGATTTACTGTCGCTGCAAATAATAGTCGTCTTTCCATTCTTAGAGGCAATACGAACCGCTTCACTGTTTCAGCTGTAAATACAGTGCGAAAGCAAAACAAAAGCAGCTATGATGACGCTGATCTTATTTGTCAGAACAAATGAGGTGGAGATATCACTTTTAGATCCGTATCTAAACATAAACTCTCAATCATCTCTATATGGTCAAATATTTTTTATATAGCTAAACATATTCCGTATATATTTGTTTTGGAAGCGGAGTTACTAGGGGTTTAACCATTTAAAATCTCTCAACTATCCCGAGTTGTTTGGAAATGGTTAGACAACGCATAATGGTTGAGGGTTTGTTTTATCTGCGCGGACATTGCAGAGTGCTATTTACATTCATGACTTTAACTTCGTTTATGCATAGAAACAACGTTGGAATGAGTAAGAGTGTGTTATTTGTGGTCCTTTGCAGAATATATGGTAACTTGGATTCTTTAAAAATAGTTTTGATTCGTGATGTTGGAAAGGCACGACTACTTTTTTCCGCTGCCATTTAAACAGTTTTCTACAAAAACGAAATGTGGACCTTTTGTTTAGTAAAATTTTTACACCAGAAATTTCGGACCATTTGTTGACATCATTTAGTAATTTTAAAAATGAATGGTTAACTTGCCTTAAGTTTTTAATTTTTTAAGATCACGACGTCATCTGCGTAAATAAAGCGTCTAATTTGTGGATTAATGCTAATTATACAGCTGACTTTATTAAACCCAATGATAAAGAGAGTAGTGAACCCTGAGGAATACTATGATTCAACTTGCAAACCTGTGATTAGCTTTTTCCAAATCCAGACTTAAAACTGAAACATGGTTACGTGATGCCAAGTTAGGCGAAGCGAAGTGTTCAAATTGTAAGGTATATTACTCCTATTCTGTTTTGAAACCGAATTGATGCGGACTTATAATTCGATTTACTTTTGCATACCACATTAGTCTCGAGGAAATGATTTTTTCTAATGGCTTAGACATATAGTGTAAATGGGTCTGTATAGGAAGGTCAATATAGGAAGAAGTTTTATTAAGTTTTGAAAAATGAATGAGTAAGAAAACTTTCTATTGCTGAGGATATATACCAATATTCAGTATTTTATTATAGAGGTTCACCAGTCTTTCTTTAAGGGAGTAAGGGAGAATTTTTAAGATATGACAGTATATTTTGTCTGCATTGTTGTGTCGAACTCGTTAAGTGTAATATCGGCTTCAATTTGAAGTGCATTTGGGAAGGTGACGGGTGAGAGTAGGTTTCATTTTCTATTCGTTTTTTAATTGCGTTAAATAGAGGAGCAAAGTTTGTGTTATAGGAGTGTTCATTTGTAAGATCAAACGTTAAAACTCAAATAAGATTCTTTAAGTTTCATTCTGGTGGGGGGAATATAAAGAGCTGAGAAATATTTCATTATAATTTTATTTGAGTATTTCAAACCCTTATGTACAATTTTTTGGTAGTCTTACGTTTCTAATTAAATATATGTGTGTTGGTAAGTTGTTTATGTTGCATGGTAAGGGGATTGTCTTCAAGTGCATATGTGCATCCGTAATCAATTGCCCAAGCCTATGTAAATATGTTTGTATTGTTGTGAATTTCATTTGTTCACTGCATACTTACTGCATATAAATGCAAACGTGTCCCATATAAATGTATGCGTGTTGCATTTAAATGTTCATATATACCCTGCCAGCCAATAGTGGTTAAAAAACTAGTGAAACAGTTGGTTTAGAAACCCTCACAAGTAGTGAAAAAAGTGGGGAGCTCGCGGATTTTTTCTCTATGCACTAACACCAACGCACATGTCCGGGTTATTTTTTTGTTTACCTAAGTGCGATGAAAAAAAGTTTCTTTCATTTCTTGATTTATTTGAATGTGTGCGAAGAAGAAAACATAAATGTCAATGTGCCAAAAGAAAATCCTAAAAAGGGTAATAAAAAAACGATCGAAAGACGCATGTCATTCGTGCTCGTTCAACAAGAAGGTAAGTGAATGAATTTTATGTGATGTTTTAACAATATTTTGCAAATAATTACTTCATTATTTTTATAGCATTGGAAATCAGAACTGATTTGTAAATAGCAGCAGCAGCAGTATCATCAAAAGCAGCAAATATAAATTGTTAAGTAAGTATGTGAAAATAAGTGTGTGTTGTTTGAAATTGGATTGCGCAGTCCAATATAATACGCAAAAATAATTACATATGTATTTTATGCATTTAAGGTGGCCTGCACAATCCAATATACTATGTGAAAACAAATGTTTGTTATATATTTGAAATAATCAGATATTATTATTTTCTTTCAGATATTGTTACTACTTTTATATAATTAATCTTTACTTTCAGATATTAATAATTTTTTATTGAACATATGTACATATTTGTAATTCTGTAAATGCTTATTAATAAAAAAATAAAAAAATTTAAATTTAAAATGTTTAGAATTTTAAAAATATTTTAAATTAGGAATGAGAAAATGCAACCCTGCATCAGCTGTCGATTGGGGATATTAGAGCAGGACACATATACTTTTTTATATGACACTGCTGAATAAGCGCAACAGAGATGTATGTAAGATGTACATGTAAACGTACGTGTGAGGGGAAAAGCGGTTAGAATCTTCACGCGGCATATGGCGTGCTCACCACTACTTTTGTGGGTTTATAAACCTACTGTTTCACTAGTTTTTTAACCATGCTTCGCTGGCAGGGTACTTATATGTTTATGTGGTTATATATCGTCACCTGAAATGCAAAATAACGTAACAACATTTTCGGAAATTTACACAGTGGCATGAATGAAACACGAAATAAAATGGAACATGAGTGAACAAAATTTTAATATTAGTTAAAACTAGTTTATATCTGAGCGTAGAACCTGAAAATGTTAAACATATATAATATTATGTATGTAATTTGAAGTAATGAAACGTAATCAATAAGACACTCAATTTCGATTATTTTGATGATACGTTATTTTGTATTTCAGGTGACGATATGTTTGTATACATTTGAACATGGTTATTTATATTTAGTAACTTTATCTTTTTACATATTTCTTATGTTATTTTATCTTATTTAATATTCTTAATATGTAGAATATATAAAAAAAGAGAACTAAATGCATTGCTGCACTACCCGCCCTTAGGTAGCAACGATCATGTTCAATTTTGAACAAGGAGTATGATGACCAGGCTTCTGCAAATTTTTCCACGTTTTCTTGGGGTGTGTAAATGGGTCCTCAAAACGTGTTAATATGAGATATAATCTGTTAGCATCTTAATATCGGACCATTTTTGTTTCGCATACGTAGTTGGGTTTATATTGGCTGTTAATTTTTGCCAACCTTACCACTTTTCTAAAGTTAGCATCAGCCTTTTTATATTCAATTAAATTGGCACAGTTCTGTTATGTTTGAATGGTACCCACAAATACTTTTCCCTATTTCTGAGAATAGATAGTAGATAAGACCAATATGGTAGTTGTGCTGAAAACCTTTTAGTGTTATTTTGAGGAAAGGTAAAATGATCTGCAGAACGAATAATAGTCCTAAGGCAGATGGTTCAGCATTTACGTTTTGATTTATACGTTTATAGATTAAAATTCTCTTAACAAACAAATTCAATAAATAAAGATACATTTAAATAATGTCATATTTTTACGAAGTGTTATTAACGTAGTGCACTCATTGGCCGATATATGTACATATGTAATTTACGAGGTGTGTTCAAAAAGTATCAGTTTTCTTCGATTGCAGGGGCGTGGTGCATAATGAGTTCTTGCCACAGGGAAGAACGGTCAATAAGGAATATATCCTGCAAGTTATGCGCAATTTGCGCGAGGCAATCCGCCAGAAACGCCCGCATTTGTGGAAGAACAAAAAATGGCTTTTATACCACGGTAACGCCCCTGCTCACATACATCGTTGCATGTGCGCGACTTTTTGGCTAAAAACAACACACTAATGATGCTGCAGCCACCGTATTCCCCAGATCTGGCCCCCTGTGACTTTTTCTTGTTCCCTAAACTGAAGAGGCCCATGAAAGGACGACGTTACGCTTCTCTTGACGAGATAAAGACGGCGTCGAAGGAGGAGCTGAAGAAGATAAAAAAATGATTTTTTGAAGTGCTTCGAAGATTGGAAAACCCGTTGGCACAAGTGTATCTCATGGGGATTACTTTGAAGGGGACAAAATAGATATTCATGAATAAATAAATAATTTTTGAAAAAACACAAAATTCGCGATACTTTTTGAGCACACCTCGTACAATATATTCTCTTAATTTTTTTAACCTATCTTTAAAATTGATTTTTAAAATCAACCGGAAAATACAAGAAGTATAGATGTACAGTCCAGATAAATAATATCCAATATATTTATGAAGGGGGTTATTCTGATATTTTTACTTCAATTTGATATTGTTTTATGTAGCAAGTAAACTTATTTTCTTTTCCTCACACTCACCACCACGATTAAGGTGGTTACAGTAAAATGTTATCTAGCGTGTTAAATTTCGCAGGTGGCAATATTCCCATATTCACCGATGTGGTATCTATATTGGTTTTGTTTTACATGTGTAAAATTTGTATGTTTTCGCAGCATTTACCATGTAATCGAAGAAATGCAAAATGTGCAAAGAAAGTTGAAACTAAAAAAACCCGGAGGAAATCAAACGATTTGATGTGTGCGAGTTCGTATCGAAATCATAAAAAGAGTCGGTTTTCATTGTAATTTTTTTGTATGGTGTCCTCATATGTGTTATATTCGTGATGTGGTGGTATTTGTGTGCGCGTGATGTGGAATGTAAGATGTGACGTGTAATGAAGATGTTTTTTTTTTTTTTTTGTTCTGAAGGGGGAATCTTTCATAGATGCTCATACTTAGAAGTGTGCTCGCTAAAGGTGCACCTCATTCGGGACCACGCCTAATAAGTAATAACTTACTATATTAGACTTGCGAAACAGTACGCCTACGTACAGAACCCTTAACTCCGTCATCTGTAGCTTTATGGAAGGCCCTGCGGGACCGCCGCTAAACATTACGTCGCAGGGCCAGCTTAGCCTATTGCGTCTCTAGCTTCACTGCTTCTGTGATGTTCGGCTCTTCTCAGCTCTTGCATTATCAGAGCTGTCGTCTTCTCCATGGAATACCATACTCGTCTCTTTTGCAGCATATGAGCCACTATGGTCTGGTGTTACTCGACTTGCTACTTCTATCTCCAAAGCCTGGCGCTCTGATGTGAATCTTGGACAGTAGAGAAATATATGCTCCGCATTTTTACTACTGTTACCACAGAAAGAGCAAATAACTCCGTTGTCATGACCATACCTATGCATGTACTCTCTGAAACATCCGCGTCCAGTTAGAAACTGCGTAATATAAAAGTCTACCTCGCCTTGCTTTCGTTCCACCCATTCTTGAACATTTCTGATTAATCGGTGCGTCCATCTTCCCTTTGTTGTTGCGTCCCAACGAGTTTACCATTCCTCTATGCTTTTTTTCTTTCCCCTTTTCGCTCTGCAATTGTCAGCTTTCTGCCTATAATTTTGCTCTTGTCATAAATCCACTTCAGTTCCCGAGCCATTATGTCTGGCGGCATTATTCCAGACATAATGCTAGCGACTTCATGGGATACCATGCGGAAAGCGCTAATAGTTCTTATAGCGCTTAGGCGGAACACTGATTGTGCCATTCTTGCATAACTTTTTTGCATTAGTGCTGGTCCCCATACAGGTGCAGCATATATGATTGACTGGCTAACCTTGGCCAAAAGTGCTCTACTGCTTTTCTTTGGACCTCCTATGTTGGCCATAATTCTGGATAAGGCCGCATTTACACGGGCAGACTTTTTCAATGTGGACTTTGTAGCTGAGTCTCGCGTCGATCATTACACCAAGGTACTTTAGTGCTGATTGTGTTGTAATGATGTGTCCGTCAATGTTTAAGGAGACATTCTCAAGTTTTTTTCTGCTTGTAATAAGCACTGCTTCCGTTTTTTGTTCCGCGAATTGAAGTTTTGAGCTATTTAGTCAGTGCTTTATTTTTGGTATTGTCTCACCACATATCCTCTGAATTTGGTGGAATTCTGTGGCCACTATGGTTACCGCTATATCATCGGCGTATCCGATAATATGTACTTCTTTAGGCAGCGGAAGGCGTAGTAGCCCATCATACAGTACATTACATAAGAGTGGACCCAGTACGGAACCTTGTGGCACTCCACCAGTTACCGTATACTCTTTTGGAATTTCGTCTGTGTTGTAGAGCAGCAGCCTTTCGGACAAATAGCTCTTTGTGATGTTTAGCAAGTATGTTGGTTTTTTTTTCGTCTGTAACGCACGCAGTATGTGGGGCCAGTAAACCGAATTAAATGCGTTTTTTACGTCGAGGGTTATGACCGCGCAGTATTCTTTATTGCCATATATCCATCTTTCTCCTTCCATGGCATTCTCCGCAATACCTGTTAGCTTCTTAATTGCGTCAACAGTCGAGCGTTTTTTGCGGAAGCCGTATTGGTTATTTGATAGACTGCTGGCCTCCCCTTCTAGGTAAGTTTCGAAACGGACACAGATAATCCACTCCAGCATTTTTCCCATTGTGTCGAGGACGGTAAGAGCAAGGTTCCCCTGCTGGTTTGTTTGCCTTCTGCAATAGCACTAAGCGTTGTATTTTCCATATCTTGGGGAATATCTCTTCTCTTAGGCATCGCATAAAGAGCTCCACAAATTGTTTAGTTTTATAATATATCTTCAGGACCTTGTTCGGGATTCCATCCAGGCGTAATGCTTTTGAATTGCCGAACCGCTCAGCAGCTTGTAACACTTCGAGGTCACTTACTGGCGTTGCATCTGTGGGCTCTGCATTTTTCGGTAAACTTCCACGTTCTTGACTTTGTTTGGGAATGGCGTTTCTACCACATTTTTTAACAAAGAGGGGCAGGTCGGAGCTTGCCCCTTTGCCCCTCCTATCTTTCCAATTACTATCTTATACGCCTCGCCCCATGGATTTTTGTCTACTTTATCGCGTAACATATTGAAAGAAGAGGTTTTGCTCGCCTTTATCGCCTTTTTGAGGTCCCTGAGCTTTTTGTTTTTTTTGAAAATGTCTCTCAGTCTCGTAAAATCGCCGCTGCCTATGCTACGTTAGAATCGGCGCCTCGCTTTGTGACACTCGCTTCTCAGTAAAGCGATTTCACGATTCCACCAATATACCGGTTTTCTTTGTGTTGTTTGCTTCCTTTTGACCATAGCCGCATCGCAGGCTTTGGATATGTGGTCTACCAGCAGTTTGGCCTGGATATCTACATCAGTATCTTCCTTCAGGTTATCGTCCAGCATAAATTGGAAGAGTTCCTCGTCAAGTGTTTCAATGCTCCACCCTTTGGACTGCACATTTTGGCGACAAGTGGTTTTACGTAGTCCTTGCGTTGGCTTGCTGATATTTATTAATATAGCCAGGTGATCACTCTGGGTATATATGTCGCACACCCGCCAGTCCGTTGACCGAGTTAAGGTTCTGCTAGCAAAGGATACGTCAATAATAGAGCCACGCTCATTCTTTTCAAAAGTATTTTTTGTCCCTGTATTCAGTAGGACAGCGTCTAACACAGCAAAGGCTTTAAGCAGTGGCTTTCCTCTCTTGGGTTAGTTGCTTTACTTCCCCATTCTATCGCCCAGGCATTGGAGTCCACCGCAATTATGTTTGGAGAAGTTGTGGTTGCTTCGTTCACAAGTTCGTCAAGTATTTTTTCATATTCGTCTAGTGGGATACATGGCGGTATGTAGAAGCTGTAGAAATAGATTCCATATATTTTTGCTCTTGCGTAATTGGCCCTTCCAGTCAGTGGTTTGTGTTGAAACGTTTTGTCTCCACATGCCCATATTGCTACCTTTTTTGTGGTATCTGAGATTCACTTGTCTGTCGTTTTATTCTTATATTGTTCACAAATAATTTCTACGTCAATACTATTTTCATATACCGTTTGCGTCAATAGCTCCTGAGCCGCCTCAAAGTGGTTCAGGCTTATTTGCAGGATCTTCACTTTGTATTTTTACTGCACGCTGCTATGTAGATGGGACATTTTCGAATCCCTATTCGGTGTTCGTTTTTTCACTCTTTTTGCACGCAATGCAAAAGGGTTTATTAGTGCAAGGTTTTGCAAAATGACCCTCCACTCCGCATTTAATACAGCACTTACTCCTGTCTTCCAGGTTGCTGCACGCCTTCGCCACATGTCCGTATTCGAGACCCCTAAAGCACTTCTTCAGTTGAGTCTTCTCCCTAATCCTGCAGATTGTCCAGCAGATCCTGATCTTTTGGGCCTGTAGTAAGTGTCTTGCTTCTTATCACGGCTATTTAGGTGCCCGCGTAGGCCGCTCTGATAGTTTTTACCGCTGTTACGTTAAAGAGGCCAAGCTCCTTAATTTCAGATCGAACTGCTGCTGCAATATCTTCTTTTGTGGTGACATCGTCCAGGTTCCGCAGCTCCACCGTGGTTTCTTGCCTCAGTGTTTTGATTTGTGCCTGGTCGCCCAAAATTCTGCCTATCTCTTCTTTATATCCTTCAGTGCTTCCTGTTGGCTCCTTCTTTAATTCAAGTATAGAGAAATCCTCTTTGGCTATGTTTTTAACTCTTGAGACATTTTTACCAAGTTCTTGTAGTGTCCCATTTATTTTGACTGTTCGAAGAATGTCTGCGTACATCATTTCACCAGATTTTGCAATCACGATAAGCATCAGGATGAAGGCGTTTAGTCGCGTTTGCATCCTTTTTTTCGTTTTCCTCTGTGTCCTACGCTGGACCGTTACCCAGTCTTCCTTCGTCGCTGGTATCCCTCCAACAGCTTTTGGATAGTTACCTTTGTGCTCACTTGTCAGGTCGACTACAGTTCTCGTCGATAGCACTTCATGGGCGGTTTTGGTTTTTTTGGGGGCGTTTTTCTCCCCAATTTCTTGCCGTCACGTGGCCTTTTAGGTGTTGTTTCGACACTCTTTGTCTGGCTTGACACATTACGTCTTAGTTCGCCCGATCGGGCGTGCTCGTCCTTCGCATATGCGTGAAGTTTCGCAATAGAGCCAAGTAGCTCCCGCATGGAATTGTTGATAGAGCGCTGCGGTGGGTGCATCATATCAGCTAGCTTTCTTATTAATTCTCCTAATTCTGCCATGTGGTCTCGTTTGCCTAGTCTTCCCATTAATAACGGCGTATCTTCCTGCAGCGCCAGTGGTGAAGATTTGGCTCGCGCAGGTCTATCCACCGATAGCACTTTTACAGGCGATCTGGCCAATCGCGAAGCCTTCTTAAAGGGATCCATCTCTGGGCACTCCGCATTTTTGTTGTTGCTATTGTTGTTAATTTTTTCCATAATTTTCTCCATAAATCAGTTTTACCAGCGCATCGTGTGCAGAGGAGCGGCCCGAAATAGACAGGAACGGGTGTACCCTCGAGGACGATGCCCTTACCCCAATTCCCTGAGGCCTGTGCTTCGCTTTACCGGTCCCGGAATACGCGGACGAACCGGCGCTCGCCCGGAGCAACGCAGCCTACTAGTTCTGCGCCCAATGGACACTTCCTGACCAAGGCTCGAAGGGGCTGGTTACTAATACACATCTAACACTTCGGAAGAGCAAGCTCTCATCACCCTTTTCACACCATCAGTGGGAAACAGCTGATGGTGCTTCGTGGGACTCCCAGTGCGCCCCGGTATGGATCGGTCATGTTCGCAACCGCACCTAACATGGTGAACAGACGCTGACCAGGAAGCCGCTCATTGTGAGTCCGTCGCGCCTGGGATTTTATATTACCCACCATGCCCATGAATAATGGGAGGAACACCTATTTTTAAGAGGCGCTATCAATTCGCTTCTGTCACAGGGGTTTCATCGGCTTAGCTGGCTTTTATACCGCGTCCTCCACTCCTGCTGCTCCTCGTCGGGGTTGCTTATTCGTTATAACTTATTTCGCAACTAACCTGCTACTACAGGCCGTCCGGCTAACCGCGACCTGCCGAAACCCTCGGTAGCTTAGAGCAACGGGTACCAAAACAAACGAAGATGTGGTGTAAGTGAGGTGGCAGTATTATATTGTGAGAGGGGTCGCTTCTAAAACCCGTGGATCGTCGTAGTTGGGATCTAGGCTGTCGACGCCATATTGATGTTCCAAATCGTTGATGTACTGCACGAGTTACGTGTTGATGTCTTGTTGCACGGTTGCGAGGGATAGGTGGCCGTTTGACGTCGCGCATCGTGGTGCAATGTAGTATAGTCTGATGCGGCCCGTTGCAGATTTGGCACAGACCCCTGGACTCACACTCTTGCATTATATGCGTATGTGTGAACAGTTCTGACAGTGCCCATGTGCATGGGAAACTTGCTGTCGTTGAAATGGTCGCATTCCTCAAGGGTGCAGATGATGTGGGCGTCAACATAGAGGGCATCTTATACGATGCCCTTCCGAGGTCAGTGATGATCGGTTGCCACTACGAGGAGCGGGGGCAGATACTGTTGCAAGTGCTGCTTTTGATCGACCATTTTTGTTAGTTTTCCTTGTTACTTTTGACGGTTTCTCATTTTTAATGGTTGGAATTGGGGTGCTTCTCATTTTTTATTGTTTTCTTTTGAATAGTTCATTGTATTGCGGTAACATCGGTTGATTTTTTGCTGTTTGCTGTATCGCAGTCATCGGAGATAGGTAGAAAGCACAGCTCACGAGCTGTTCCGTTTTGCGTACGGAGATCAACGACTAGTATGTGACCGGTGGAGCCGTAATATAGCTTATCTATGCGGCCAAGCCGCCATTCGGTAGGGGAAGACAATCATCATGGATGAGGACACAATTTCCAAGTTTTGGAGCTTGTTCAGGAGTTTTTCCAACGGTATTATGACAGAAACTTTCTTTCTAATCGATTTAATAGGAATAGCGACTCCACGCCAGGCTCAGGGATGTCCAAAAAGGGTGTTGCTTTTAGAAAATGTCCTGGAGTTAAGGCGGCCATGAATTGAGAACGGCTTCTGTTTCGATTTAATCGAATAACGTCGTGACGTCTTCATAATTGAATTTGTAATTTGCAGCCACCTGTTTGAAATGGGATTTGAAGCTTTTTACAGCTGATTCCCATGAAACGCCCATATGAGGAACGCTTGGGTGTATAAATTTCTAATTGATTCCTTGGGGACGTACTTTTGTACGATTTCAGGTGACACTTGTTTTAGGAAATCCACAAACTGTGTTTCTGTGTCTCGTTGAGCTCCAATGAATGTTTTGCCATTATCGCTCATGATTTTTGATAGGAAGCTACGTGGGGCGACGAAGCAAGCAAATGTCGCGAGAAAAGCTTCCGCTGTCAGATTACTATACACCTCAAGGTGTACTGCCTTTGTCGTGAAACATACAAAGACAGCCACATAGACTTTCATGGGAGTGGGAAACCTTAGTAGGGATGCTTTCACCTGAAAAGACCAACAAAATCAACACCTGTTTTGGTGAAAGACAGAGCGTAATTGCAGCGTTCAGGTGGAAGTGCTGCCATAATCTGCATTCGCATATTCTGCTTTTGCAAAGTGCAAATCTTGCACTCGAAGATGGACATCTTGATTTGGGGCTTAAGACGGGGAATATAATACTATAGGCGCACCGGATGTTGCATGAGACATGTTCGGCGTGTAACATTAATATGTGGATGTAATTCAGGAATAATGTGGCAAATGGAGACCCCTCCGTAATTATTATGGGGCGGCGTTCATTGTATGTTAGGTTGGAATTAGCAAGTCGACCATTAGCACGAAGCAGACCTTTCGAAGACCTTTCTAAGAGTGGGCTCTTTTTATCAACCGGCTTCGATTCTCTTAGTAGTGATACATATATCGCGACTGAAGTATCCCGAGCCCTTTGCGTAGTTGCTTACATGTTCAAATTTATAGGGCAACTTAAAACCAAAGATCACCTAATTTCCCTCGGGAAACGATGAAAATCGTTCAAGGATGTCGGCATCATTCAGTAATGTGTGAAAAGTGGCGATTTTTCGACCTTCTGGAGCGATTATGTTTCGCGTGGATGATTGGAGCCAAGAACCAGGAGATTATATTAACAATCGGGGACATTCCACCAGAGGGTGGTGGTGGCAAGGTGTAGTGGCTTGCATCCTGTTATACTTAGATCGGCAGGATTATCCGCACCGTCTACGCGTCGCCAAGTGGCTGATCCCACTAGGTCGAATATTTGTGACGATTAAAAATGCATGGCTTCCTTGCATGAGGTGATTTTTTTAACCAGGCTAGTACAATTTCGGAATCGGACCACAGATAAAATTTATATCTTTCCTCATGGCTACTAATTTGGAAAGCAGTAGTGCGTCACAAAGCTCAAATCGTGGTAGACTTAGCGTTTTTAAAGGAGCCACTTTTGTTTTTGCTACTAATAAGTAGCTTGTGGTCGCGGTGTCACTTTGTGTGCGCATATACATATATAGCAGCGCAGTATGCCTTCTCAGAGGCGTCACCGAATTCGACTTTGTGCTCGGGGGAATAGTTTACCCATCGTGGAATTTGTGTCTGAGAAATGTCATTCAGATTGTTTGCGAACTGGGACCATTTTTCTAAGAAAAGTCTAAGAAAAAACCCTACTACCAATGCCCCAAAACTTGTCAACGGCTTGGTCATACCGCCAAACACTGCAAAAATGCCCCCGTTTGTATGTCATGCAATCTTCCCCCCCATCCTCCCCATGCTCTCGCACGCTCTGTGCAAACTGCTCTGGTAACCACCCATCATCTGCCAACACGTGACCGAAATACATGCAAACGAAAGAAATACTTAAAATAAAATGTCAAAACAAATGTTCCATGCGCGAAGCACTTAAGCTTTACAAAGCACAAACACCATCGATGCTTAACTCCTCTTTCGCCGAGGCAGCTAAAGAAGCACAAAAATCAAATCATAACCCTACTCAAAGCTCCAAATCTCTAATCACACCACCCATCTCATTAAACAAATCACCGATTACTACTTCATCTGAAATTTCTTCAGTTAACCCACCTCAAATAAATTCTTCTTTACCTAACCACTCACCACAAAACAACAACAATCAACAACCTAACAATGCCTTAGTTTCCTCTTTTACACCTCTTCCGCAGACTCTATTACACACTCCCTTCAATCTCGAATCTACCCTCGCAAACATCATTTCGCAAGCTAACGCTTACCAAAACAAAACAGAAGCAGACGCTTCCATGAAAGAGACAGCTGACACCTCAATTGTCAATCTCTCTTTAAACCAAACTATACCTCAACATAATGAAAACAACTCGAAAGAGCAATTTATTTCTATAGACGAATGCAATTATTAACATACATACATATTTGTTATCATAGCATATTAATTTTGTGACAATCCCTCTTCCGCTCTCAATGTTTAAGATCCTACAGTGGAATATGCACGGTTACCTCAACAATTACACGCAACTAGAACTTCTGTTGAAAGAAGAAGCTTCGCCCCATCAGTACCAAAGCTATTTTTACAACTTGCCTCAAAACAAAACTAACAAGCAAGGCATTGCAGTTTTGATAAAAAAAACGATACCCCATAGACAAGTTCCCATTACTTCAAACATTGCCACAATCGCAATAGAAGTTTCACTAACTTTCAAATTTACTATCGTGGCCGTCTATATAACTTAGAAACATTTTGCGATCAGTTTCTACTTCATTCGTCATAGTTGGAGACTTTAACGCCTGGATTCCCCTTTGGGGATCAAGATATGATATTTTCAGAAAACCTCACTTTACTTAACGACAACAAACCGACTCACTTTTCCACACACAAAACTTTTACCTCTGTTGGCCTTACTTTATGTTCCTCCAACATCGCCGCTAAACTAACTAGCAATACCCTTCCCCACCTCCACGGCAGCGATCACTTCCCTATTCTTACTATTTTACGCACTCCGTCAGTCTTTAAGGCCCAACCCATTCCAAAGTTCCTAACAGATATAGCGAACTGGGAAAAGTTTCAACATACAGCCAGCGACCTTTGCGAAAAATACCCCTATTCGGACAATATCAATAAAGAAGTTGCCACAATTACAAAAATTATTCGGACTTTTGCTCACCTTTCCATTCCACAATCTAGTAATAAAATCTTTACTAAAACTGTGCCGTACAGGTCTCCTGAGCTATCACAATTAAGAAATGGAAAGCGCTTTTATTGGTCGGAACATAAACGGACAAGATCAAACCAAAATTTAATTATGTATAAAAAGGCTAACGCGATGTTTCGTAGGAAAGCAAAACAATCTAAAAGGGACAGCTTAAATAAATTCTCGGAATCTATCAACCATAAAACAAACCAGAAAAAAGCATGGTCCGATATTAAAAAATTATCTGGAATATACCCACAATCCCAGTTGATCTCCATAAGTAATGTTAATTTGCCTATCGTCAACGAAAAACAGCTATCTAACTACTTCGCAGCATACTGGTCAGAATACTCGCAGGACTCAAACTTTCATGCCACTTTCATTTCAGACAAAAACAAATATCTCAGTACTTCCCCTATACGTTGTCTAACATCACAGATTGCAATATAGAACATATTGAACTACAGTCTACACTATCCTCTTTCTCAGGCAAAACCCCGGATGTCGACGGAATATCGTACCCCATGTTGCATCATCTACCTTCATGTTTGTTGGCCAGATTAATTAAGTTATACAACAACATTCTAAATAAAGGTATTTACCCCCAAACCTGGAAAAACGCTATTATTATCCCCATTCCTAAGTCAAGTAGTTCTGCAACAGAAGCTTCAGGTTTCAGACCCATTTCACTGCTTAGCTGTTTAGGTAAACTTTTCGAAAAAATTATAGCTCATCGTATTTCGTGGTATGCCATAAACAATAACTCCATTAGTCCGCAGCAAGTGACTTTTAAAGAGGGGCATGGCACCATTGATGCCTTGCTCCTCTTCGAAAGCTATGCTTCTACTGCTCTTTCCAATAGAAACCACCTTTCCGTGCTAAGTATAGACTTCGAGAAAGCCTTTGACCGCGTGGGAGCTCATGTAGTTTTACGTCAGTTGGTAAAATGGAACCTTGGTGGAAAAATCCTTAAAATTATCCAGTCTTTTCTCACTAATCGCAGATTTGTTTCCAAAGTAAATAACACCTTTTCGGATTATTTCTCTTTACATAATGGTATTCCCCAAGGTTCCCCGCTATGTGTCATTTTGTTTACTGCTGCATTCAATGAAGTTTGTCACATAATTGATAAGTATAAAAATATTTTTATATATGCTATGCTGATGATTTATTATTGGTCTCTAGACTAAATAACCTAAACCTTGTTAAACAAGATTTTACTAATATATTAGCTGATTTAAGTATATGGTCCGAATCATCTGGAGCCAACGTATCTTTAAACAAATGTAAGAATTTCCATGTTTGCCGCAGACACAAATGTAATTACTTTACACTAGTTTATAACAATATTCCAGTTGTAAATACTAATAAACTTAAGTTTCTAGGTTTAATTTTTGATAAAAAATTAACTTTCAAAGAACATTGTTTATATTTAAGAAAGCAGCTGGCTGCCAGGCTTAACATTATTAAATACTTATCATCCAAACACTGCTTAATTAACTCGTCAACACTAATAAATGTAACCAGAGCTCTTATATTATCGAAGATAGACTATGGCCTACCCATCTATGGCAACTGCGCGAAAAGTGTCATCAAGTTACTGTATTCCCCATACCACATGGCTGTGCGCAGAAGTCTTCGCGCTTTTCCGACATCGCCAACACAATTCATACTTGTGGAAGCGGGGCTACCCACAATCGAAGAAAGATTTACACTTAACCTAAAAAAACTCATACCGAAGCTGTTTCTTTGCTACAATAATATTCTTTACGAAACAGCGTTATCCGAGCTGCAACGGAAAAAGTCTTCAAGTCGTAAGTCGTCAATATTCCTCTGCATCGAATACGCCAGAGAGCTTGATATCACATCCCCTTCTCTCCGTCAAAAAGTATCTTCTCCGCCTTGGATGTTAAACAAATCATGTTTCATGCTAAACTTGGAGAAATACGGAAAAAGTAGTACCTCCCCCACAGTATTTCAACGCCTTTTCGCGGAATATACAACTCCACTGCTCCCAGATTGGAAATTCGTTTTCACAGATGGTTCAAAAACCGACATTAGCACAACATTCGCCGTTGTTGACTCCGAGGGAAGAACAATTACAGCAGGAATACTTCCCAGCTACGCCTCGGTTTTCACAGCTGAAGCTGTCGCTATCTTCAACGCAATCGTCTTCGTCGAAAAATCTAGTTTTAAAGCAATTATCTGCACTGATAGCAAGTCAACCATACACTCGGTAATAAATACAAACAACAAGTCCTACTTAATTTCCTGTATTCGGAGCAAATTTCTAATCGATTTAGTAGGAATAGCGACTCCACGCCAGGCTCAGGGATGTCCAAAAAGGGTGTTGCTTTTAGAAAATGTCCTGGAGTTAAGGCGGCCATGAATTGAGAACGGCTTCTGTTTCGATTTAATCGAATAACGTCGTGACGTCTTCATAATTGAATTTGTAATTTGCAGCCACTTGTTTGAAATGGGATTTGAAGCTTTTTACAGCTGATTTCCAATTGATTCCTTGGGGACGTACTTTTGTACGATTTCAGGTGACACTTGTTTTAGGAAATCCACAAACTGTGTTTCTGTGTCTCGTTGAGCTCTAATGAATGTTTTGCCATTATCGCTCATGATTTTTGATAGGAAGCTACGTGGAGCGACGAAGCAAGCATATGTCGCGAGAAAAGCTTCCGCTGTCAGATTACTATACACCTCAAGGTGTACTGCCTTTGTCGTGAAACATACAAAGACAGCCACATAGACTTTCATGGGAGTGGGAAACCTTAGTAGGGATGCTTTCACCTGAAAAGACCAACAAAATCAACACCTGTTTTGGTGAAAGACAGAGCGTAATTGCAGCGTTCAGGTGGAAGTGCTGCCATAATTTGCATTCGCATATTCTGCTTTTGCAAAGTGCAAATCTTGCACGTGAAGCCAGGTCCTTCTCCACTTGGTCCTTCCAACGGAGTGGAGGTCTTCCTCTTCCTCTGCTTCCTGCGGCGGGTACTGCGTCGAATACTTTCAGAGCTGGCGTGTTTTCATCCATCCGGACAACATGACCTAGCCAGCGTAGCCGCTGTCTTTTAATTCGCTGAACTATGTCAATGTCGTCGTATATCTCGTACAGCTCATCGTTCCATCGAATGCGATATTCGCCGTGGCCAACGCGCAAAGGACCAAAAATCTTTCGCAGAACCTTTCTCTCGAAAACTCTTAGGTTCGACTCATCGGTGGTTGTCATCGTCCAGGCCTCTGCACCGTATAGCAGGACGGGAAATTTTTGCGACTTATAGAGTTTAGTTTTTGTTCGTCGAGAGAGGACTTTACTTTTCAATTGCCTACTCAGTCCGAAGTAGCACCTGTTGGCAAGAGTAATCCTGCGTTGGATTTCCAGGCTGACATTGTTGGTGGTGTTTAAGCTGGTTCCAAGATTGACGAAATTATCTACAACTTCAAAGTTATGACTGTCAACAGTGACGTGAGAGCCAAGTCGTGAGTGCGACGACTGTTTGTTTGATGACAGGAGATTATTCGTCTTGCCCTCGTTCACTGCCAGACCCACTTGTGTTGCTTCCTTGTTATGTCTGGAGAAAGCAGAACTAACGGCGCGGGTGTTGAGGCCGATTATATCAATATCATCGGCATACGCTAGTAGCTGTACACTCTTATAGAAGATTGTACCTGCTCGATTCAGTTCTGCAGCTCGAATAATTTTCTCCAGAAGAAGATTGAAAAAGTCGCACGATAGGGAGTCGCCTTGTCTGAAACCTCGTTTGGTATCGAACGGCTCGGAGAGGTCCTTCCCGATCCTGACGGAGCTTTGAGTTTTGCTCAGCGTCAGTTTACACAGCCGAATTAGTTTTGCGGGGATACCAAATTCAGACATCGCGGCATAGAGGCAGCTCCTTTTCGTGCTGTCGAAAGCAGCTTTGAAATCGACGAAGAGGTGGTGTGTGTCGATTCTCCTTTCACGGGTCTTTTCCAAGATTTGGCGCATCGTGAATATCTGGTCGGTTGTTAATTTACCAGGTCTAAAGCCACACTGATAAGGTCCAATCAGTTTGTTGACGGTGGGCTTTAATCTTTCACACAATACGCTCGACAGAACCTTATATGCGATGTTGAGGAGGCTAATCCCACGGTAGTTGGCGCAGATTGTGGGGTCTCCTTTTTTATGTATTGGGCAAAAGCACACTTAAATTCCAATCGTTGGGCATGCTTTCGTCCGTCCATATTTTACAAAGAAGCTGATGCATGCTCCTTACCAGTTCTTCGCCGCCGTGTTTGAATAGCTCGGCCGGCAATCCGTCGGCCCCTGCCGCTTTGTTGTTCTTCAGGCGGGCAATTGCTATTCGAACCTCTTCATGGTCGGGCAATGGAACGTCTGCTCCATCGTCATCGATTGGGGAATCGGGTTCGCCTTCTCCTGGCGTTGTACGTTCACTGCCATTCAGCAGGCTGGAGAAGTGTTCCCTCCATAATTTAAGTATGCTTTGGGCATCGGTGACTAGATCACCTTTGGGGGTTCTACAAGAGTATGCTCCGGTCTTGAAACCTTCTGTAAGTCGCCGCATCTTTTCGTAGAATTTTCGAGCATTACCCCTGTCGGCCAGCTTATCAAGCTCTTCGTACTCACGCATTTCGGCCTCTTTCTTTTTCTGTCTACAAATGCGTCTTGCTTCCCTCTTCAACTCTCGGTATCTATCCCATCCCGCACGTGTTGTGGTCGATCGTAACGTTGCGAGGTAGGTTTTCTCTCCGCTGCGACACGGCACTCCTCGTCGTACCAGCTGTTCTTTTGCACTTTCCGAAAACCAATGGTTTCGGTTGCAGCTGTACGTAAGGAGTTTGAGATGCCATCCCACAGTTCCCTTATACCGAGTTGTTGACGAGTGCTCTCAGAGAGCAGGAGTGCAAGCCGAGTAGAAAATCGTTCGGCTGTCTGTTGTGATTGCAGCTTCTCGACGTCGAACCTTCCTTGTGTTTGTTGGTGTGCGTTTTTTGCTGCACAGAGGCGGGTGCGAATTTTGGCTGCAACAATATAGTGGTCCGAGTCGATGTTAGGACCTCGGAGCTCACGCACATCTAAAACACTGGAGACGTGTCTTCCGTCTATCACAACATGATCGATCTGGTTGGTGGTTTTTCGATCCGGAGACTGCCAGGTAGCTTGATGAATCTTCTTATGCTGGAATCTAGTACTACAGATAACCATATTTCGGGCCCCGGCGAAGTCGATCAGCCTCAACCCATTTGGGGATGTTTCCTCGTGGAGGCTGAATTTACCGACCGTAGTGCCAAAGATACCTTCTTTGCCCACCCTGGCGTTAAAGTCGCTAAGCACGATTTTGACATCGTGGCGGGGGCATCTCTCATAAGTGCGCTCCAAGCACTCATAAAAGGCATCTTTGGTCACATCGTCCTTCTCTTCCGTCGGGGCGTGGGCGCAAATCAGCGATATGTTGAAGAACCTCGCTTTGATGCGAATTGTGGCTAGACGTTCATTCATAGGAGTGAATGATAGTACTCGGCGACGGAGTCTCTCTCCCACCAAGAATCCATCACCAAACTTGCGCTCCTTTATATGGCCACTGTAGTAAATGCCACAAGGACCTACTTGTCTCTGTCCTTGTCCCGTCCATCGCATTTCTTGGACGGCGGTGATGTCAGCCTTTATCTTTAGCGGCAGCGGCACCTTCCCAATTAAGGGACCGGACATTCCAGGTGCATGCTCTCAAATCATAGTCCTTATTTCGTTTGCCATGGTCGTCATCAAAAGGGGGGGCTCTCATCCGAGGCTGTTTAAGGTTTTTCATTGGGGGTGTTTTTTTACGTGGCGGGTCCCAAACCCAGCGCACAACCCTATGCAGGGGTGTTTCGCCTTCTCACTTTAGCTCGCCTTCAAACGGATGTGCTACCCAGAGGATACTTGGTCAAAGACCGGAAGTCGTGAGCTGCTTGAGTCATATGTAAAAGAATCGTTTCTGGCCACTCCCAAGTGAATGGCGATCAGAGAACTTTCCTCACTTGCGTGAACTTCTACACATGACTCCATCCTCCATTTGGCAATTTGGGGCTTAAGACGGGGAATATAATACTATAGGCGCACCGGATGTTGCATGAGACATGTTCGGCGTGTAACATTAATATGTGGATGTAATTCAGGAATAATGTGGCAAATGGAGACCCCTCCGTAATTATTATGGGGCGGCGTTCATTGTATGTTAGGCTGGAATTAGCAAGTCGACCATTAGCACGAAGCAAACCTTTCTAAGAGTGGGCTCTTTTTTTATCAACCGGCTTCGATTCTCTTAGTAGTGATATATCGCGACTGAAGTATCCCGAGCCCTTTGCGTAGTTGCTTACATGTTCAAATTTATAGAGCAACTTAAAACCAAAGATCACCTAATTTCCCTCGGGAAACGATGAAAATCGTTCAAGGATGTCGGCATCATTCAGTAATGTGTGAAAAGTGGCGATTTTTCGACCTTCTGGGGCGATTATGTTTCGCGTGGATGATTGGAGCCAAGAACCAGGAGATTATATTAACAATCGGGGACATTCCACCAGAGGGTGGTGGTGGCAAGGTGTAGTGGCTTGCATCCTGTTATACTTAGATCGGCAGGATTATCCGCACCGTCTACGCGTCGCCAAGTGGCTGATCCCACTAGGTCGAATATTTGTGACGATTAAAAATGCATGGCTTCCTTGCATGAGGTGATTTTTTTAACCAGGCTAGTACAATTTCGGAATCGGACCACAGATAAAATTTATATCTTTCCTCATGGCTACTAATTTGGAAAGCAGTAGTGCGTCACAAAGCTCAAATCGTGGTAGACTTAGCGTTTTTAAAGGAGCCACTTTTGTTTTTGCTACTAATAAGTAGCTTGTGGTCGCGGTGTCACTTTGTGTGCGCATATACATATATAGCAGCGCAGTATGCCTTCTCAGAGGCGTCACCGAATTCGACTTTGTGCTCGGGGGAATAGTTTACCCATCGTGGAATTTGTGTCTGAGAAATGTCATTCAGATTGTTTGCGAACTGGGACCATTTTTCTAAGAAAAGTCTAAGAAAAAACCCTACTACCAATGCCCCAAAACTTGTCAACGGCTTGGTCATACCGCCAAACACTGCAAAAATGCCCCCGTTTGTATGTCATGCAATCTTCCCCCTCATCCTCCCCATGCTCTCGCACGCTCTGTGCAAACTGCTCTGGTAACCACCCATCATCTGCCAACACGTGACCGAAATACATGCAAACGAAAGAAATACTTAAAATAAAATGTCAAAACAAATGTTCCATGCGCGAAGCACTTAAGCTTTACAAAGCACAAACACCATCGATGCTTAACTCCTCTTTCGCCGAGGCAGCTAAAGAAGCACAAAAATCAAATCATAACCCTACTCAAAGCTCCAAATCTCTAATCACACCACCCATCTCATTAAACAAATCACCGATTACTACTTCATCTGAAATTTCTTCAGTTAACCCACCTCAAATAAATTCTTCTTTACCTAACCACTCACCACAAAACAACAACAATCAACAACCTAACAATGCCTTAGTTTCCTCTTTTACACCTCTTCCGCAGACTCTATTACACACTCCCTTCAATCTCGAATCTACCCTCGCAAACATCATTTCGCAAGCTAACGCTTACCAAAACAAAACAGAAGCAGACGCTTCCATGAAAGAGACAGCTGACACCTCAATTGTCAATCTCTCTTTAAACCAAACTATACCTCAACATAATGAAAACAACTCGAAAGAGCAATTTATTTCTATAGACGAATGCAATTATTAACATAAATACATACATATTTGTTATCATAGCATATTAATTCTGTGACAATCCCTCTCCCGCTCTCAATGTTTAAGATCCTACAGTGGAATATGCACGGTTACCTCAACAATTACACGCAACTAGAACTTCTGTTGAAAGAAGAAGCTTCGCCCCATCAGTACCAAAGCTATTTTTACAACTTGCCTCAAAACAAAACTAACAAGCAAGGCATTGCAGTTTTGATAAAAAAAAATCGATACCCCATAGACAAGTTCCCATTACTTCAAACATTGCCACAATTGCAATAGAAGTTTCACTAACTTTCAAATTTACTATCGTGGCCGTCTATATAACTTAGAAACATTTTGCGATCAGTTTCTACTTCATTCGTTATAGTTGGAGACTTTAACGCCTGGATTCCCCTTTGGAGATCAAGATATGATATTTTCAGAAAACCTCACTTTCCTTAACGACAACAAACCGACTCACTTTTCCACACACAAAAATTTTACCTCTGTTGACCTTATATTATGTTCCTCCAACATCGCCCCTAAACTAACTAGCAATAGCCTTCCCCACCTCCACGGCAGCGATCACTTCCCTATTTTTACTATTTTACGCACTCCGTCAGTCTTTAAGGCCCAACCCATTCCAAAGTTCCTAACAGATATAGCGAACTGGGAAAAGTTTCAACATACAGCCAGCGACCTTTGCGAAAAATACCCCTATTCGGACAATATCAACAAAGAAGTTGCCACAATTACAAAAATTATTCGGACTTTTGCTCACCTTTCCATTCCACAATCTAGTAATAAAATCTTTACTAAAACTGTGCCGTACAGGTCTCCTGAGCTATCACAATTAAGAAATGGAAAGCGCTTTTATTGGTCGGAATATAAACGGACAAGATCAAACCAAAATTTAATTATGTATAAAAAGGCTAACGCGATGTTTCGTAGGAAAGCAAAACAATCTAAAAGGGACAGCTTAAATAAATTCTCGGAATCTATCAACCATAAAACAAACCAGAAAAAAGCATGGTCCGATATTAAAAAATTATCTGGAATATACCCACAATCCCAGTTGATCTCCATAAGTAATGTTAATTTGCCTATCGTCAACGAAAAACAGCTATCTAACTACTTCGCAGCATACTGGTCAGAATACTCGCAGGACTCAAACTTTCATGCCACTTTCATTTCAGACAAAAACAAATATCTCAGTACTTCCCCTATACGTTGTCTAACATCACAGATTGCAATATAGAACATATTGAACTACAGTCTACACTATCCTCTTTCTCAGGCAAAACCCCGGATGTCGACGGAATATCGTACCCCATGTTGCATCATCTACCTTCATGTTTGTTGGCCAGATTAATTAAGTTATACAACAACATTCTAAATAAAGGTATTTACCCCCAAACCTGGAAAAACGCTATTATTATCCCCATTCCTAAGTCAAGTAGTTCTGCAACAGAAGCTTCAGGTTTCAGACCCATTTCACTGCTTAGCTGTTTAGGTAAACTTTTCGAAAAAATTATAGCTCATCGTATTTCGTGGTATGCCATAAACAATAACTCCATTAGTCCGCAGCAAGTGACTTTTAAAGAGGGGCATGGCACCATTGATGCCTTGCTCCTCTTCGAAAGCTATGCTTCTACTGCTCTTTCCAATAGAAACCACCTTTCCGTGCTAAGTATAGACTTCGAGAAAGCCTTTGACCGCGTGGGAGCTCATGTAGTTTTACGTCAGTTGGTAAAATGGAACCTTGGTGGAAAAATCCTTAAAATTATCCAGTCTTTTCTCACTAATCGCAGATTTGTTTCCAAAGTAAATAACACCTTTTCGGATTATTTCTCTTTACATAATGGTATTCCCCAAGGTTCCCCGCTATGTGTCATTTTGTTTACTGCTGCATTCAATGAAGTTTGTCACATAATTGATAAGTATAAAAATATTTTTATATATGCTATGCTGATGATTTATTATTGGTCTCTAGACTAAATAACCTAAACCTTGTTAAACAAGATTTTACTAATATATTAGCTGATTTAAGTATATGGTCCGAATCATCTGGAGCCAACGTATCTTTAAACAAATGTAAGAATTTCCATGTTTGACGCAGACACAAATGTAATTACTTTACACTAGTTTATAACAATATTCCAGTTGTAAATACTAATAAACTTAAGTTTCTAGGTTTAATTTTTGATAAAAAATTAACTTTCAAAGAACATTGTTTATATTTAAGAAAGCAGCTGGCTGCCAGGCTTAACATTATTAAATACTTATCATCCAAACACTGCTTAATTAACTCGTCAACACTAATAAATGTAACCAGAGCTCTTATATTATCGAAGATAGACTATGGCCTACCCATCTATGGCAACTGCGCGAAAAGTGTCATCAAGTTACTGTATTCCCCATACCACATGGCTGTGCGCAGAAGTCTTCGCGCTTTTCCGACATCGCCAACACAATTCATACTTGTGGAAGCGGGGCTACCCACAATCGAAGAAAGATTTACACTTAACCTAAAAAAACTCATACCGAAGCTGTTTCTTTGCTACAATAATATTCTTTACGAAACAGCGTTATCCGAGCTGCAACGGAAAAAGTCTTCAAGTCGTAAGTCGTCAATATTCCTCTGCATCGAATACGCCAGAGAGCTTGATATCACATCCCCTTCTCTCCGTCAAAAAGTATCTTCTCCGCCTTGGATGTTAAACAAATCATGTTTCATGCTAAACTTGGAGAAATACGGAAAAAGTAGTACCTCCCCCACAGTATTTCAACGCCTTTTCGCGGAATATACAACTCCACTGCTCCCAGATTGGAAATTCGTTTTCACAGATGGTTCAAAAACCGACATTAGCACAACATTCGCCGTTGTTGACTCCGAGGGAAGAACAATTACAGCAGGAATACTTCCCAGCTACGCCTCGGTTTTCACAGCTGAAGCTGTCGCTATCTTCAACGCAATCGTCTTCGTCGAAAAATCTAGTTTTAAAGCAATTATCTGCACTGATAGCAAGTCAACCATACACTCGGTAATAAATACAAACAACAAGTCCTACTTAATTTCCTGTATTCGGAGCAAATTAATCGAGAATAACAACCGCTTGAAACTAATGTGGGTTCCTGGACATGCAGGCATAAAAGGAAACAATCTGGCAGACGAACGGGCTAAACTCGCAGCAAAAGAACCACTAATAACTTTTTACTATATTATGAAAAAAGACTTGTATAAGTGTATATCGCAGCTCCAATATAGCTCACATATGGAGACTTGGAGATCTATCCAACACCAATATACTGCGTATAACCCGAACAGGATAAAACCAAGCTATCCCTCCAGCTGCTGGTGCAACGACATCAAAGCATTTATCCGATTACGCCTAGGACATGGGCATAGCATAATGGCCTAATTACATCCACCCATTTATGCCAAGGAACACGTCATGACTGTTCGTCATCCTTATCATTTCTATTGCCACACATGCGCACCTCCTAAATCTTTCTAGTCCACCAGTTTGCCAACACTGCCCGTCGTTGGCTTTAACAGTCGTTCATTTACTTGACGACTGTCCACATTTTCGCAGCGATTAGAAAAAATATCTTCGACGACCAAATACCGTCTGCTCTATTACAAACGAGTTCCTCCGAAAACGTAGCAAAAGTATCAGCATTCTTAGTACAAACAGGATTAAAACCACAAATATGATTATGTTTATTAACTTCCCATTACTTATTATTTATTTTGTTCTTAATACTTTTTTATTAGCTACAGAACATTTTATTAACTTTTACACCTAAGACTTAATTAAGCAATAACTATACATTTTATATTTACATCAGCGAGCCGAAGGTCCTGGCAGCCAGTGCTCCTTTTTTCGTGGAAAAGTAATTGTATTATTGTTTCACATTTTATAAATAAATAAATAATTTGCGCACCACAATTTTACCATGTCACCTCATTTTATACTTCGTTTTTGTTGTTGTTGTTGTTTTAGGTCACTGGACTATATGTATTATTTTCCGCTGTTTTGTCCCACTGCCTTTTGTTATATTTTTTTTTATTTTTTTAAATGCACTTTTGCCTACTTTTTTCCCACCTATATTTTTGTGTATCTTATTTATAAGATTTTATTTTTTTTCTAGATTTTTTTTCCACTTCACTTTGACGATTGTGTCCCCGTCTTTTATTTTTTCTTTTAACCAATAGTGCTCGAAGTACAAAGTAAAATTTATAAGTAGCGGCACTCACCTTGTAATCGATGAAATTGCAAAATGTACAAAGAAAGCTGAAACTAAAAAGGCTGGAGGAACGCAAACGATTTGAAGTGTGCGAGTTCGTATCGAAATCATAAAAAGATCGTCGGTTTTTGTTGTCATTTTTTGTATGGTGTCCTAATATGTAATAGGTTGTCAAAAAAGTCTTGCGGTATTTTCGCTAGTTGGCGTTGAAAGCGCGTAGTTCTAGTTTTTTTCGTCGCATCGGGTCATGCTATACCTTTTTGGAAAGCGCTAACACGTGTTTGATTGATTGTCGTTTCTTTTAAGTTGTTTGAGAGTTATAGCGTCGCAAACATGGAGCAAAATAAAGAGAAAATACGGCATATTTTACAGTACTACTACGATAAAGGCAAAAATGCATCTCAAGCCTCCAATAAAATTTGTGCAGTTTGTGGAGCCGATACAGTTTCCATTTCCACCGCACAACGATGGTTTCAATTGGTCGAAAGAGACCGGCATAGTAGTCATCAAACCGTTATAAACCATTTGAAGAAGCTTGGAGTCACTAAGAATCTCGATGTATGGGTGCCACATGAATTGATTCAATACAAATACTGCAAGACTTTTTTGACAACCCATTATTTGTGATGTAGTGGTATTTGTGTGCGCGTGATATGGAATGTAAGATGTGGTGTGTAATGAAGATGTGGTGTATGTGATGTGTGTGGTTGGGCAGTATTATATATATGGTGAGGGGGTCTGAAACTCATTTAGCCAACGTAAAAACAATTTCACCACTATTCCTATTGTGTAGAGTTTGTTTATTAATTGAGGCAAACTGGTCAGCTGACTTTTTTGTATTTCAAAATATGGATCTGATGGATGCAAAATTGTAACTTAAATTAAAATATGTATTAAAAGTGTAAATGAAAATAAAATAATGCAAAATATTTGCTATACCAAACCGAGGCGTTTACGCAAAGCATCTTACAGGAAATAGAGCAATGGGGAGCAGCAGCAACTAATATCATACGTGCGAGATAATAATCCAATCGAAAAGCCGACAGCGCAGGTATATTAGAAAAAGCTTGGCTGAATTCGAAAGGAGCAGATTCAGGTATAATTTTGAGAACTTGTCCTTTTTTCAATGAACTGAAAGACATATTTGGCTACAAAGAGTTTCAATTCAATTCAAATGCTTCACTTGTATGCATGGCTACAAAGAGTTTCAATCCAAATCAAATGCTTCAATTGTATGCATGTTATACAGAAGATTTAGATGTAAATTCTCAAAGCCTTACGCTGAATGTTGCAGATGTGTGTTCTGAAAACAACTTGACGTCCACCACAGACCATTTCGGGGAGCAGTTCAACAACAGCTGCAAAATCATAAGTGTGCGTTACTATATTCGGCAAGCCGAATCAGCATACGACAACACAGTCGCTTGCAACATAGGCAAGCAGTGCCTGAGCAACGAACTTAAGGCCTAACTACAATGTGCATACGCTGCCGTATGTTACTGTCAAAAAATGAAGTCGTGAAGTCAAATGCATTACGAACGGAGAGTAGACATTTGAATGACTACCATGTGCTTACATGCAGAAGAAGAAAGTGTCAATAAGCAATTTGTGTTTTGGTTTTGTTTCGTTTGGATTTTGCAAAAATGAACAGAAAATTAAAATATTTAAAAACAATTAAAATTCTTAATTCGGTTTTAGACGGAATACACATATTGACAGAAATTAGTGAAATTACAAATAAAAGAGTTCGGCCGTGTTCAGTGAGGGGAATAAACAGAGAGAGGAAGAAAGATGGTGTGGATTGACCACACTGATTTTTTTATATACACGCAAATGACGCCTCAAGTATATGGACTTTTGCTTACTCTTGTTGAGCCCTTTTTAAAAAATAATTCGTTGAGGGAGCCTGTGCAACCGGAATGTCGATTAGCTTTGACATTACAGTAAGTTTGTTTATTTTAATATATTTTTATTATGTCTTATTCTTTTTTCTTTTTCTTAAAGATATTTATCACAAGGAACTTCGTTTCAATCGTTGGCATGGTCATTTCAACTGGGGAAAGAAACGGTTAGGAGCATTATTCTGGAGACAGCTGAAGTCTTTTGGACGAAGTTAGGCGCTGTTTATGTATCTGAGCCTAATGAAGAACATTTCAAACAAATTTCTCAAGACTTCTGGAAACTGTGGAATATGCCCAACTGTGTTGGATCTATTGATGGTCCACACCTAGCGCATGAAATTCAACTACTCTTTACACGCTATAATTAAATTTTGCGAACATAACTATGTTGCTTTGTCGTAAGCTATCATAGCTTGCATATTAAACCAGAGGCATTGCCAGTTCATCGCTTTTTTTCATTCACAATTGTTAGCCACAAAACGGTCTTCGAGAGACAGGCCAAAAACGATAACGAAACCTGCCTTAAAAATTAAGACTGCCGCCTTTGCGAATAACGGTAAGTTCTATCTGTCGTCATAGCAATCAAAGAAAATAAAGATTCCGTAGAGGGAATGAGGCGCGCTGCCTTGGCAACTTTTTTACCACAAAAATTCCACCGACGCGAGTTATATCGTCACATCAACCCCCACCAAAACCAAGAAGACACCAATAAATATAAGAACATATCATTAAGTTTATTTTATTATTTAAAACAATACAACAACTGTAAATAATACTTACTTCCTGTTATCAACTTTTGTGCACTCACTATTGTTTTATTTTACTGACTCATCAAATTTATTTGCTTGACTTCATAAGACACCAATAAAATAATAAGAACATATGTATCATTAAATTTATTTTATTATTTAAAACATTGCAAAAATTGTAATTAATACTTACTTGCAAAAATTGTAATTAATGCTTACTTCCTGTTATCAACTTTTATTTTTACTGACTCATCAAATTTATTTTACTTGTTTGACTTGATGTAAAATTGGTTTAAGAATAAAATTCATTATTGGTGTAACCTTCGAAGGAATAAGGTGTTTTATTGAACGAAAGAAAGTTTGAGCAACGTAACTAACATAACTGGCGCAGTCGAAAAGCCAACGGTTCGAGTCGAAAGTCTAAAAGTGCTATCGAAATAAAACTTTGTGAATCCTTGGACCACATAAGGGGCCGCCTGTTCTAAGTCCGAGGGAATATCGGACGCAAAACAAATACCAAGAGAACATTGGTATAAGGCCACAAGGAGATACATAAGTGAACCGGTGGAAAAAAGGACCTACACCCCTCATGCACACCATTCTCATAGGGGCTCTGTAAGTAAATGAGCGGTTATTGAATTACATATATATATAAAATAAAACAAATAAAAAAATAAAAATAAATTTTGAAGAAAGTTAACAAATGTACATAAGTATATTGCGAAAGTAGACGAAATTAGAAAATTTGAAATAAAAATATATTAATTCAAAAGAAAGATTGGAAAGATCAAAACAAATTTTTTTAAGAAAAGTTAACATATGTATAATGCAAAAGTATATGAAATTAGAAAAATTTTAAATAAAAATATATTAATTCAAAAGGAAGATTGGAAAGATAATTAAAAAAAAAAAAATTAAGAAAATTAAGAAAAGTTAAGAAAAGTTAACATACTCGTATGTACATAAATATATTGTGAAAGTAGATAAAATTAGGAAAATTTTAACTAAAAATATATTAATTCCAAAGGAAAAAATATATATATGTATAATCTTTACAATTTAAAAGAAAATAGTTATATTTTCTTGCCAAAATCAATAAATTAAAAAGGAAAAGGACGAAGTGAAAAAGTAAAAAAAAAATTAATTACATATTATTTTTGTGTAGGCATTATTTGATTCCAAATTCCTATCAATCAATCGGAACCAAATTATCCTACGTACATAAAACAAGTTATTATTTTTGATGAGTAATAAATCTAGAAATTTTCCATATCCTAAAAGTTTTAAGATTTTTAAGTCAAGAAGCCTACCCGTTATATCCGAGGACAGTACATTAAATTTTAATATGCTTTCAAATACAGAAGTTCCAAGTATATCAGGCACTCAAACGACAAGTAGTAGTAACAACATGAATAATATCGACATTTTTAGCTCACTTAGGATTCCAGATGCAATCAAGGACCTACCCAAATTTGATGGTAATCCAAGATTGCTCCACGAATTCATTAGTAATGTGGAAGAAATACTCCTTCACATTAGGGAAGCAGATGACACTCCTCATGGACTAATCCTCTTGAGGGCCATAAGAAATAAAATAGATGGTCAAGCCAATGAAGTCTTGAACATGTATGGCACATCCCTCAATTGGGATGAGATCAGAGGAAACTTGATATCGCATTATTCAGATAAAAGGACAGAAACATCCCTAATTAGAGATCTTCATTGTTTAAAACAATACGGCAAACCGATTGAAAAATATTACAGCGAAATAATGGAAATTCAATCAGCTTTGTCTACTAATTTATCTATCCATGAGTCCGACACTAATATAATTAATGCAAAGAGAAATCTATTTTCTGAAATGTGCCTAAACTCATTTTTGTCAGGTTTACGGGAACCTATGGGATCTACGATTAGAGCAATGAGACCAGAATCATTGCCGATTGCCCTTGACTACTGCATCAGAAAACAGAATATTCATTATATTAGGTCCAATTTGAATAAACCCAAATATCCTCAATGGAGACCAAATTACCAATATAATCCATATCCTAAATATCCACAAAATTTTGTAAATAATGCACCAAGACAAGAAAATTATTACCAACCTAAAAGATATTCTAATTTTTCAACCAGACCTTACTATGTTAATAACAATAACTTTGAGCCAAATTCAAACAATCAGAACCGTAATTTGTTACTCCAAAATTCCCAAGTACATCGCGAGAATTTTTCAAATTTTAAACCCAGCCAACGCTTCGATAATTTTTCGAGACAAACAAATTGGAGGCAATCACAGCCTCCACCAGAACCTATGGATACCGGTAGTGGATTTTCAAAATTTGAAAAGGGTACAAACAAATTTAAAACTAACCCAAGCACTCAATTTAGTAGGATAACAAATAGGAATGAAATGAATAATATTAACGAATTTAGAAGTCTTCGAAATGAAAGCTCTGTCCCATGTCTTGACCACGCTAACAAGATAAACCTGGACCAATATGAAAATTACAATATTGACGATAATCAGGATTTTTTACAGTTAGCCTCAAGAAACAAACAGGATATATAGACTGCAATAAACATGGTAGTATTTTACCCTATATCAGTATAAGCTCTCCATTTGGCAGACAATTAAGATTCCTAATAGATACCGGAGCTTCTTCTTCATTTATTAACCCGGAATTTATAAATCCCTTAGATATCAAGAAATGTACTCCAATAACTATATCTACCATCTTACATAAATATATAATTGACAAGCAAGTAACATTACCAATTTTCAAAGAAATTAGGAAAACAGGAACTCTTACATTCTTAGTTTTTAAATTCCATGATTATTTTGACGGACTGTTAGGCTTAGATTTTCTGACAAAAAATAAAGCTAAAATTGATCTTGAAAATAAAATACTAATTACAAATAATATTACAATACCTCTTAAAATGAAACCAAATTTTTCCTCTGATAAATTCACAATAGAGGCAAATTCGAAGCAAATCGTAAAACTGCCGGTTGATTCTAAGGAAGGAGATATTATGATAAATACAATAACTTTGGACAACGGCTTAATTATTTCTCCAGGCATATATTTTGCGAAAGACTGGTTTAGTACAATAGAAGTAGTTAATCCTACGGGGAATGACCAAACAATTTTCTTAGAGCAACCCCTGAAAACAAGTCCGTATGATTCAGAAAACTTCGTCGAACTTAATAACTTTAATATGCATTGCAAATCAAACAGTGAAAGAATTGCAAATTTATCTGACTTACTCCGAATGGAACATCTGAATGGCGAAGAAAAGCATAAACTTTTGAAACTATGTACTAAATATAGTGATATCTTTTATAGAGAGGATGAAAAGTTGACGTTTGCAAATGAAATAAAACACAGAATTAGGACAACGGACGATATTCCTATTCATACTAGGTCTTACAGGTATCCTTTCGTTCACAAAGAGGAAGTTCGAAGACAGATATCAGAGATGTTGGAGCAAGGGATTATTAAACCGAGCTTTTCCCCATGGAGCTCTCCAGTAGGGATTGTTCCAAAAAAGAAGGACGCATCGGGGAAAACGAAATGGAGACTGGTCATTGACTATAGGAAGTTGAACGAGAAAACCGTCTCGGACAGGTACCCACTCCCGAACATATCTGAGATCTTGGATAAACTGGGCAAATGCCTTTACTTTTCGACTTTGGACTTAGCAAGTGGCTTCCATCAAATTGAAATGGATCCACGGGACATATCAAAAACGGCCTTTACTGTAGAAGGGGGTCACTACGAATACGTAAGAATGCCTTTTGGCTTAAAAAACGCACCCTCAACTTTCCAGAGGGTCATGGATAATGTCCTAAATGATTTAATTGGAAAAATTTGTCTAGTGTATTTAGATGACATTATTATATTTTCGACGTCCCTCCAGGAACATATTGAGAATCTAGAAAAAGTCTTTCTAAAGTTAAGATGTTCAAATTTTAAAGTCCAGATGGACAAATCAGAGTTTATGCGGAAAGAAATTGCTTTTTTAGGACATGTAGTCACGACGGAAGGCATAAAACCGGATCCAACAAAAATAGAAGCCATACAGAAATTTCCAATACCACGAACTAATCGTGAAATAAAATCGTTCATAGGCCTACTTAGTTATTATAGGAAGTTTATCCCGAACCTGGCAAGACTTGCAAAACCAATGACAGAATGCTTAAAAAAGGGCAGAAGCATAACACTAAATGCCAGATACCTAGAAGCTTTCGAAACATGCAAAAACATTTTAATGAACGATCCAATACTGCAATACCCTGATTTCACAAAGCCATTTTTACTCACAACAGACGCAAGTAACATTGCGCTTGGAGCAGTCCTTTCTCAAGGTCACATAGGTAGTGACAAACCTATTTGCTACGCAAAAAGGACTCTTTCTGAGAGTGAGATTAACTATTCCACTATTGAGAAAGAGCTTTTAGCCATAGTGTGGGCAACCAAATATTTCCGCCCATATCTCTTCGGTCGTAAATTTGAAATAATTACTGACCACAGACCACTTACATGGCTAATGAGTCTCAAGGAGCCCAATTCGAAATTGGTGAGATGGCGCCTGAAGTTGGAAGAGTATGACTACGAGATCGTATACAAAAAAGGAAAATTGAACAGTAACGCAGATGCATTAAGCAGAATAAAATTAGACCATGATAAAACCGCTGATATAAATTTGTGTGATTCGGAAGAACTGTCTACAATACATTCATGTAAAGAAAATGTGAATGATGGCATACCAATTTCAGAAAAACCTTTAAATGAATTCAACTTGCAACTTTTATTAGAAAAATCTGACAAAAAACCCAGTATGACTGTTGAAACCATCTTTAGAACCAAACAACGTAGAACTATAAGAGAAAAAGAATTTTCTCAAGACACAATAGTTCAGATTTTCAAAAAATTTATACCCTCAGGCAAACTAACTGCCATTTTCTCCGATGAACCAACCTTCAGAACTAATCAACTGATATACTCAAAATACTTTTCAAATGGAAAACAATTTCGTATTGTCCGATGCACTAAAATCCTATCAGATGTAACTGACAATGATAAGCAAGTTGAACTAATTCGTACCTGTCATGAAAATTGGAACCATAGAGGAATTACCGAAATTTATGAATACTTAAAGAGACAATATTATTTTCCCCTTATGCAATCTATAATAAATAAAACTTTAAATAATTGTGAAATTTGCAATACACTCAAATATGACAGACATCCACCAAAATTAGAATTCCAAGTTACAGAAACACCAAATGAGCCTCTTCAAATCTTGCACATTGACATATATACTATAAATAGTAAATGTATTTTGACCATCATTGATAAATTTTCTAAATATGCGACAGGCTATACATTACCATCAAGAACAAGCGTTTGTGTGCTTAAAGCTTTAAAAACATTTATGAATCTTGCGGGAATACCTAAGAAAATTGTTTGTGATCAGGGTACCGAATTTACATCTAACATTTTTAAAGATTTTTGTAGACAATATGAAATTATACTTCACTTCACTTCATTTCAACAATCCAGTAGCAACTCCCCAGTAGAACGACTTCATTCAACCCTAACTGAAATATACAGAATTATAATGACAACCAGAAAATCCAAGAAATTAGAATTAGATCACGAAGAGATATTAGATGAGACGTTCATAACTTACAATAATACAATCCATTCATCTACAAAATTTACACCATATGAGTTATTCTTTGGAAGACCGTATAACTTCTCAAGAGACATAAAATACGACAACAAACACGAATTTTTAGTTAAGTTAAATGAATTTAAAGAAAAACTATACCCCATAGTTAAAGAAAAAGTTATGAAAGCTAAATTAAAAAATATTAGTCGTCTTAATAAATCTAGGAAACCTCCAGAGCGTAGGAACAAAGAAGAGGATATATATAGAAAAGAATGTAGGAGAAACAAAATAACTACACGATTCTCAAAACATAAAGTATTAAAAGATAATGATGTTACTTTACAAACTACTAAAGACAAAAAATTACACAAATCAAAAATTAAACTGAGACCACGAAAATAATAAACAATTATTTACCTTTAGAATAGCCTTTGCTTATGGACAAGTCTTGGAAATACAAAAATTTGACGAAGACCAGAATATGATAGCCCTGAAGATTGGACACGCGAGAACGATTGAAAGTTATTTCAATTTCATTCATATAATAGACTTGGACAATTATAATTCGCAAACTTCAAAATTAATTACTATCGTAGACAAATTTGAAAAAAATAGCCTTCTAAAAGATGCTGCTAAAATTTGTAAGATGAAACTTAAAGGACTCGAAAACAAACTACAGACACTAAATCCATATAAACGTACAAAACGGGGACTATTCAACGGCTTAGGCTCTGTAATAAAATATGTAACTGGGAACATGGACGCAAATGACGCTATGACTATAAATAAACAAATACAAGAACTACAGGACACAACATTACATTCAAAAATAATAGAGGAAAATCAAAAAAGTTTGAATATACAAATGATACAGAGATTTAAAAATTTGACAGAGCATATGAATAGCAATCGGGAAAGCATTACAAAATTTTTAGAAAAACTCTCAACAAAAACAACTAATCATATTCTAAAAGAAGACAATGCGCTATTAGAAATCCAATACATGAATCAGCTTGATTATAATATAGATTTATTATTGAACCATATCTCTGACATAATAGAAGCTGTAATGCTCGCAAAACTTGGTATAGTATCAAAGCTTATTCTTCATCCAGATGAATTGGATGAAATAAGACACCATTTTAAGTCCCAGAATATTGACTTAGTTTCGGACGGACACCTTTACGAACTTCTGGAACTCCAAGCATATTATAATAATAGCAACCTAATTTTTAATATAAAACTTCCAAATTTGGCTAAAAGTACGAATTCGCTTTTCCATCTCATTCCTCTTCCTATGAATAATACGAAAGTAATTAAAACAAAACCATACGTAAGTTACAATAACCACGAGCTCCAGTACTTAACAGAGATTTGCCCAAAAATTGAGAATGTGTATTACTGCAAGAGGTCAAATGACTTCGAAAGCACCAATAATTCAACTTGTATCGGGAGAATCTTAAATAATAAAACACCAATATGTCCTGTGAACGATGTGGGGCCCAAATCGAATATATTCCAACCGGAAGATAATTATATAATGGTTATCAACGTAAAGGGACTACCGATAATCTCTGATTGTGGGCAAAACTTCACAATTGAAGGAACCTCTCTTCTATACTACACGAATTGCTCCGTCACGATAGCGGGAACAACATATAAAGACAACATTTCAGTCCATTGGGACACAATCTTCGTAGCACCACCAAATCTGGAGAAAGTGCAAATATCAACAATAACAGAGACTTTAAGCCTAGAGAAGATCAAAGATTACAGTTTCATCAACAAAAATGATATTACGAGATTAAGAAAGGATGCAATTCAAAGGAGAAACATAACAACGATAATAACATTGATACTCATCACCTTAACTACCACTTGTGTAACTCTGTTATGGAAAAACCCCAGAATTCGGTACTACCCTAAGCCTACTGAAGCCGCTCTGTCTCCACCAACTTCGTTGTGGCCATCGCTCTACTCTAAGGGGGGAGGAGTTATATCGTCACATCAACCCCCACCAAAACCAAGAAGACACCAATAAATATAAGAACATATCATTAAGTTTATTTTATTATTTAAAACAATACAACAACTGTAAATAATACTTACTTCCTGTTATCAACTTTTGTGCACTCACTATTGTTTTATTTTACTGACTCATCAAATTTATTTGCTTGACTTCATAAGACACCAATAAAATAATGAGAACATATGTATCATTAAATTTATTTTATTATTTAAAACATTGCAAAAATTGTAATTAATACTTACTTGCAAAAATTGTAATTAATGCTTACTTCCTGTTATCAACTTTTATTTTTACTGACTCATCAAATTTATTTTACTTGTTTGACTTGATGTAAAATTGGTTTCAGAATAAAATTCATTGTTGGTGTAACCTTCGAAGGAATAAGGTGTTTTATTGAACGAAAGAAAGTTTGAGCAACGTAACTAACATAACTCGCGCATGTAGAGCACGAGTTCTGTCCTACAAGAGTAAGTTCATGGTGCAAATACAACATGGCAGAAGCTTCAGGGACTTCTCGAGATTTCCGTCACCCCCCAGCACCGCGAATGATCGCAACTGTGAGGTCTCAAAAGAACACCGGTCGAACATCAAGGGTAAAAGATCACGCGAGAACGAGCTGTATGGCGATACCGAGGATTTTTTCACAGAGCAGGCATAACTGATTAGGGGTATGCCAATTTTTCTATGTCCATCTTTGTATGCTTTTTCAGTACCTCAAACTTTAAACGAGTTTTTCTCAAAACACACTTTTTTAAACTTCTGGTCGAACTACTAAACCGATTAACTTAATTTTTTTTTTAAGTTCACAAAACGCCCGGCTATCACCTACAAGATTCACATTTTTTATAATTTATTGACAATGTTATGACAAAATTTATGTAAAAAATAAATAATTTGCGTTTTTGTGTTTCAAATGATCCAAACATGAAAAATCGTGTCCGCCAGTGAAAAAACGCATCTTATTCACCCAGCCATTTCTTCGACAGAGGTCATCAAAAAATTATTTGTACTCTCCACGATATACCTCATGATGTGAAAAAAGTTCTATTGTAGAATAAAAATTTCTATGAAAAAAAAACTCAAAAAACAGGCCCTACCCTACTGACCCCTTAACGTAAATATAAAGTTATATAAACACAACACAAAATGCAGGTATATATAACTTTTGGTCCTTTCTAATGCTGTGAGCAGTTTCTGTGATACTTTTCACAATTTTCTTTTTTCATTCCCACATCTGAAAACCATCGCGATCCTTTGCCATCTCAAGCAAAAGAACGACGCCGATTAACACCATATCTTTTCGTTATACTGGATCTTCCAGATGAATTTTAAATTTCTGCAAATATGAATATTTTTTTTCTCTGTTCAATTTTTTATTTGCAATAACAGAAGTATTAGAAAACGAAGCATGCCAAACTAAATTACAATTTATACAATGGCTAAAAAATTAATGCAGAACCGATGACTGATCAAGATCAATGTCTTATATAGAAAGCATGTGTATCTTACAAGACATTTTAAAAAAATTTAGCACGAATTATATTCGCAGGTAAGGGTGCAATCTCCGAAGAAATTATCAATATACACATTTTAGAGTCTTTCTCGGCTTGTTAATCTATAAGTATATTTAAAAGGATTATTCATAATTGAAATATTAATCAAATAAGAGCTAACTTGCTGAAACGCCAAGATTAACTAAAAAATTGTGCATTTCCCAGCATCTGTTATTAATTTTTTTGCTTGGAAAATTGAGTATCGCCTTTTCTCTTTTAACAAATTAATATTTCGATAAGCTTGAAAGTCAATAGTTTTTCTCATTCCTTCTTACGTTTCCTTTCATTCAGTTTATAATTGCCGAAAATGTAACAGTGTTGGTGAACAGCTGGAAATGATTGAATGGGTTTGAGCAATCTGTTGCCTCCGTCTTGCAGAGACGTTTATTTCAAGTTTACAATAGGTATATATTAGCTCGAAATTATCCGCATTACGGCAATTTAAAAGACGCTGGGGATCGAAAAAGAAAAACGGTGGCGGGATCAAGTTTCGTCTAAAAAACATAAACCCTCTGTCAGGGAGAGTATATCATATGTGTAACTTACTATAAATACGGGTTTCGGCTATTTATGGCTGCCATATTGATTTGTGACATACCTGTGAGGATAAAAAAAATTTTAGTAGTTTTCGCTGGTGTGGAGTCCAAACTTGTTTGTGCTCTTCATAATTTTGCGATTTTATTATCAACTGTAGAAGGACATATGCCCTGACATATAAATTATAGTTTTCCAAATTATTATTTCAAAATTTTTGCTTATATTCGTTCTGCTCAGAGCTGCCGTCAAAGCCACTTTTTCCAGTTAATTTTACGTAATTAGAGGAGTTGAGTTCATTAATAACGACTTTGCAACTGTAAAAATCGTAAAGCAGTGTGGTCCAAAAATTTTTTTGGCTCACATTCAGCGTCATATTCTGAGACTTTTATTTACTCAGAATAACTTTTTTTCCTTTAAAATGTTATCATAGCAAGGTAAAAAGTTAATATCAAATTTTTTTTCATAATATTGTAAAGGAAGTTCTTGTCCTTTTTGATCTCTTTAATAACGTCCTTCGAATGTTGGATTCTGAGCAATTTTTGGTCCTCAGTCAATTTGTGCGGAACAAACCGTGCACACGCCTTTCGTAAGCCCAAATGTCCAGTCAAAATGAGATGTTCAATTCCATTTCCATAAATTTCAATGATGATTTCGGCTGATTTTTGATGAATTCTTGATAACACAAACATATTGACACTTAAAACTATTTTCTATGCACAATCCGCGTGTTTCTGTTGTATCCGTTCTCTCGTTAGTTGTAGCGCGTATTAATGGGATAGAGCAAAAATGTAATTACCGTTAGTTTTTTGGTTTTTTATGAAATACTATAGCTTTGATACATCTGTTGGCAAATTTCAAACTTATATTTTTTTATTTTTGGCCTATGATGTCGATCACTGAGCGGCAATTGAAATTATGATGGAGAATTTTAATTCTTTCTCATCATTTTAAAAAGGATAGTGACTTTACGCTTGGCTCCGGTATGGCCAGAATAGGTGCTCTTTTGAGAAAATGACGTACCTCCATGTACGCGGTAAACTCTGAGAAGTCTTGCGAAAGTGTTGTGAGGGGCCGTTAATTTGAGAACGGCTTCAGATCATATTAATAATGTCGAGAATTCTTCATAACTAAATTTGTGATTTCCAGCTATCCTTTTAAGTGGTTGAGCTGACCTGACTCTAATAAACCACCCACATGAGCAGCGCTTAGATGTATAAATTGCCAATAAATGCCTAGACGAGCGTGCCTTTTTGCATCTTGATGTGATAACCCTTTAATAAACTCCACAAACTTATTTTCAGTGGCTTATTGGGCTCCAGTAAATGTTTTGCTATTGTCACTGATTATTTAGGAGGCAAAAGCACGAACCAAAAATGGATTGTTTTGTTGGCAATAGTGGGCAATTTTGTACTAGATAATCGTTCCGATTCTTTGTCTATGTATTAAGTTTAAAGATTTCTCTTCGGTTGATGGAGATTACTTTGAATTTCTCTGCGTGGTGTTTGAGTTTTAAATGTTAATGAGAAGCATGGTGCTTCTGGGTAACTTTATCATTTGGAGATTTAGTGTCTGTTGCAACTAAACCCGTGGGGCTTTTCATATGTGCGCTGTTTGGAGTGGCCTGGAAGAAATGATATAATGAATCATATGTTGTAAACAACATATAACAACAAACGCAATTGAGTTTATTTTCGCAATCTTTATGCCCGTGTGATAAGCAGTTTGTACAAAATCTTTTTGTTTTCCTAGGTTTTAATTGATCAGAAATCATCAGCTTTATTTCTTCATATCGATATGTATATGCAATTTTTGCATTTTGCGTACGCTGACGATTAAAAATTTTGTGGTAGATCTGAGTCATCAGATTGTACTATTGTGTCATATGCAGCAAGCAGACATGTTAAAAAATTATAAAGATTTTTCTATATTGATTTCAAATTCCATTTACAGAATATATAAAAATCTAGCGCAGAATCTCTTAGAAATTAATTTGGTGATCGTGTAGCTTCGTGTTTATTATTTTCGTCAGATATCATTTATGAAACTTTTAGTAGTTGTGTTGACTTAGATTCTGCATTTATTTAGAAAATGTAAAATTATCATATATATAAAGCACAAACACCACCCGTTTTTAATTCTTCGTCACCTTCTAATATCTTTATAATTTCGACAAAGGAAAAATCACAAATAAAGAAAAAATATTCAAACAGAAGCACAAAAACTCAGTTTTTTCTCTTAGCTCAATATCTTCTCTTTATCCAATAGCAATCTGAGCGAACATCGAAGCAAAAGAAAAATGGTAAACTGAACAAATTCAACTTACTCTCTGGCAACAACAAGTAAAGTCGATTACTCATCGCATGATACAGCAAAAAAATTTGCGCTAACATGGTAAAACGATTCCCTCTTCCGAAAGAAAAGCATGTGAATAGTGCTTCGTGCATTTATTGTCAGTCACACAAACTGAAGTGAGATTGTGGTGTCCGCAAGGTCCATAAACCATATTGGTTTTAACCACTCCGTATAATTCTGGACTATCTCTGGATCAGGAATTTTCGCAGAAATGATTTCATCAATTTGATCGTGATCGGGTGTAACCACCATCCACCATGCAAACAATAATGTGTGCGTGCGGCAAACCTCTTTTTTGCCACTCAACAGAGTACATCAAGCATCAAATATACGTTGTTTCAATATTAAAATCCATCAAACATCCTTGTTCGAAAAGTCGTGCTGTGACATCGTGACGATCTCTTCTTAATTGACGGCGATTCAATAATCCCGTAATCTGTGGTCATTTTGCTTTGCAAGTGAATGTAACAAAAAAATATGGCCATCCATAATTGCGCACGCATGTCATCGCTTCGTACGAGCACTCGTGCATGTGCCTTGACCTGTTAATGTATGTTGATGGCAAAAAGAACGCGACCTCTTCGTGATATCGTAACAAATATCAATCTGTAATTGATCACTTTATATAAAACACACATCAAGTTTTTACTGAATAATTTTCAATAATTTACCGAAATTGAACGATTCAAACAATTTACAAATAAATCAATTGGAAAGCAAAACAAAAAATTAAAAAAAAAAAAATGTATGAAAAAGTCGCTTTTAGGAATTTTCTAATTTTCCGACCTTTCCTCACGAAAAGTATTTTTTTATTTCTAAACCATCTGTGAAAGTTTCATTAAGATTGGTGCAGTCGTTCTCGTGCCTTATCGTTACTAACAATCATTTCATTTTTATATACATTACAATACAAGAAGATTTAGCTGATATCGAGGCTGCATTGCAGGTATAAACCATTTTCAAATTGTTTGTTTCTAAAAAAAATTCCAAACTTTAAAAATAGTACTTTGGTTAAATTGAAAGGTGAAATTTGTCCATTTCATTTCCTTCAAAGTAATCCCCTGCCTCTGTAATACACTTACGCTAACGAATTTTCCAGTCATCATAGCACTTGAAAAAATCCAGCTTGGAAAGTTCTTTGATTCAGCTTTTATATCCTGAATTGAGTCAAAACGGTTTCTTCGGAGTGGTAATGTGAATTTGCTGTAGAAGTTACACGAAGGTAAATCAGGCAAATGCAGTGGTTGCAACACGATATTATTTGAAAATTTGGCGAAATACTCACGAATAACCAATGTAATATGGGATGGTGCACTTCTTTGTTCAATAAATTGAGACATAGTAAAAAGCGAAGAAATATAGATGTCAATAACAGTACTACCAACTTACAGAAAAAATTTTCCTTTTCGAAAAATATGCGAAGTACAAATTAAAAATTCACCTTTCAATCCCAAAATAAATAAAATATCAAAATCTTTAAGTTTGTCAATTTCTAGAAACTCTAAATTAAATCTTAATAGGTTAATTTATTTTTAATATTTAATAGTTGAACTACCATGTAAGATATTTATTTTCTTTTTGCAAACGGATAATCGTTTTTTAAGTAATTGCTTGTAGCACCTGAATCTACCAATACATACATGGAGTTATCGTCTGATGCTGTGCGCTGTAAGATGGGTAAGCCGTGTCGTCTTATTAGAAAACGCTTCTCTTGTGTATATTCGCTCTGGGCTTCGTGTACGATGATTTGATGTCCACTGTTTCTTAATTGTTGTCGATTTGATTCAAACGCTGAGTTTTTAGCTGTACTAAACATTTTTTCCGTTGTTGTTATCTCTTTGTCTTTTGTAGCCAGGAATAATGGGATGCCCAACTTATTCCAGTGTGAGAGCGCCTCAAAATAAGCGTTTTTTATAACATTTTCCATTGTGGCCAGATCGAACAAATAAGAATTTTTGGGCATTTAAATTAAAATGCCCAATTTGGCTTTCCACACCACCCAGGAGGTATGCAAAACGGCGCGATACCGAAGTTAGTTTTGGGTGCTCGGTTCCCCTTTAGGCCTATATCACCCATTAAATATTTATTTACATAAAGTAACAAAACGACAACAATTCATTAGTATATAATGAAAAAATAAACAAAAGAATAATTGTATACATATAACGATAAAAACAAAACAATAAAAATTCATGTAAAAAATATATAAAAATATCACAGTATAATAACAAATTATTTACATAAGTATATACAAATGCCTACATTTAAATCCCAAATTCTAATTTTCGTTAAAAAAAATTGCTTTCTAATTTTGAGCCTCTTTAAAAAGTTTTTACTTTTTTGTATTCTATCGTAAGTTAAAGTTCGCATATTGTAACCACTAAAAAATAAAAAAAATTGAAACCTATAGGTGTGAAACACACAAAATTTTATTTTTAAAATTATTGACAGAGAGGTCTTTATTTAAAAATTTAGTTAAAAAACATATTCTAATTCTAATAAAAAGGGCTATAACTATTTTTGGGTCACAATTATCATACCACAAAAAGGGCCTAACATCTTTCATTTTATTAAAAATAATATCTCCTATTCCTATTTTATGACAATTACTGTCGAATTCTTCTAAAAATCTTGTTTCCAAAATTTTTACAAATGCAATAAAATCCTCAGGCAGCTTCACTAAATTGCATTTGTCTATTTGATTTTGATGCATGAAGATGAATTCGTCCGAAGGAATTTTATCTCCTAAATATGGTAAAGGCAGGGAACATGTGTGCAGTTCGAAATTTTTTTAAATAAAAATAGCCGCAAAAGTAACTAAACGCATTTTCTTTCAAAAAATTAATTTTTAAACTACTATCTATTGTGAGTGATCTAACGAGAGAGTGTTCAGGTCGTGGTAAACCTTGAAAATCCTGCCAAGAAAGGTCATTCAATAGTGCATCATTACACACATTACGTAGAACATTATTACTATGTTCCCAAATTACTGTAGCATCAGGTTCTAAAGGCAGCTCACAGTTTCTTTTTGTTACGACGTTTACGTAACGTAAGCCCCACGATTTCCTGAACAAACTTGAGAACATATATGGCGTTACTCTAGCACTTCTAATCTGGCCAAAAAAATGCTCTAAGCTGTCTTGACATAGTCGTCTCGTCTTCAGGTACGGAAAACCTGAGTGTGACAAAAATCGCCACAATCGTCTTAAACTGTTAATATTTAACATCCAAACCCTTTATAAAACTAAAACTATTGGTTGTGTTGCTTTCTAAATCGTTTACGACCCGAATAGTTTTTTGAATATTTTCTGTCTCATTTAAAAACTCTAACTGTTTAGGGAAACCAACAAACACTTTTTTAGTAGGTACAACAGCCTCAACGAAACTGCTATTCAAAATATCAAATAATTTATTAAAAAACGAAACGAATTCCGCGTTATTAATAAAGCTCCTACTATTCAAGCTTAAGACTCCCAAGATACATATATAAGGACAACATACCAGAAGCGACCGTGTTACTCAATACTTGAGACGCGAATTTAACCTTCATTTTTTGGAAGGTATTTGGATAAATATGAGCATCGGTTAATTTATACGCATACCGATAACTCGACTTAGAGTCGATTTCATAAAAATGAACAATATCCGACCAACTTACCCGACAATTTTTAAAGAAACCCGTTTTTTTTTAGATTTTGTAAACGCTACTTTTTATCAAATTTGGGCTATCGTAAAAAAAAATACACTTCCTTGGCATTAACATTAAAAAAAAGGCCGTGACGCTGAAACATCTAACAAACTAGTGAAATTCTAAAAATTGGTGCCCTGATCGCAAACGAAATGGCAAGGAGTTAGTTCTATATTTTGCAGTTGGGTAATGGCTTCAAGAATGTATTTCTTGAGGACATCCCCTTTCCAGGAACCTTTTACGAAAAAATAAGCCAATGGGTGGGACCAAGGCTCTCGACCTATACCTTGCACCATTATGGTTATTGCAGTTGCAATACCTATCACCCTATCGAATTTCCTATCATACTGCAAATGAAATTTCAGTGACATTTCAACAAATGAAACCGACACTAACTTTTGTTCGAAAATGAATCTTCTACTCCTAATCTCTAACGATTTTATGCTGCTTTGGGTGCTACCTGGGAAACGGGGCCAGTCTGTAACAAATTTTCCAAAGTACTTTCGGATGGAAAATCTAATTGGTGCTTTAAGAGCCGATAAGCAACTGGCGACAAAAAAAAAAACACCCAACGCTATCGTTTTAAAAAAATTGTCATATCGCCGACCATGGGTACGGCTATTACTATTTATAAAACTACTCTTAAAGCAAGCACCTAACTGAGGAGGAACTTTACTACAAAGTAAAGAAAGAGGGTCTGTTCTCTAAATGAGCTATTCCTTAGCTGTTCCCTACATCTTTCTAATTCTGCGGCCATTTCAACTAACTGGGCCTTTAAACTCCTATTTTCCTGCTCTTTTCTTCTAACTTTATTTTCAAAACCCTATTCTCTTCCCTCAATTTCTTCTTCCTTTCTGTAAATTCTGTCAGATCCCTATCTGTTTGCGAGGCCTTATCAAAATTAAATGATACATCCTCCTCAAAAAATGGAAGAGACTCTAAAATTCCATCTTCTATCTCACTTTCAATAATTGAAAAAAGCTGTAGCGATGCATTATGTGCATTTGAGACAGCTTCTTCAGCAAAATCTTCAAAACCCAATAAAATTGTATTTTTTACATCAGAATTTGGGACGTCAAATGTAGGCTCAACTTTTAAATTCATATCGGGAACGGCCCTCGAACGCAATCGCTTTTCAAGGCGCATTTTTGCCGAAAAATGCCGCTCAAAAATATGTTTAGGTGTTTCATTGGAAATGGAAACACTTTCACTTTCAGTCACTTTTTGCACTATTTATAGTCTATTAAAATTACCTACCGTTCGAGATCCGATCCCTCGTTGGGAAATCTAAATACGGTATTTCCCTCGCTGCAGCCCACAACGCACTTTTTCCACATTGTTGTTTTCGGCATCTTCGCTGTAAATTAATATGTGATTTATATATAATTATGTACGCAAATTACTTTTATGGTACTTTCGTTTATATTTGCTGATTTATATTTAATATTATTTATATATTTTAACAATTCTCATTCAATTCATTCACTATTCACTTGTTCTTTACTACTTCACTTTTTACTAGTTCTTCACCACCTACCCAATCCAGTCAACTGTTAAAGTTCGGTAGGTGAGCGGCTCTCTTATTCTCTCTGTTTGTAGCCGTTGGTCACTTGAATTCTGCTGAGGAACCTACATCCATAAGCATGGATAATATGATACGAGACTCTTTGATTCGAGAGAGAGATGTCAAAACTAGCATTTTTTATAACATTTGCCAATGATGCCACTGCTGAAAAATATTAGATTGGGTATTAAATAAATTATACAAAACACTAAATTAAACATTTTGAAAATGCATAAATATATAAATGCCACAATGCAAAATCATTAATTAATTTACATAAATATTTATTTTGCCAAAATATGTTCGCACAGCTCAATGAAATTTCATTTTCACACTAATTTCGTCAAGTAATTTGAGCGGTTTACTTCTGGCATCCCGCCTTTTCTGAAATCAGCTGATCGAAATTCCCTGATCTGCGTTTGTAAATTTGTTCACACACAACAATATGTGTAAATATTTGCACTTATTGTTTCATGCGAAAGCTCCGTTGTCACGGACAACCAATAGCCGAAGTTCACGTTTTCTTAAAGAGTCAATTTTTCAAAAGACTGACGCGATGACAAAGCGTCAAAACATTATGTTCTTGCAGGAAAATCCAAGCTATGCCGAAAACACAAACAAACAAACGAACGAATGCTGATTGTCACCACTTCCCTTGCCGTTGTAACAGTTCTAGTAGAATTAGCGAAATTTGTCAAAGTTGAGCCCGTATGGGCAACTTTCAAACTTTTTAAAGGCAATTTTTATAATTACTACAGTATATCGAGGATGGCAGCCCTGCGTTGTGAGAGAGTAGAAACTCCTGGAATCGAGAGAGAGCTGTCAAAACTCGCATTTTTTATAACATTTGGCAATGATGCCACCGCTGAAAAATATTAGATTGGGTATTTTAGAAAATAACTTTTTGGTATTTTACAATTTTCACACTACTATATATATAAATATAAGAAACCAAAACAATTCATAAGAAATATTACAATTTGTATGCTAGTATTAATAAGTACATAGATAAGTAAATAAATTTTTATAATTAATGTAACAATTTAAAATAAGAAATAATCAGAAAAACAAAACAATTCATAAAACACACCACATATTCAAGAGAAATGTATTCAATACTTATATATATTGAATTGCTATAACTTAAAGAAATATGTACACATTTATTAGTTATGTACAGGCATGGGCAAAGTCTTAAGGTAGAATTAGAGGTGCCATAACCATATCCATATAAAACAGCTGATTCAACCAAATTTACGGGGAACAATGCTTCCAATTAGAGGTGCGTTACCATAACAACATGCCCATAACCATAACCATAGCTATCAATTGAATTTCGATTTTCGCTGTAACCATAAAAAGTTGTTTGTTGATTTTTTGACTTTTCATTTGATATTTCGTTTGCATTTTGTTTTGTTCGCCTCATAATTTTGTATTTATAAAGCTCGGATTGTTTGACATAATGCGATTTTTAAACAGCAATCAAATAATAATCCATTAATAAAAATGGATGATATTAAATTAATAGAATGTGTGCGGAATTCTCCATGCCTATATGACAAGAGTCATGCCGATTTCAAAAATCAAGAGAAAAAAAGGCGCTCTTGGAAGGAAGTCGCCGATAATTTGGAAGTTGATGGTGAGTTCAATATAAATATTATAATATTTAATATACAATATGTTTGGACATTATAAACAGAAAGTGTTGTTATGAAGCGTTGGGGCAACTTGAGAGAACGCTTCTCAAAAGAAATTAGAATCTCACAAAATGCTTCAGGAAGTGGTGCATTCGTAGGAAGGCAGTGGGCGCTATTTGAAAGTTTGCAATTTTTAAGAAGTCACATTATTCCTCGTCCGTAAGTAAAATGCATTATTACCATATCCATGTAAATAATGAGAACATTAATATTAACAGAATGCGACAAAGTGCGCCAATATTGAAACGCAGCGACGAGAATTATGACTTTATAAACATTTCGTCCGAATCACAAGATCTCTCGCCGTCACCTCCAATTTCCCCTGGGCAGTTAATTTCGTCCGACCAATCAACAATAATTCTGTCCGATCAAACAACAGCAATTCCGTCCGATCAGTCAATTCCGTCATCAATATCGCGACCACGAAAACGAAGAGGCAGACAGCTTGACGAGGTGGACACTGCCATCCTCGGAACAGTGAAAACTTTCCAGGAGGTATGTGAACGTAGAGCGCGTCGAGAAGAGTTTAATGTGGAGATAAGCGGTTTTGGGCGAATGATATGCTCTTCGATTTCAAAAATGAAAAAATCAAGGCAAGCATTGGTGATGCGTCAATGTACTGACATTGTAATGCAAGCGCAAATTGATGAAGAAGAAGAAAGCTTTGTGTATTTGAACTAGTACCTCAATTATGAGAAGAGTTTTTTTAAACTTTTATTACATTATTACTTTTTGTTCTTTTAATCAGAGCGGTTGAATTTTTGAACCTGAAGTACAAAGGATATAATCCATATAACGTTCAATATAATAATTATTTGTGTTTATTTAATTAATTTTTTGTTCTTTTTATTGTTAATCAATATGTATGAAATACACGTATGTAAATTTACATTTTCAACATTTTTTTTTATTGAATTTTATATGTATATCTATAAGTGTTTTACTCTATATGGTTTTGAAAAGGTACTGCACCATTGTTCATAAAATAATTGGAGAGATGTTCTCTGTGGTTATACGCACTGTTTTGACCCCTGCGTCTAAAAGTTTGTGCTGACCGCAATGGCCCCCCACAAGATCTTAATTCGTTTCTCCATTCAGCATTTCTTCCATCTCCGTCAGTGTAATGCTCTGAGCAGTACCATCGATTCATATCGTGGAGCATTATGAAATTATGAAGCACTAGACATGCTAGTACGATTTTTTCAGCATTTTCAGGATGAAACTCCATTGATGTTCTTAGCACTCTCCACCTCGCTGTCAAAATCCCAAACGCATTTTCAATAACGCGTCTTGCCCGTGATAGTCTATAATTAAAAATTCGTTGAGCTCTTGTTGTATTTACACCTGGATACGGCTTCATAAGGTTATTTTTTAATGGAAAGGCACAGTCTCCAACAAAGTAATGCGGAAACGGGTGGGAAGATAACGGAAGTGGAGTATCAGGTGGTAGTGGCAAACGATTTTCTAACAGATCTTCGCCAAATCTCGTTGCATGAAAAATACCTCCATCACTCTGGCTTCCGTAAGCTCCTACGCTAATGGCTGTAAAAGTGTATTTAGCATCACATGCTGCCAGCAGTACAATGCTGAAAAACTTTTTATAATTATAAAACATGGATCCTGAATTTGGAGGGCATTTTATCGCAATATGTTTTCCGTCGATCGCACCTACACAGTTTGGCATGTTCCACATTTGTGCAAAGTCGGTCGTGATGTCTTTATACTGTTGTTGCGTGGGTTCACTCAGATAAATTGGTGAAAGCATTTCCCAAATCGCCTCACATGTCTCCAGCACTATGTTTCTCACAGTGGTCTTTCCGATTTTGTAGCTCCATGCTAATTTTTTGAAAGGAATTCCGTATGCTAAGTACCTAACAATTACCTTAATAAATATAATAAATGGAGTAATAATCACATAAACTTACAGAAGTGTGAGGGACAAACGCTCTTCGGCATGGATTTGTTCCTTGAATTTACTCATTGAAGGCGCCATTAACTTCAAAAAAGTATCATACAACTTCCTATTCATTCTTGTATGGGCAAACAATTCTTGTTCATCCATATCTTTTATTTTCAGGAACGTTTTTTGATGGTATCCGTTTTGGAACCTATTAACATTAATAGGATGGACACGCCATCGCCTTGTACGCTTGCATTGCTTTTTTTTAGCATATAATGCTATAAAATTAATAAATAATTGATCAATTTCTTCGTCACTGCTCATTTTATTTATTTTTTTTGGCACTTTGAAATGAAAACAAAAATTCTGAATGAAAGATCAGCTGATTATGGTTATGGCACCACTAATCGGTAGTAGTAAATATCGTTACGGTTATGATAATGGTTATGGATATGGCGATATGTTATAGCACCTCTAATTCTACCTTTAGCAGGTGCTAAAAGAGCGTAAGCTATCGTATACGTACACACACCGATTGTCACTAACACGCACAAGCGAAGAGCGTAAAACGAGCACTTACGATGGAACAAAGCGATGATAAAATCAGTCTGCGATCAGAAATTGAACTGAGCAGGTTGATGCGCTCGAGTTGTATGCCGTATATAAATGAACACATATGCGAGTATAAACATGGAAGACCAAAAAACGTTTCAGACAGAGTGGGAATTTGAATTTTTTCATATTTCATATAAATTATGACGACCTTCTTAAATTTATTACAGAATGAACTCTTTTTTTTTTGACTCTCGGATAATTGTTTGAAATTAACTGACCTCTTGAAATGTGTATTCATAATATTTCATTTTCTAATAGCTTTAACTTTATTGAAGTTTCGTTATATATTTAAAATATTCGATGAATTCAAATATAGATTTATATTTTCTTTTCATATACAAATTTAATTTATTTTTAAGTTTTTAAATGAATTAGATTACTAATTTATAATTAACTAATAACTTAAATTTTATTCTTGCTTGAAATGAAAAATAATTATATTTTATATTCAATGGTTTATGCACATATTCTTAAAAATGTGCAAATGTGTATACATACGTTTTCGTAGCATTGCGGCTTCGTGCGACATAGACCTGCTCGTTCGACATCTGCAAGCAGACTGATTATTTTTGGTTGCTGGTACGCTTGGTCCCACAGTAAGCGCACTAACACAATCTCATTTTGTGATGCTTGTTTGATTGTGATGGTGCCCATCCCTGGTTATGTATTCCGACCACACACTTCTTTATTTTTGGCTATATTGCCACTTTTTTCTGTGCTTTCCGGTTTTACGGGATTGACACTTTTCCCTTGAAGAAGAACATAAGAAATTGTTCAATTTATGCTTTTAAGCTTTTGCCATCAACGCAAAAAGGTGCTTGTATGCAAAGGCAGGTTCGGGGAGATGTAATGATGTTTGCTTTTATAAATAAAGCAAGTTTGCCTGTTGAAACAAGCTCATGAATGAAAATGTTCTTATTGCGTGTTTTACTCTAAGTTTGGGTCTACTTGACTGTCATATTGACTTGTGATGCTGCTGATTGTATTTGAGACGATTGTTGTTTTTGTAGAAAAAGGTTTGTAGTTTTTGTGAATAACATGTTTACATCTGTGCGCACATGGGTATTTAGGTTCGTAATTGCATTATTTGTTCGGCAATGTCATACACACATATGCATATACATATAGAGCATTCCCTGCCAGCCACGGCTAAAGCTGCACCCAGTCAAAAACGCAAAATCGTGGGTCGTGTCAGCTGGCACGACCTATCTTATGGGTGCGCAATGTAACTGCACAGTGAAAAACGCTTCCCTTCCCTTCTCTCTCTCTTTGACGTGGGATGACGTGAGAATCCACGACTTTTGGATTTTGCCGCCGGTAACGTGGCAGCTGATTGCTCTCTCACAACGCAGGGTTGCCAATATCGATATACTGCAGTAATTATCAACTTTTATAATTCAGTCTGTTCAATATGTTTGAAATTTTCTTAAAATAACTCAAAATCAGAGTCGAATGCTATTATTTATAAGTATATAAACTATTTTTAATAGTTTGTTTTCAGTTTTGATATTTTATATTGTAAAAAATTGTAATTGAAAACATAGATTTGTACAAAACTACATATGTGTATTGAGCAATAGCAACATTGTTCAAATGAAAATAAACAAAGATGGCTGATTTTTGCGTTTTTCCTACGTTCTTCACTGTGCACACATATTGCCGATAAGGAAGGAAAAGGAAGGAAGGGAGTAGCGTTTTTGACTGGGTGCCGCATAACCACCTTTCTCAAATATTTCAATACAACTACACATTTTTTCTCTATGCACTAACACCAACGCACATATCCGGGTTATTTTTTTGTTTACCTAGATGCGATGAAAAAAAGTTTCTTTCATTTCTTTATTTATTTGAATGAGTGCGAATGAGAAAAGATATTTGTCAATAGTGTCAAAAGACAATCCCAAAAAGGGTATAAAAAAAAAACGATTGAAAGACGCTTGTCATTCGTGCTCGTACAACAAGAAGGTAAGTGAATGGATTTTATGTGATTTTTTTTAAATAATTTGCAAATATTTACTTTATTTGCTTTTATAGCATTGGAAATCAGAATGAATTGCAATTAGCAGCAGCAGCAATAGCAAGTATGTGAAAATAAGTGTGTGTTGTTTGATATTGGACTATAATACGCAAATATAAATGCATACATACACACGTACATATGTATGTATTTCATGCCTTTAAGGCGGCCTGCACAATGGAATATAATATGTGAAAAAAAAATGTTTGTTTCATATTTTAAATTATCAGATAGTATTAATATTTCTTTCAGATATTATTATAATTTTTATATAAATAATCTTTCTTTCAGAGTCAATTCTATTTGTATTTAATATATATATTTTTTTTCAGATAATATTAATCTTTTCTTTCAGATATTATTATGATTTCTATATAATTAATCTTTCTTTTTGTTTTAGATATTATATTAAATTTTATATAGTTCTGTTTAATTATTTTTTATTTTCTTCTTCTTCTTGATTGGCGTAGATACCGCTTACGCGATTATACCCGAGTAAATAAAAGCGCGCCAGTCGTTTCTTCTTTTCGCTACGTGACGCCAATTGGATATTCCAAGCGAGGCCAGGTCCTTCTCCACTTGGTCCATCCAACGCAGTGGAGGTCTTCATCTGCTTCCCCGGGCGCGTACTGCATCGAATACTTTCAGAGCTGGAGTGTTTTTGTTCATCCGGACAACATGACCTAGCCAGCGTAGCCACTGTCTTTTAATTCGCTGAACTAAGTCAATGTCGTCGTATATCTCGTACAGCTCATCGTTCCATCGAAAGCGATATTCGCCGTGGCCAACGCGCAAAGGACCATAAATCATTCGCAGAACCTTTTTCTCGAAAACTCGCAACGTAAACTCATCCTTTGTTGACATCGTCCAAGCCTCTGCACCATATAGCAGGACGGGAATTATGAGCGACTTATAGAGTTTGGTTTTTGTTTGTCGAGAGGACTTTGCTTCTCAATTGCCTACTCAGTCTGAAGTAGCACCTGTTGGCAAGAGTTATCCTACGTTGGATTTCTAGGCTGACATTGTTGGTGGTGTTTACGCTGATTCCAAGATAGACGAAATTATCTACAACTTCAAAGTTATGACTGTCAACAGTGACGTGAGTGCCAAATCGCGAGTGCGACGACAGTCTTGACGACAGGAGATATTTCGTCTTGCCCTCGTTCACTGCCAGACCCATTTGCGTTGCTTCCTTGTCTAGTCTAGAGAAAGCGGAACTAACGGCGCGGGCGTTGAGACCGATGATATCAATATCATCGGCATACGCCAGCAGCTGTACACTGTTATAAAAGATTGTACCTGCTCGTTTAAATTCTGCAGCTCGAACTATTTTCTCCAGGAGCAGATTGAAGAAGTCGCACGATATGAAGTCGCCTTGTTTGAAACCTCGTTTGGTATCGAACGGCTCGGAGAGGTCCTTCCCGATCCTGACGGAGGTTTTGGTGCTGCTCAACGTCAGTTTACGCAGGCGTATTAGTTTTGCGGGGATACCAAATTCAGACATCGCGGCATAGAGTCAGCTCGCTTTCGTGCTGTCGAAAGCAGCTTTAAAATCGACGAAGAGGTGGTGTGTGTTGATTCTCCTTTCACGGGTCTTTTCCAAGATTTAGCACATGGTGAATATCAGGTCGTTTGATGATTTTCCAGGTGTAAAGCCTCACTGATAAGGTCCAATCAGTTTGTTGACGGTGGGTTTTAATCTTTCACACAATACGCTCGATAGAACTTATATGCGATGTTGAGGAGGCTAATCCCACGGTATTTGGCGCAGATTGTGGGGTCTCCTTTTTTATGGATTGGACATAGCACACTTAAATTCCAATGGATGGGCATATTTTACAAAGAAGATGATGCATTCTCCTTATCAGTTCTTCGCCGCCGTGTTTGAATAGCTCGGCCGGCAATCCATCGGCCCCTGCCGCTTTGTTGTTTTTCAAGCGGGCAATTGCTATTCGAACCTCTTCATGGTCGGGTAATGGAACGTCTGCCCCATCGCCATCGATTGGGGAATCGGTTTCGCCTTCTCCTGTAGTGCGTTCACTGCCATTCAGCAGGCTGGAGAAGTGTTCCCTCCATAATTTAAGTATGCTCTGGGTATCGGTGACTCGATCACCTTTGGGGGTTCTACAAGAGTATGCTCCGGTCTTGAAACCTTCTGTAAGCCGCCGCATTTTTTTGTAGAATTTTCCAGCATTACTCCTGTCGGTCAGCTTATCAAGCTCTTCATACTCACGCATTTCGGCCTCTTTCTTTTTCTATCTGCAAATGCGTCTCACTTCCCTCTTCAACTTTCGGTATCTATCCTATCCCGCACGCGTTGTGGACGATCGTAACGTTGCGAGGTAGGCAGCCCGTTTTCTCTTCGCTGCGACATGACACTTCTCGTCGAACCTGCTGTTATTTAGCACTTTCTGAAAACCAATGGTTTCGGTTGCAGCTGTACGTAAGGAGTTTGAAATGCCGTCGTACAAATCCCTTATACCGAGTTGTTGACGAGTGCTCTCAGAGAGCAGGAGTGTAAGCCGAGTAGAAAAACGTTCGGCTGTCTGTTGTGATTGCAACTTCTTGACGTCGAACCTTTCTTGTGTTTGTTGGCGTGCGTTTTTTGCTGCATAGAGACGGGTTCCAATCTTGGCTGCAACAAAATAGTGGTCCGAGTCGACGTTAGGACATCGAAGCGTATGAACGTCTAGAACACTAGAGACGTGTCTTCCGTCCATCACATGTTCAATCTGGTTGGTAGTTTTTCGATTCAGAGACAGCCAGGTAGCTTGATGTTTTTTCCTGTGCTGGAATCTAGTACCACAGATAACCATATTTCGGGCCCCGGCGATGTAGATAAGCCGCAACCTATTTGGGGATGTTTCCTCGTGGAGACTGAGTTTACCGACCGTAGTGCCAAAGATACCTTCTTTGCCCACCCTGGCGTTAAAGTCGCCAAGCACGATTTTGACATCGTGGCGGTGTCAGCTCTCGTAAGTGCGCTCGGTCATGAAAGGCATCTTTGGTCACATCGTCCTTCTCTTCCGTCGGGGCGTGGGCGCAAATCAGCGATATGTTAAGGAACCTCGCTTTGATGCGGATTGCGGCTAGACGTTCATTCACCGCACCGACTCGGCGACGGAGTCTCTCTCCCACCACGAATCCCACACCAAACTTACGCTCCTTTATATGGCCACTGTAGTAAATGCCACAAGGACCTACTCGTCTCTATCCTTGTCCCGTATATCGCATTTCCTCGACGGCGGTGATGTCAGCCTTTGGTTTTACGAGGACATCAACCAGCTGGGCAGCGGCACCTTCCCAATTAAGGAACCGGACATGCCCTCAATTCGTAGTCCTTATTTCATTTGCCATGGTTGTCATTAAAAAGGGGGTTTCTCATCCGAGGCTGTTGTTGTTTCTTCATTGAAGTGTTTTTTTTACGTAACGGGTCCCAAACACACGCACAAACCCATGCAGGGGGTTGTTTCGCCTTCTCAGTTTAGCTCGCCTTCTAGCGGATGTTCCTAGGCTACCCAGAGTATACTTGGTTAAAGACCGGAAATCGTGAGCTGCTTGAGTAATATGTAAAAGAATCGTTTCTGGCCATTCATAAGTGAATGGCGATCAGAGAACTTTCCTCACTTGCGTGAACTTCTACACATGACTCCATCCTCCACTTTCTTTATTTTCAGATGTAAATAATTTATTATTGCATATAGTTGTTATTCTGTAATAAGTGTTTATTAATAAAGAAAAATAAAAACTTTAAATTTAAAATATTTGTTTAGAATTCTACAAAAAAATTAAAACTAGGAATCAAAAAATGCAGCCCTGCATCATCTAACGATTAGGGTAATTAGAGCAGTTCAGCTATATTTTTATATAAATAATTTATGACACTACTGAATGAGCGCAACAGAAATGTATGATCACATGTATACGTACGTGTGAGGGGAAACGTGGTTAGAATCTTCACTCGGCCTATGGCGAGCTTTTTCTACCTTTAAGGATTTCAAAACCCACGGTTGCACTAGTTTTTTCACCACTTTTGGCTGTCAGGGTTATTACTGATAAATGATAATCAGGAGTGTTGTGGAATAGAAGACAGATTTGCTTAGTTGTTAGAATTGCAAACTTATTCTGAAAGGTATTTTTGTTTTGCATTTTGTTTAATTTTATATTAACGTACAAGATCTTAAGATTATTCTGTGAAAATTTGAGAGCAATTAAAGCAAAATTGACGGAGATATGCACTTGTAAATCTCCGCCCTCCGATTTTATTGTGAAACTTTAAACGTGTTTTTCCGACAACTCACGTTTTCAAAGTCAGTGCCCCTCATAACTTCAAAACTACTGCACCGATCCTTTTGAAATTTTAAACACTATTTCTGTACATCTATTACGAGGTAACGCTGAAGAGATTTTTATTCATAAATTTGATTTCGCAATAACAAATTAGCCGATTTTTTATCAAAAAATTGTGTTTTCCACTTCAAAGTCTTCGAAAAATTCAAAAATTGGAATTTAAAAAAAAGAACCGTTAAAATTATTAAATGTTTTTACGGTCAACATTTTTTCTTCTAAACAATGCTTCGCTCGATTCATTTTTCTTCATACATATATATTTAATTAATACATATATTCATTCCACAGATCTAATTAAGCTAATATAACTACTTTTTACGTTTATTAAATACAATATTTTCTGTTTATAAAATTACTTCGTTATTGATTCTATTCAGGGTTGTTGTGGAATCCAAGACAGAATTGCTTAGCTGTCAGAATTGCAAACCAATTCTGATTTTAAATGGTGTCACAGAATCTGATTGGATTTTCGTCTTTTCGAACATACGCAAAACCAATATTCGAACCAGCTGTTTACTAATGTGACAAAACTTACAAATGAATACATACAAGCAATCCTATTAAAGTTTTCAATGAGTTCTGAATTAAAGAAAGATCTTAAAAGATAACATTTCTTCAATGAAGAAAGACGCATTTGAGTGTTAAATTTCGTTTTTTTTCATTTTTACGATTTTTCTTAATTGACGGACAGGATAGAAAAACAACTGAACGTCATATGGGATTGGAGCAAAGTTTATTATTTTTGCATTAAATTATCTTCTACTTAAACTAAAAAAAAGTTATGTTTGAACATACTTATATTTAAAGTAAATTTCTTTAGACCAACATTTTTTTTTTTTTTTTATTTTTAAAAAATGTTACACTCTTTATTTTATATTTTTCCAGTGTAACTTGAACATAAGTTATTAAAAACTATGAATCTCTTTGAATTTTTTTGTTTCCGATAGAAATCGCGACCTGCATCCTGCCCGCCGTGTTGCATATGCACATGCGATAAGCACCTGGAATTGCTTTTCAAAGGCAAATGTAAAAGATTTCGTATCAAAACAATTTGCGGATGATATTTAAATATATTTCGCTTCAATCAATTATTTCTTTCCTTCCCAAAAAAAAACCCGATTTTTTTAAACCTCTAAAAAGGCTCCCCTCTTAAATATCATCATTTGATTTCTTAACTAGCATTTCAAATCTGGGGGCCTATTCTGTATCTCGATTCGAAAGTAAATTCTATTCGAATTTGATATTCGACTCGAATGTGTTTTACCATTCTGTAAAAAAATCGAATTCAGTTTATAAATATGCGAAAGTTGTTCCACCCTGTGCCAGTATTTTCGAATGCTAAATGTCAAAATAAAATGAAATAAAGTTTATTTGAAAATGGATTCCGTTGCATTGTGGATGGAGGACGAGGAAATTATTGAGGAAAGAATTACGAGAAGACATATAAGGAATGAATTTAATATTATGGAATTATCGCAAAAAAGGTAATTTGTTAAGTGCATACGTATGTGTTATGTTCGGTTATAAACTGTTTTTACATTTGGTATTATAGCTTCATACAAAACTTTAGACTTTCTAAGGAAGCCTTTGATTATGTCTTAAGAGGCATAACTGAAGAGCTAATGGTACCTAGAAGATCCAGGGCAATAAATCCAGCAATAAAACTTGCTGCAACTTTAAAATTCCTTGGTCAAGGGGGCTATCAACATCAAATAGGGCAAGACCGGTTTGCAGTCCACTACATCCAAATGTATTGCAGAAGTTTTGAACGCCATTGAAAAAACAATGTGTCCGAAACACATAAAATTTGAAATGAGCTCACAAGAAAAGCGTGAAGCTAAAAATTATTTTTATTCAAAATTTGGATTACCAGGAATAATAGGTGCTATTGATGGAACTCACATCCAGATGGTTAGACCAGTAAAAGATGAACATCTCTTTTTTAATCGAAAGCTAAAGCATAGCGTCAATGCTATGGTGGTAAGTTTATATTACTAAGTTTTATTCAGACTTATTTATTATACTTTATAATTAGATTTGTGACCATAACATGTATATAAGAGCTGTAAATGGAGTTTATGGTGGAGCAGCGCATGATGCCCACGTATGGAGTCTTTCAAACGAACGACAATACATGGTATCCAACTACCAAAGTGGAGATAAATCTTCATGGTTAATTGGTAGGTGATTTTATTCAAACCGCTTGTACTTGTTTTTATATATAGTCTAAGGCTTACTAATTATTCATCATCTATCTTATTTAAGGTGATTCTGGATATCCATTAGAGCCATGGCTCCTTACGCCTTACCGCAATGCAGAAGAAAATTCACTTGAAAGTTTGTACAATGAAAAATTTACAAAAGCAAGATCAATAATAGAGCGTGTATTTGGAATTTTAAAAAGTCGTTTTCGATGCCTGCTTGCTGGAAGAGAGCTTCACTATGCACCAAAAAAAGTTACTAAAATTTTGAACGTTTGTTGCGCCCTGCATAACATTTGCCTCATATACAACGTTGAAGCACCAACAGTAATTGAAAATAATGAAGAACGATCTAATTTTGCTTTACCCAATATTGATCAAAACGAGTTTTCACGAATTGCGCAAACAATACGAGACCGAATTAAAATAAGCTTGCGTTCGTAATTTAAATAAAGTAACTAAAAAGCAATCCATTTATTTCATTTCTTTCAAATATTCATTCATTTCAATAAGTAAAATTAACGGATATCAACATTTAACATTTGTTCTTTGATTTTTAGTTTTGCAATTCTTATACTGTTCTTCTCCCTGTCGTTTTTAATTTTGTACTCATGCTTTAACTTTGCAAACTTTAGTTTTTGTCTTTCTAGTTCTATTTTTTCTTTATTTTGTTCAACAAGTTTCTTACTAGATTTAACTAAAGATTTTAAATTGTAATTCACGTCTTTTAAAATCTTAGTACAATCATTGTGAAACTTTATTTGTCCGTCTACTTGCATTTTCAAAAGACTGTTTTTACTTGCGGTACGTGACCGCGCAGTGCTACATTTTGGTGACGTTTGGGGGCGAGAAAGTGGTGTTAATGGTGGTAGTTCTTTTAAATTTTGTAAATCACTTATGTCGTTCTGAGGATCCGTGGTTTCACATTGGTAGCTTTGTGTGACTTCTCTTGTTCCCGCACCGAACTTTTGAGCATCTACCATCCCATCTACCGCTTGGTTTATCTGCAGTAAATCAAATGCTCTTAATTCAACTGCATTGAATGAATAAACTTTTGCAGGCCCACCACCTGTCCCTGACATATGCAACTTATTTTTCCGAGCTTTGGCCTTAATGTGGGTTTCGTAATCTGCCCAAACCTTAAATGCAAAAAAAAAAAAACAAAAAATAAATAGAAATCAAAGCACAGGTAACGTATAATAGCAAAATAATTCTGTTCACACAGAAATTTACCTTTTTCCACGAAAGCATGTCCCGTATGGGTGGTCCATCTTCATTTAATTTTTCACTCAACCGCTCCCACAATTGTTTACTTGTTTGTTTAGCGTCGGCACATTTTACGTAGCCTTTGGCCAAGTTTGGATGTGTTTCCATAAACTCCACCATTATTTCAAATTGGCTTTGTTTAGTGTGCTGACTTTTACTAACCGAGTCCCTATTAAAAAAATATATATTTTTTAAACTTATCTATAGTATAATATGCAATAAAACTTATTAAAATACTTACATTTTTTAAAACGTCATTATTCTACAACTCATAAGCTAACGAATATTTTATACGAAACTCGAATACATTTGACAATCAAATTCGAATTACATAGTTGCAAATTTTCTTAATTCGGATTCACTTTTCGAAATACGGATTGAAAATCCGAAAATAGAGTTACCGAATACAAAAGATTCGAATTCGAGAAAATTCATTTTCGAATCGAGATACAGAATAGGCCCCCTGTCTGCGACTATCTTCTTGATTTGTTCTGACAGCAAAACCGATAAAATTGGTTTCCGTGACACCCAAAACCGATACAAATTCTATTTCGAATATCAAAACAATAATATCTGAATTCATGACACCTACTGCTTTTTTGATCGGTTTCAATTCTGATTCCGACAACACCCCTGATTATTTTGTCAATAAGCATGAATAATTAAAGACCCCATTTGTTGGAGAAACCACTGAATATAGCTGTTTAAAATGAAAAAGTTTAGTTTATTTAAAATGTATAATTTACTTAAAGTTGTCCTTTGTTTACAGAACATTTTGTGAAATAATCTACACCGTCGAATTGTGTTGAATCACTGTAAGTCGGCGCGGGCGGAACGATATCGATCGAAGCAAGTATGGCGCAGTGTCGAATAGAGAGTATTAAATGGATGTTGATGTGCAGTTTGTGGATAATGATTTGTATCTGCTATCCCGTTGTCCATCCTTTTTATTGAATGGGTTGGTGTACAGGTGTGGTGCTATCAGATGTGGTGTATTGCACAGTGTTTTCTTAGGGGGCGCCAGTTTTTCCCGGATAGACTCTGGGAGACTTAACTCATTTAAACAAAGCAGATGGCCTGCTATTTACACTTTTTAAATTACAGTTAACTGTAAAATCGACAATATTATCCCTTCCATTCCATTTGTTATTATGCAAAAAATGTGGTAACTGTATTTGAAAAAAAATACAAAAAAAAAATTGTACTAATTATTTTAAAACAAACCCTTTGATTATATTTTATGGTCTGTATATAAAGCAGCTCCAATAATAACGATATCAAAACCCAACGAAGTGTTAAACTATTGATATTATTCATAACTTTACTCTTATAATAAAAATAACTTTTTAAGGTTGCGCCTGTTTTTCCCGGATATAGTTGGGGTTTAACTCATTTAAACATTCTGGGCCCCCTAGGCGAATATTTTGCATAGTATTATACGTATATGCTGCGACATATATTTAGGCGTACTGTTGCAGAATACTTTGTGACTCCAAAAGCACTTAATGATAGAGTTGTAATGTACTCATATTTATCAGTAAATGTGAAAACGGCTTTTGGTTTGAAACATACCACGTGTATTTGAATATGCATTTTAATATGTTTTGCATGTTTATTTGTTTTTGCCTTTTTGAAAACTCATTATTACAGCAAACAAGTGTGTGCGTGGTTTGCTTTTATTCATTTCATTAGTAATATTTAAATATTTTATTGATTTGGTATGACAATCGTTTATTTTCCATTTCCGTATTTTCGGATACAACGGATAGTAATTCCACACATGGCTCAGATGTGGTCAAAATGGGTACTTCTTAGCCCTGGAGTTAGGACTATGAAATTTGAGAGATTTTGCGAGAGAGTGGTCGTGAATGGAGAGCAGCTTCGATTCGTAGAGTAGAGAATTCTTCATAATAAATTTGATACTTTGTATAGCCGATTCCCATAAGTCACCTATATAAGGAGCGCTTGGATAGATGCGATAAGAGCGACCTTTGCGTTTTGTAAGAGTATGTGCGTCACTGTATCGTATTGGGGATATGGTAACTTCCTTTTGAGATTTTATTTAGTTTTGAAAATATTTTGTTATATTTTAAGATTAAGTGCGTATGCACTAATTTGGCACTTATTAGCGTGCATAGCTTGCGATTTTTAAGCAGGTTTTTTGTATCATTATTGGCGAAAGCCATTCTGCTGGGTTGAAAAGTTACATATATTTGTGTTTTATATAAGGTTGTCGGGAGGAAGCTGACTTTGTTTTTGCTGCATATTCGTGGAGTGTTGAAAAATGGTGGCTTGAGTGGTAGTCGGTTGCTTCGATCGTAGCGGTCATTATTTCATTGAGTAGTTGTGGATTAAGAGATTCCTCACAATACGGATATTCTACGGCTTCATTTAATATAGGAGGAAGTTTCCTTAACTCTCGAAATATTGTGAATTATGGCATTTGTTTGAGATTTCCTCAACTTGAGTTGACATGGTGGTAAATGGTTCTGTAACTAGTGTACTTTGTGTTTCGCTGTGCAGCGTTTAAACTTTTTGTGTATCTTTTGAGATGAGAGTGATAGCTTCCATAAAATTAACGATTTGTGTTTTAATGTTAAATTGGGTTCCAGCTGTCTGTGGAGAAAATTTTGTGTCGATAGAACCAACAAACAATTTGAAACAGTGCATTCTTCTTTTTCTTCTCAATTGGCATAGACACCGCTTACGCGATTATACCCGAGTTAACAACCGTGCACCAGTCGTTTCTTCTATTAGCTACGTGGCCCCAATTAGATATTCCAAGCGAAGCCAGGGGCCGAGCTATTCAAACACGGCGGCGAAGAACTGATAAGGAGCATGCATCATCTTCTTTGTAAATTATGGTCGGACGAAAGCAAGCCCAACGATTGGAATTTAAGTATGCTATGCCCAATCCATAAAAAGGAGACCCCACAATCTGCGCCAACTACCGTGGGATTAGCCTCCTCAACATCGCATATAAGGTTCTATCGAGCGTATTGTGTGAAAGATTGAAGTCCACCGTCAACAAACTGATTGGACCTTATCAGTGTGGCTTTAGACCTGCTAAATCAACAACCGACCAGATATTCACCATTCGCCAAATCTTAAAAAAGACCCGTGAAAGGAGAATCGACACACACCACCTCTTCGTCGATTTCAAAGCTGCCTTCGACAGCACGAAAAGGAGCTGCCTTTATGCCGCTATGTCTGAATTTGGTATCCCCGCAAAACTAATACGGCTGTGTATGCTGACGTTGAGCAACACCAAAAACTCCTTCAGAATTGGGAAGGAGCTCTCCGAGCCGTTCGATACCAAACGAGGTTTCAGACAAGGCGATTCCCTATCGTGCGACTCCTTCAACCTGCTTCTGGAGAAACAGTGCATTCTAGTTTAATTAATCCTTTACTTGTTTTTTTCTTATTTTTTGGCAAGTTCATTATTGTCGTTACTTGTTTGGCGATCAGTATTCTTCCGTTTTCGTATCTTGCTTTTAGAGCTTCCCAAGTCGAATTGAAATTATCGTAATTTTGTTTTGTATGTGCTTTTGATAGTTGTTGATGTAAACAAGTCCCGGAGCTCTCGGAGTAAGTGCAATTTCTTTTATTAGCTATAATTGATAATAGATCAAATCTTTTGTTTTTTCATACTGCTAAGACCAGTTTTTGTATGTTGCGTAAGTCAAGAATTGAAAATTTTCAAGTAGTTCTGAATGGCGCCATGAGCCGCGAGTGCAAAAACTTTAAAGATTTTGTTTTTTTTTATTTCAAATAATGATTCAGTTTTTGTGAATAGATGAGGAGGTAAATCTTGTGCAGTATCTTAATACTTTTTGAAATAAATTTTACAACCTGTTTTGAGCATGTAACTCCTGCAGGTGTATTCTGATTTGTTCGTTATCGTTATTAACCATATACATATTATATTTGAATATATGTTTAAATTGTTAATTACTATTAAAAACCCGCGTTTTTTATTTATTAAAATATTCGTTGTCCGTATGTTTGTATTTAGATACACGCTAATACATGGACTTGTATATACTTACATACATGCCTATGTAGGCACTTATGTTTTGTGGAATTAAGAACTCGTTGAAGAGATCAATGGGCTGCTTGTTTTTGTTTACCAAAGAGCAAGGGGTATAACCGGATTTTCGCCAATGTGGACTTTGAAAAAATTTATAGTATATGTATGTTTTAATATATGTAAATACACATATAATACGTATGCTTGAATGTATATTTTTCAAATTAATAATTTTTGTCTACCCGAGCTTTTGTATGTTTGTGTTTTAATTGAAAATTAATTCAGCACCGTTTATGCGCTAATTTTGCCTTTACTTTTTTAGTAAAATATTTAATAGTTTAATATTACCCAACATAGGGTACATCGAGAATAACAGATTTTATGCCGTATGTAAGCATAAGGTACGCTTCTACATTTTTGCAATAGAAGGCGAAGCGCGAAACGGAATTGTTAATATGCAGGTATGCTTCCGTATGCACTTTGCTAATATACTCGTATTTGGTATGTGCATAGATATATTTATGTATATATGTATGTATATGTACATATATATGTGTCGTAGAATGGTAAATTAGCCCACTGTATATGTGTGGCATAGAATGGTTAGTTGGACCATTGTGCATGCATGTACATTTTTGAATATCGACACGATGTCGCTAACGGTTCTCAGAACGCACAGCGGCTCAGGAAAAGAAACATACTCTGCTGCTGAGTAAGGTCTGTGGACCTGATGGAAATAAATAAAAAAATGCAGAATCCAAAGGCGCCGCAATCCGATGGAAAGCGTCGAACATTACCCTACCAAAATTTAACCCTGACGTTGCTGGAGTGGAGCCCTCATCTTGGTGATAGCACTATGTAAGGCATTAGAAGGCACCACATCACATTGGCTTTCACGAATATACTTTGCCGGCATCACTCGGGTGCAGTTCAGGGAACTGTTTCTTCAGCGTTTTGTTGGAATTGAAACTTCTGATGGTATGGTTCTCAATGTATTGAATGGTCGACCGAAACCAGAAGAAGGCTTTGCTGAATCAGCAGCCGGATTATCACCATGCTTTTGTCTAAATGGAAAGCCAAGGAGTTAGAAGAAATAGCTGTGTCTATAACTTTGGCTCACACGGCGCAAGTTGACAGCAAGTTGGCGCGCTGGATTTTTACCATCAATGTAAAAACTCGCAATGAGCTACAACAACAGCTGCAGGCACACTCCTTCATGAAGCGTAGCATAGAAGACGATGCAACTGGTGAAATGCAATTACTACGGAAAGATTGGGCATAAATATGCCGAATGTCGGGCACGTTTGCAGAAGGGCCAGAGTTAAGGCAAACCCTACAACAGCACAAATACGACGGGTGTGAAAGATCGATCTGGTGTCAAATGCTTCAAATGTGACGAAATTGGGCACTTTGCAACCGCATGCTCTAAAGACCGATAAGGTGGAAATGAAAGAATTTCTGAGAAGCGTGTGGATATCTGCGCAGTAGCTCCACCCTCCGGAACAATAAAGGCATCCGGTGAGTCTGTTCCATTTTGTTTTGATTCTGGTGCAGAATGCTCGCTAGTCAAGGAAAGTGTAGTCCATAAATTTAAAGAGAAAATAGTTAACACGTTGACGGACACTTGCGTCTATAGCCGTCAAAGCGAAGTTCACTATGTGGCATGACGGCGACAGCCGTCTAAAACGAAACGAAAAAAACACATAGTGTCAATTTTCGAACTTTACTTGTTCCTACTGTCCGTCAATGTGTTAATAATGTTGTCAACAAGTTTTATGTAATATACATATATTGATATAGATTTAGTTGATTCCGATAAAATTGTCTTAACAAATATCTTAAAATGCTACTCTGACTGGTTTATTAGCGGAATACCAAAAACTCGAGTCTCGACAGGGCTGTTGGAAATTAAGTTAATAGATCCACAAAAGACAGTGCAACGATGTCCCTATAGGCTAGGCGAGGAAGAACAAAACCTGGTGCGTTGTAAAAACGATGAGTTGTTAAAAGCAAATATAATCCGTCCAAGTTGCTCGCCTTTCGCCAGCCCAATGATGTTAGTAAAAAAGAAAAATTGCACTGATCGTCTTTGTGTGGACTATAGGATGTTAAATGATAATACCATTGCTGATATGTATCCTTTGCCTCTTGTCGCAGACCAGATTGCCCGACTTCGCGGTGCAAAATATTTCTCGTGCTTAGATATGGCTAGTGGTTTCAACCAAATTCCAGTACACGAAAATTCAATTGAACGAACCGCGTTTGTGGCTCCAGAGGGTCAGTACGAGTTTTTGACTATGCCTTTTGGCTTGAAAAATGCACCTTCTGTTTTCTAGAGGGCCATAATAAGAGCATTGGATCACTGGCACATTCATGCGCTGTCGTTTTTATTGATGACGTGTTGGTTATAGCCGAAACTAAAAAAGAAGCTTTAGAACGATTGCGTATCGTATTAGAAACATTGAGTAAGGCGGGATTTTCATTTAAAATTAATGACAAATGCTCATTTCTTAAAACTCGCATAGAGTACCTAGGTTTTGAGATAAGTAATGGAGAAGTTAGGCCACACGCACGTAAAGTAAAAGCATTGTTAGACTTACCACCTCCACAACCTGGGTCGCAATTACGACAATTCATAGGATTGGGTTCGTATTTTAGACAGTTCGTTCCAAAATTCTCGGAAACGCTTAAGCCTTTGTATCAACTCACATCAAAGAAAAATGGTGATTTTTTTGGCAACAGCAACATGAGCAAATAAGAACTAAAATTATAACAGTCTTGACGCAAGCACCTGTGTTGACTATATTCGACCTGAAACATACAATCGAATTGCACACCGATGTAAGTTCGATTGGCTATGGTGCTATATTGTTTCATTAAATTAATGACAAACTCCATGTCAATGGTATCAGGGACGTAAATTTGTCGTATATACGGATTGTAATTCCTTAAAGGCTAGACTTAACGCCGAGGGTACGAAAGTGGTGGGCATTTTTACAATCGTTTGACTTTTACATAGAATATAGGAAGGGTGATCGTATGGCGCATGTAGATTGTTTATCTCGGAATCCAGACCGAAAAAAAAGGTGATCAGATAAAATTCCAGAAAAACGCATTCATTTGACCGAGGTAACTGACAACTGGTTGATTTCTGAACAACAACGTGATTTTGAGGTAGTAGATATATTAGCTAAGTTCAAAAATAACGAATTGCCAGAACTTTTACTAAAAACCTATGAATTAACCCTAGAACACACACCCAGAAAATACCACGTAAACACACACCCGGGATACGTTTGTACCCAGGACCTTATTTTGCGGCTTTTTTAATGCTTATTCAACCGATTTATATAATTTTTTTTTTTTTTTGAAATGTATATTTTAATATATAACAAGTATTTTGTCTTTTGTTTCATTCGAATATTCCTACTGGTTCCAGCGATATGGGCAAATAAAGTCAGGACATGCAACAGTGGATTTTTGTTTTTGTTGTTGTCCTGATAAATGCAAAACATAATAATATAAGTTATAATAATATACTTGTAGAGTAACAACGAATACACATTTTGCTTTTTATTTCATTGAAATATTCTACCTGGTTCAAAAGATATGTCCAAAAAGGTCGCGCAAATTATGGGTACGTACATAGGTAGCAAATACACTGGTATAACTGGTCTTTGTATTTTATATGCAGCTGCAAGGGTTGTTTCCACACGAGGTGTTGTTATAAATGCTGCCTGTTGATATTTTCATTATTGTTTTGGTGCTCAAAAGTGTAAGAAGTGAAAATATAAGTTAAAATAAATATAACTGAAACTACAAATAACTGGATACGAAATGACTTCAAGAAGAAACGAATATTTATCAAGTGCAGCATATAGAAGGTAAAAAATGTAAAATAAGCAACAATGTAAACATATACTAATTTTTTTTTAATATGCAGGCTAACTGAGGAACAGCGAGAATCATATATACTTTATTTGATGAAATTTGTGACGATGACGCTCCCTATGACTTTGTCTCAGAAGATGAAGAAGAAATTCAAATCAATGACATTGAAATTGCTGATGACGATGCTGAAGTTTCGCAAAGTGCCGCAGAAGTATTACCTAATTATGCGGACTATGAGGATGATGAAGAAGAAGAAGTAGAAGAAAATAATGAATTACCTGGTAGTGTCGAAAAATTTGTTGCACGTGATGGTACTGAGGGATGAAAGAACCAAATGTAAGTCGTCAGGTACTCAGACAAAATATTATAAGAGAACGTTCTGGTCCAGCTAGATGCACTGAAATGTTGTCAATAAAGCAAACATTCGAATGTTTCATGAACGTTGAAATGGCTGATATAATTATGCGCCACACAAATAAATTAGCAAAAGAAACTTATAACGCTTACAACAATGCGCATCCAAACACAACTCTTAAGTCATGGACGCCTGTGTCAATAACAGAGCTGTATGCATTTGGCATACTTGTTATGACTGGTGCGAACCATAGCAATGGAGAACATGTTCGAGATTTATGGAGCGTCAAAAACTATCCTTTATATCGCGCCACAATTGGAGTCAACCGTTTCTGTTCGATATTGCGCTTACTAAGATTTGACGATAAAAACACTCGTGCAACACGCTTACTAACTGATAAAGCAGCACCGATTAGTGAGTTGTGGACAATGATGAACAATAATCTTGCTGCGCATTACAAGCCCAGCTCATGCTTGACGATTGATGAACAATTATTTCCTTACCGTGGACGCACACGGTTTACGCAGTACATACCGTCAAAACCTGCTAAATATGGTGTCCAGGTTTGTGGATTTGCGATGCCACAAATGCATATCCACTGCATGGACAAATATATACTGGCCAAGCAGAAACTGGCAGGGAAACGAACCAAGGCGAACGAGTGGTGAAGGACTTGTCTGCCAAATACCAAGGAAGTGGCCGAAATATTACAATGGACAATTTGTTTACGACCTTGCCAGTTGCAGAACTGCTTCTCACCTGGAAACTCACGATCGTTGGAACTTTGCGCAAAAACGAATCATATATTCCTCAAGAAATGAAGCAGAACAAAAACAGGACAATTGGTTCAACGACATTTGGCTTCAAAAATAATGAGACAATGTGCTCTTATGTTCCCAAAAAAATAAAACAGTAATTTTGCTTTCGACCATGCATAATGATGGTGAAATAGCTGACAGTGGGAAACCTGAAATAATTGAATATTATAATCGTACCAAAGGTGGTATTGATCGAATGGACCAAACGTTTGCGGAATATCCAACACAAAGACAAACAAACCGATGGCCACTAGCGATGTTCTTCAACATGTTGGACATTACAGCTCTTGCAGCCTACATTGTCTACGATTTGAATAACCCTATGTTGCCTTGGAGAACAAACAACAAGTGTAAGTAGATCCTGCGCAGCTTGGCTGAAGCATTGTGTATGCCCATTATTGAAGCCAGAGCCATAAATCGTCAAGTGACGCGACATTTTTCGACTAAAATTGCTATTGAAGCATATTTCAAGCGACCGGTGGAATCAATGGTGTCAACAGCAGCATCAACATCTGCCGCAGCGCTCATGCCAAAACCTGTGTCCGGATCTTGCTATTTATGTTACGCACAAGAGGAAAAACGCCGTAGAAAAACCAGAAAGCTGTGCGCCAAATGTAAGAAGCCAATGTGTCTTGAACATTCGGTCACATCAACAAATTGCTCTATTTGCCATGATTTTCCTTAGATATAAGATGCATTTTTATTGTTTTTATAATAAAAGTCGATAATATAATGTGTGGAATGAATATTTTTGATTTTTCAAATAAAAAATAATATAAAAAATGTTTTTTTTTGATTATTATGAGGATTTTACTATTGGGGTAAAAACGTATCCCGGGTGTGTAGCTCCTGAACCAATGGTCCGATCTGGTTCAAATTTTGAATTTGAACTCAGAACTAAATAATCTTCTTAGATAGATAGGTATAGAGGTGGTTCAAAAATTACAACACTTCAAAGTTGAGAGTGGATACATTTGTACCCGGATGTGTTTTCTAGGGTTAAGGAAAGGACTTTTATATAGAAGGATACAACGAAATGGTAAGACTAAGTGTTTGCCTGTAATCCCTAGGGCATTTAGATGGGCAGTGATTAATCACGTTCATGAATCTATTATGCATCTGGGTGGGAGAAAACATTGGACAAAGTCTATGGATTTTATTGGTTGAAAAATATGTCAAAGTACGTTCGTAGATTTGTTGAAAATTGAATCACTTGCAAATTAGCTAAGCCACCAGTTGGAAAAATTCAATCTGAATTACATTCGATTCCTAAGGTAGACATCCCGTGGCACACAGTGCATATAGACATAACATAAAAGCATAGAGAAGGTACAAGTTCGACAGCGAACATTCGTTAGATTTATAGTAGGGAATTCACCTCACAAGTACAGAATTCGCGCTGTAAAATGTTAACATTTTTAACAGTTCTCCACATACTCGATAGAGAATATGATGAAGAGAAATAAATATATGTATTTACGACATATGATGACATGGCATATATGCCAAAGCAGAGAATATGAACAGAGATAAATTTATGTATGCATGCCCACGAAGAATTTCGTTTTGCTTGTTTATATGTATATATTATTTCATTTTTACAGCGAAAAATGTGTACAAAGCAAACCTCTGCCACTCGAGAACATAAAGACATTTTTTATGTTCTCTGTCTCACATACCCAAGAATATAAATATATGTAGGCATGCTCCTTATGAAACTCCTAACAGCATTGTGATATTTTCATGCTTCATGTTAGCTTTCAATCAGAGGATTGCTTGTATGTGATACATATGTATGTTTATAAGCTTTTGAGTTTTGCCCTCAGCAATTCCATATTGACATGTAAAAACAATTATGATATGAGATGATATTTTGTATAAATGCATGCATAATCATATTTATAGTCAATTTGCATATTTAATAATTTAATTTGATTTTTACATAATATACTATACTATAAATATTTTTGTATTATATTTCTTACTAATAGAAATTAAATTTACCACAACAATACACATATACATATGTACCTATGTATGTACATATGTACATATTCTATCATATATGTACAGCTGTGTTCACGAAAATAATAGTGCCGGTGGCTACTAACTATTTAACAGTCAAATCACATGATAAGAACAATATTCGATCAAAAAGTTATAAAAAACCTAATTTTTAATTAATGTATGATATATTTACAGTTTTATATACCAAAAAAAATTTTTTAGTTTACATACAGTTATTAAATTAAAATAAAATTGGAAAATTATGCTGTTCAAGAAAATAGTAGTGGTCATTATAAAAGACGATAAAACTAAGAATATGAAAGTAACAGTAAAAATTTCATATTAAATATGTTTCCTAAGGTCTAATATTTTATTGTAAATCCGCTGTTGTTTATAACGGCTAGGCATCGGCGTGGCATGGAATCAATAAGGTCCCTATAACGCTTCACAGAGATTTGAGCCCATGCCTCCTTAAACACTTGCCAAAGCTCTATTCTTTTCGATGGTTTTGCTGTTGCTTCGCTTCTCTTGACATCGCCTCATAAGTTTTCGATCGGTTTTAGGTCCGGAGATTGTGCTGGTCATGGTATCACGTAGATTTTTTCAGATGCAAACCACTGATTAGCTAGTTTGCTCGTATGTTTAGGATCATTATCCTGCTGAAATGTCAATTTTAACGACATTTTCCAACTAGCGTACGGTAGCATTACATCTTTCAATGTATTAATGTACACTGCTTGTTCCTTAATGCCACTGATCAAAGAGATTGGACCATCGCCAACATACGAGAAACAAGCCCACACCATAATCTTTAGCCCACCATACTTAACTGTCTTTGTGGGATACCTTGGGTGGTATTCTGTGTTTGGGGGACAACGAACACACTGCCTGGAGCCTATAGCACCAAACAAAACAATTTTGATCTCATCTGTAAATAAAATATTGTGCCACTTTTGAGTGGGCCTATACATAAGGTCTTTCGCAACTTTTTATTCTTGCATTGACGTGCTTCTTCGTCAAAAGGGGTACTTTTCTCGGACTCCTCGCATATAAATTAGCTTCTATTAGCCTTCGGCTAACTGTGACAGCACTGACCATTAGATTCAATTAATTTTTAATTATTTTTGACGACGCCGAAGGCTTCGTTTTGCTGTATCGCACAATTTGTCGGTCCTCTAGAAATGTAGTATTGCGCTTACCATCACGAGTTTCCAGCTTAATAGTATGATGAATAGCATTAAATATCATCGGAGTAGTGCAACCAATCATTTCTGCGATTTTTTTATATGTTTTGCCTTGATCTCTTAACTCAACTATTAACTCTCGCTTTTTGATTGAGCAATGCTTTTTTTAACCCACTAAACAAGAAATAAAGAGCGATTTCAATAAATTTATATCACACAATTACTAGATTATTTTAATACACTTACTGATGTCAGTTAAAATTAAAACAAAAAATTTTTTTAATTATTTTCAACTATTCCCGTCAAGCACTACTATTTTAATGAACAAGAGACGTTTAGAGCAAATATTAAAATATACCATAAAAAATGCAACGCAAAATAAAAATAACGGCATTTTGGTGTTTTTTTGTTAACAATATTCTGTTCTACGAAAGTATTGTAGAAATGTACAATTTGCAAGATGGAACATGTCAGCAATAAGATTGGAGTGTTATGTGCTGTCGCACTATTATTTTCGTGAACACAACTGTATGTAAATCTTATGTCTTTGCACATGCTCATATCATAATCTTATTATCTGCTCATATAAATGTATGCATGTGCGCATTCAGAAAATCAAATAATGATTTTATCACTTATCAATGTATTTCATGTGCGTGCATTGATCTGCATGTTCATACATTCATATATACTTATATGTACATACATAAATTTGTATACACTTCCGAACAAATAATGCACGAGCATACAAGCATATGCGTACACAAGTGAATATGTCACCAACAAAAAATGGAAGCGTTGTTCTACAAAAACAATTGTCTAAATAGCAGAAGCATCACAAGTCAATATAGCAGCCGAATTGGCGAAGCCCAAATGTAATAAATTTTACAACAAAAACGATTTCATTCATAAACGCAGGCGCATATGCCACAAGCGACCTAGCTTCACTTATAAAAACAGACGCCGTAACATCTCTCCAAGCATGCCTTTGCCTACAAGCGTCTTTTCGCGACGATGGCAAAAGCTAAAAATCATAAATTGAACAACTTTCTGTCCTTCTTCACAAAAAGAAGCGAGAAAAGTGGCAATATAGCTATTGTCGATTTACAATATTTGTCAATTCTAAAATAAGTATTTTTCCGTGGCTCGCAAAAATTTGCGTCGATATGTATGTATGCTAGCTGATACATATGCATACATAATTACGCTACCTTGTAGGCGATGCTGTTCCAGCAGTAAGGAAAGCGGTAACAATCGGCGATCCATTGTATATTTCTTTCATGCATAACGAAACCATAATTAAGACAACGAGATGTAAGTGTCAATGGTGGTGATGGTGGTAAGCACCTGAAAAGCTACGATTAGTACAATGGTTCGAGTATCGACAGAATTTATTTTTAATTTTTGCCTTTTATTTTATAGCAAAAGCTAAAAAATCATAAATTGAACAACTTTCTGATGCTTCTTCACAGGAAGAAGTCAGAAAAGTGTCAACATAGGAGTTGTCGATTTATATTTGTCTAAAATATTTTTCCGTGACAAAAATCTGCGTCGATATGTATTCATGCCCTTACGTATACATACATACATACGTTGGAAGGCGAAGCTGCTACAGGGGCAAGGGAAGCAGTGACAATCGGCGGCCATTCGTTTATTTTTTTCGGCACAGCTTGGATTTTTTTACCAATGTTGTGACAAAGGAGATGCGAAAAGATGCGTGCGGCACTTGTTATTATGAATGTATGTATGTACATATGTATGTGGCTCCATTTGCTTTCGTAAACATACAAATGCGCGAAAGAAATAATATAAGTATGTATGTATATGCAATAGAAATTCTATTGGTACAAATATGGAAATGATAACGAAATAATGCGAATATGCATATTTCATTTTCATTAATTTTTTTGAAGAAATGAAAGGAATGAATGGAAGTGCTTATATGAGCACATTTATGTTCATTTTATAATAGTCGAAATTAATGTAATTTTTGAAATAATAATATATTTAAAATTATTTTTTATTTAATTTTATAATATAAAATGTTAACCATTTTTTGGAAAACAATGGTTTTATAACACAAAATAATCACGCATATGTGACAATGGTTTATATAATACAATATAAGCATGCATATGTCACTCAGAGAATGCTTTTTTACATTCTTTGTGTGACTTTGCATATTTTGCCTCAAAACAGTTCTCTTTATATATTCTCGGATGTATTTAGTCATTTTACATATATTTCTGCCAGAGAACGGGCTCAGTTCTGCTAAATAGCAGCGAATATGGTGAATTCCCTACTAAGATTCTATCAGCTCTGTTAGCCGCGCAATCGAACCGTCATACAGAATTCAATTTGCACCTTCTCTATGCTTTTATGTTCTCTGTAACAGGGAAGATGAGTGGAAAGAATGACCTAAAGGAATACGTAATTATCTTGGTAGACGCGTTAACGAAATTTGTTTACTTACATCACACCTAAAATATTGATTCTGAATGTTCAATCAAAGCTGTTAAAGCCGTCGTGTGCTTGTTTGATGTGCCCAGGATTCCGTAAATTTTGTTCCTCCCAAAAGATTGAGCTACACTTAATTGCTACAGGCGCGAGTAGGGCAAACGGCCAGGTAGAGCGTATAATGAGCACACTTAAGAGTATGTTGACAGCAGTCGAAACCAGTCAGAGGTCGTGGCAAGATGCTTTAACAGAAGTGTACAATTGGCAATGAATTGCACCGCCAATCGAGTCACAAAGTTCAGTCTATTACAAATACTAATTGGTAGAGTCTAGACCTCCCTCTAGACCAATAGGTGAAGAAGAGGATAATGTAATTGATAGATAGTCTATAAGAAAACAAGCCTAGGAAAATATGGAGGCTAATGCTCGTTATGATAAACTTAGATATGATAAGAATAAAGCAAAGATAATAAAATATAATGTAGGAGACCATGCTTTACTAAAAAACGAAGTGCATCACCAAACTAAGCTTGATCCGAAATTTAATGGTCCGTTCGAAATAATCGAAAAACTAGATGGCGATAGGTATGTTTTAAAGTCTTTAATAAGCAAAAGAACTATAAGTATGCACATGAGTTTTTGAGGGCATTGCCCAATAGAGAATTAAGTAAAGAAATTGATGGAGAATTAGATGACTCCAGAGGAGATGCATCTCACTCTCAAATGAGAAATAGTTGCCTTAGAATCCCAAGAGGGGATATAGAGATCGCACCATAACAGATGGAATTGTTATGGCGGGGGTCAATTGACCGCAACATAGTGAAAAAGTTTACGTGATGGTACTGTGAAACCAATTTGATTCTTTTGTATAAAAATTTAAACTTTATATAAATAAAAGTTAATGAAGTAAATGGTTAATAAAATTTGACGATAACTGAGAAAATCTTGTCCTAGATCTAACACACGAGGACGTATAATTTGCCGAGAAGGCCGTGTCGTAGAATTGTAAATTAGCCCACTGTATATGTGTGGCACAGAATGGTTAGTTGGACCGTTGTGCATGCATGTACATTTTTGAATGGCGACACGATGTCACTAACGGTTCTCAGAACGCACAGCGGCTCAGGGAAAGAAACATATTCTGCTACTGAGTAGTAGCTTAGAATGTGCGTGGCGAGTTTAGTTAATGTTGCGCCACCGAGACGAACCGATCTTGCTGCGTGTTGAAAAGGAAAATAAATGAGCCTTTTCCGACATATAAAATATGAACCAGTCAGCCTATAAACAACATAAAATGCTGAACTGCAACTAAGTAATTCTGCATTAACAAAAACTATTAAAAAAAAACATATGATTAATAAAGAATAGAGAAATAATGAGTATAAATAATGAGAATTTTTCAATTTAAGTTCAGTTTTGAAGAAACAATAAAGCAAGAAACAACCACCAAATCGAAATTGAGTTTTGCTTTTTATTTAAAAAAAGTTCGTGCGCGCACCGACTGGATTCGGTAGAGGGCGTTTCTAGATATCGAACACCTGGAGAGTCAGAATAAACATTTTCGCGCAACGTTTTCTGTAAGTGGTACAAGCCAAAAATCTAGTGTTCGTTAGGACAGAGGTACGCGATTAAATTCTGTGATATACTCGGTAAATCTACGTCAGAGGCATTTGATATGATCAAGCAGGCTTTCCCAGATATTGGCAATAAGTGGTGTGTTTCGGTGGCACCAGACCTTTTTGTTTTTCCTGGACAAACCGTTAACATCAGGAGACTCAAACGAAGAGTCAATTTGGTCAAGACATCGCAGCCGATTGGTAGTTGCAACACCCCCACTAACACCCCTTTTCTTGTGAACAGCTATTCCGGAGAATGCCTTCCGGGACGTGTTTAATGCTTGGAAATCGCGTTGGCAGCGATGCATCGGCGCAAAAGGAGCCTTTTTTGAATGTTTTTTTTAATGAATTGTAACGATTGGTTCAATAAATTTTATTAAATCGACTCAGTCATATTACTTTCTAGATAAAACCTGTACTTAGAAGAAGGTGCATAAAATAAGCTACCTCTTTTGGAAATCGAGTTCTGAGTGTTGGCACTTCGAGATATAAACCTAAATATTAATTTATAGGAATTGAATAGTAAAGATTCGACAAATAATGCTACTCAATATTATTGATTGCAATATTAACTCATTACAGTATTAATATAATATGCATATATTAAACCTAATGATGCCCTTTAATTCCAGTTGATGAATTATTTTCTTTAGCTCATAATCAAAATATTAATCAAAAAATCAATTCGGGTCATTTAATGCACCGGATAAAAACAGGTGACTAAGGTTCTTCTTTGAGCCCTTATGGACTAAACAGAATTCAGGAGCAACCGAACCATCATCGCCTCCAATCATGTTTTGGACAAAGTTTTCGTTTAATAGATTTTTGATTTTTTAACTAGGTTTCGATCTAAAAACTTTCGAAGGTAAATTGATGTGGTATTCTTAATTTGCAACAATTATAATTTTTATAAATCTAAAACAACTTTGGAAAGTACATGATATTGTGTCAAAGCGGAGTACACACGGTTAGTCAATCAGAATTGTAAATTTTCCATAATTTGTATCCGATGAACTTTCAAAGTACCTCGGAAGATGTGTCCAAGTATTATTAACATTCTTCATTCACATCGTTCTTCTCTTTCGTCGGGGAGTGGGCACAAATCAGCGATATGTTGAGGAACTTCGCTTTGATGCGGATTGTGGCTAGACGTTCATTCACCGGAGTGAATGATAGTACTCGGCAACGGAGTCTCTCTTCCACTGCAAATTCCACACCAAATTTGCGCTCTTTTATATGGCCATGGTAAATGCCACAATGACCTACTTGTCAAAGTCCTTGTCCCATCTATCGCATTTCTTGGACGGCGGTGATGTCAGCCTTTATTTTCACAAGGACATCAACCAGCTGGGCAGCGGCACCTTCCCAATTAAGAGGCCGGACATTCCAAGTGCATGCTCTCAATCCGTAGTCCCTATTTTGTTTCCCAGTATTTTCTCACTTCAGCTCGCCTTCAAACGGATGTTCTTAGGCTACCCAGAGGATACGTGGTCAAAGACCGGAAGTCGTGGGTTGCTTGAGCCATATGTAAAATAATCGTTTCTGGCCATTCCCAAATGAATGACGATCAGAGAACTTTCTTCACTTGCGTGAAATTCTACATAAGACTCCATCCTCATATCACTTTCGCCTTACTATTTTTTTAAAGGGAATAATGCACTAACCTTAAAAAGTACAACGTGGGTTGAACAATTTTCTTTATACGTTAAATGTATTATAAATATGCGGGTAAATATCGGAAGGGAGCCGGGATGCTGCGAAAAGCGGAGGTGTACATTTGTTCTAATTGGTATGAGGGATGGTGCCATCGTGTTTTGAAGCATGTGCGTGTTTTTTTATTTTATTTTTTTTAATTTTTTTTTATAGTAGGAGGAAGCATCGAAAGCCGGAGTGCGGGACTTTAATCCGCTAAACCTAACCTACTCCCACCTCATGTCTCTTCCACGGGACCACTTGACAAAGTATTACTTCATGGGAGAGAAGAAGACGTTTAAGTCTCCTCTATTGCACGAACTGACTGACGCCTAATCTGTTCTAAATGTCTCAATTTCGTCATAATTAGATTTGCCGCTATTCTGACAGCTTTCCACTTTACAGAGGACTCGCACATATGTGCAGTCAAATTTTCCACCGTGATACTACCTCCCAGGGAGGTTTTCAACATTTCCCTTATACTTGAAAACCGTGGGCAATAAAAGAACACGTGTTCAGAGTTTTCTATACACTCTGTACACGTCGGACAGTATTGACTGAAGTCATGACGATATTTGAATAGATAGCTTCTGAAGCAACCATGCCCACTGAGTATTTGTGTAAGGTGGAAATCCAGGTCTCCATGTTTCCTACCTATCCACGAGTGTATGTCCGAAATCAGTCGGTAGGTCCACCGTCCTTTGCATGAAGTTTGCCACCGCTGTTGCCACATTGTTATGCTTTTTATTCTCTCTTCTCTTTTTGCTGTGGTAGACGCCTCTGATAAATTATATATTCGCGCAAATTCGTCTCCCTGGATGTCACTCGGTGCCATACTGACTAATACCTCAGCAGCGTCATTTGAAATTGTTCGGAAAGCACTTATCACTCGTATTGCTGAAAGCCTATGCACTGTGTTAATTGGTCTAGCATATGATTTTGTTTCTAGCGCCTATATCCATATTGGAGCCGCATACAGGATCACTGAACTTATTGCCTTAGATATTCAACATCGTCGGCTGGAACGCACGCATTTTATTTGCTTTACTTGTCGCATTTTCCAAGTGTTCTTTGAAGTTGAGTCTTGAGTCCACTATTACCCCGAGATACTTCAACTGCGGCTGTGAAGTAATCTCGCATTCTCCGATGGTTAGCGATATTTTCTCCTCAATTTTCCTCGAGCTTAAGAGCAGGACTTCTGTTTTCTGCTCAGCCAGCTCTAGACTCATGGCAGTAAACCATCGGCGCAGACCATTTATGCTGTCATTGCATGTGATCCGGAGGTCATCCAGATGTTTAGCTACAGCTACCAATATGAGGTCATCGGCTTAAGCGATAGTTTTCACATTTTTTGATTGCGGTATTCTTAACACCCCGTCGTACATCAGGTTCCATAGCAGCGGGCCTAAAACCGAGCCTTGCGGTACTCCACTGGAGATAGTGTAGCTCTGAGTTCCCTCGTCCGTCTCGTATAGCAATCTCCTATTTTGAAAATAACTCATTATAATATTTATTAAATACTGAGGAGCATATATATCGTGTAGAGCTTTTATTATATTTGCCCACTTTGCGGAGTTGAACGCATTCTTCACATCCAGGGTTATTAGCGCGCAGTATTTTTTCCTACCACCTTTCCATCTTTTTTCGCTTATTGCGCATTTTGCAGTATCAACTATTTCTCTTAGTGCGTCAATAGTGGACCTCTTTTTAATAAAGCCGTATTGTCTCTCTGATAATCCGCCGGCTTTTTGGATTGCAAACTTCAAGCGGTTTCTTACAATGCTTTCGTACACTTTCCCAATTGTATCGAGCATACAAAGAGGTCGATAAGATGAAGGTTCTTTTGGTGGCTTTTTTGGCTTTGGGAGTAGAACCAGACGTTGTATTTTCCACGGATCAGGGAACACCTCTTCTAATATACACACATTGTACATATTAACAAATAAGTTGGGTCTTAGAGTTATGGCTTCCTTCAGTGCTCTATTTGGTATACCATCTATTCCAGGCGCTTTTGAGTTTTTGATTTTTTTTGCAATAGCCAATAGTTCGTCTTCTGTGACTAAAAGGGGTGGCTCCGTAGCTTCGTTTCGTTAAATATAGGAAATGGAGGCATGTGTCGGGAATAACGCTTCGACATTTTTCATAGAGGATGCGTTCTTAGGTTGCTGAGATTTATTTTTAAACTTCGACATACAAATTTTGTATGCCGATCCCCAGGGGTCTATGTTCGCTTCTTCACAGAGCTTTTCGAAACAGGATCTCTTACTACGGATAATGGCTGACTTTAGGAGCTTTTTCTGATGTTTAAATAATTCTCTGAGGCTGATTTCATTATCACCTCCCTGGTTACGCTGGTGACGGCGTCTGTCTAGCTGAGTGACAGAGCTTCCTCAGCTTGGCGATTTCGTCGTTCCACCAGTATACCGGCTTCCTATTTATATTGTATCTCGTCCTGCGCATAGTTGCATCGCATGCTGCAACTAGCTCCTTACGCACAGCGGATACTAAGTCGGCGGCATCTTCGCCTGATGCCTTTGCCCCACTCCAGGCGCTCTCAAAAACGTCTGTATCAAATTCTTTTTGCCGCCAACTTCGCCTTTGAGAGGTATTTCTCGGACAGTGTTCCGTTTCTTCGGAGAACGAAACTTCAGCAATTATAGCCATATGGTCACTATTTGTGTACATATCTGACACCTTCCACTTTGTATGCCTGCTAAGTGCATCGTTAAAAAACATTAAGTCTATTATTGAACCTTTATTTCCCTTTTGAAAGGTATTTTGTGTCCCACTGTTTAAAATTGTAAGGTTTGTTTGACTCAAAAATTCTAGAATGAGGCGACAACGATGATTAGTAATTCTGCTACCCCAAGCAGTAGACCATGCGTTAAAATCTCCCGCTATTATTATTGGCGATTTGCTTCTGATTTCTAGAGATAACTCCAGGAGAAAATCTTCAAACTCGCTGATTGTTGCGCTAGGACGAGCATAGCACCTTACAAAATAAATTCCTTCTATATTCGCCCATGTAAAGCCGTTATGGGTTTCGTTGGAACGGGATGTGAAGGCTTGACCTTTGCAGGCCCATATTGCCGCCTTGCCACTTATATCTTTACTCCAAGAGCTTTCCGAACGTTGAGAGTATTGTTCGCTTAATAGAGCGACATCTATGTTTTCGTCCAGCACCGTCTGTTTTAGAAGGTCTTGTGCCACAGCGCAATGGTTCAGATTTAGTTGCAATATCTTCATTTTTTCGTTATCTTCAACATATCTGCGTATTTAGGACAGACCGTGCTTAAAACGGAGTGCTCTCCTTTGCAGATCATACAACATGGGGAATTTGTGCATGTCTTTGCCACGTGACCTGGGGTTCCGCAACGGGTACAAAGGGAAGACCTATCAATGGGGCTGCAACATTTGTGCGCTATATGTCTTAGTTGGAAGCACCTAAAACAACGAGTAATAGGTGAAAATTCTCGGAGGCGGCATATAGACCACCCGATCTTTACATTGCCACACTTAAGTAAGGTTTTGGCATTCTCAGCTCGTAGGCATATAAGAGCTATTTGAGTGCCACTTCGAGTTTTTCGCAAATTTTTTATATTTTGCTTCCCCAGGTTTTGGATCCCACACTCCTTTTGTAATGCCTCACAGATTTCTTCAGGGGTGGTTATCTCATGCAAGTCTTTGCACATAATGATAATATTATGAGTTTTTGGCTGTATTACGGCCATCTCACCAATAACTCCTTCTAGGGCGCTTTCGAACGTGTCGGCTCTCTTTTGGTTTTTTCCTTCTAACAACGTCTGTCCATTTTTCGACTGCGGGCTTGTCACCCAAACTGCCTTTGTGCATGTATTCCGTGACCTCGCTATGTGCTGTTTGCACTTTGTGACTCATGTTTTTGGGCTTCTTCGTTGGTGGCAAATATCCCAATATCTCTCGTGGTCTCTTTGGAGCATTTTTTTCACTTTGAATAGGGGATACCTGCGACGCTTTCCCTACCGTGATTTTTTTCGACGGCTTCTCTTACTTTTCTGCGTTATCATACAAGCTTGTGATACAGTTTACAAGATCACGCATAGCTTGATTTATATGTCTCTGACCGGACATCATGCTTTCGAGCTCTCTAATTTTTGTACCCAGTTTGCAGAAAATATTGGGATTTTCTCCATAGTTAAGCTCCTCAGATTTGCCACCTTTGCCTGCTTTTTCGGCATTTTCGCATATTTTTGCTGATCCAGCAGCGGTGGGTTCTTCCGGTTTGCCTTTTGGAGGCGTTCTCAAGATTTTTGAGTTCCTCCGAAAAGGATTCTCTGGTGTACATGCCAAACTGTTCTCAGAGGCCATAACTCTGCCAGAGAATCGTTGGGAACACCTGTCAGTGGGTACGTTCAGTCTTTGTTCTAACAAACCTTACTTATATTTTGATGGTTGGCAATGCCGTAACCAAAACAAAACGAAGAAAGGAGAAAAAGGAAAAACAAAACAAAAAACAGCTGATAGACTAAATAAAAACGGCAAAAAATAATTGAGTGCACGTTTTGATTCGCTGTTACCTGGGGAAATTCCTATTTAATTTTTATTTTGTTTCAAATAAATTTGCCAAAAAAGGGGCAGGTAAGTGCAAAATAAAATTCTAATAAAAAAATTTTTGTACTTATCTAATTTTGTGGTTAGCTTCCAAACAGATTAAAAGTGCAGTTCCAGTCTGTAATGACCACAAATTCTTGTAGATATCCTAGACCACTAAAAAACACGTCTACTTTCACTCACTACTCATGCATATATGCATGTGCGTGTGTGAGTGTTAATGTTCTCTCGCGTGATGAGGTGAATGCGTGCTTTTGGATATGTGGTGATTGGTGTTTTTCGGTGTGGTGAAGTGATGTGACGTCGCTACTGATTTAGCCATCCCGGCTCCCCTAGGTGAATATTTAGTAAAGAAGCCGCTGGAGCTGCTGTAGCGTAGCTACAAAGCTGCTGAGACCTGTTGACCGGCGGAATTGGGGCCTACGCTGATGGCGCCGTGTTGATGTTGCACGGCTTTAGCCAGGAACGGGATTCTGCTGGAGAGGATACGCGCCGGCGGTATGCCGTCACAAGAGATCTTTGAGAACGCCGGACGTTACCACTGGTGCGAGGAGCCGGTTATCGCCGGAGTCGTGTCTGGTGGTGCGGTGCAGCAGCGTGTGATGCGCCCGCACACAGATTTGGCAACGATAATTGGATGGGCACTCCTGTGTGGCGTGGGAAGTTGCCAGACAATTCAAGCAATACCCGTGCGCCTGTGCAACCTGCTGGCGTTGCATCGTTGGCATGCCTTTAAGGATGCCGCAGTGCGTTATCCGATGTGAACGGCGACATAGTGGGCATCGAATGCGCTGCGAAACCGCTGGTATTGCAGGCGACTCTGGCGTTGATGGAGTGCCTTTACGCGTGGCCGTTGTCACGGTGGAGCCTGTCGTTGGTCGAAGCGCAGCCGAGGCAGTGGTGGTCCGGGGTGCTGGTATTGGGGCAGCTTCAGAGCGCGGAACGGAAACTGCCGAACACTTGGTTGACTTTGAGGATGATGCCACATCCACGTCCATATTGCTCTGTGTAGAAAAATGGTGAAATTAGTTATGTATTGTGGAATTTACAATAATATGGACGTATATATATAAGCAGGATTGCATAAATCAAAATATCGACAAAAATTCGAAAAGGGAAACAAACATAGGGAAAAGGGAAACATACATAAACGTATACTATATATTTAAATTATGTATAGAAAAGTATCTATGTTTGTTTCCCTTTTCGCATTTTCGTTGATATTTTGATTTATGCAATCCTGCTTATTGTTCTTGTTGGTTTCGCAACCGGTTTTTGTTATTTTTTGTTTTTGTTTGTTGGATAACAACACAGACTGTGTATTTTGATTTTCGATGTAATTTGCTTGTGTGCGTCATTGCATCCACCATTAATCTTTATATTTCATACGCACTACATGTAAGAATGTGTTGAATTTTTTGTGTAGTGCACTGCACTTTCTTTTGTTTCGAATTTGGGTTTTTTATATTATGTATTCTTACATTTTTTCTTCCGAATTTTTTCTTGTTTGGATTTTTAGCTTGTCATATGTGTATGGACATATTGTTTTTGTTCGCCACTTTACTTCACCGCACTGCACTGGTTTTTGTTTTGTTTTAATTTGTGCTTTGTATCGTCCTTTTAAAATTTTGTCACTACGATTTTAAAGTTTTTTTTCTTGGACGAAACCAATAGTGCCATTCAGAATGGCTCAAAGGATCATGAATAATTGTGTTGTGTGGTGATGTATGAGTGTGGTGTCAGCGGATGTTGTGTATTGTGCCAATTTTTCCCGGATAGACTGGGGTGAGACTTAACTCATTTAAACAAAGCAGGGGGACTGCAATTTACACTTTTAAAATTACAGTTAACTGTAAAATTCGACAATTCTATCCCTCTTTTTTAAAAGCACACAGGGTTCCATTTGTTATTATGCAAAAGACTCACCACATTTTTATAAAATACACAAAAATTGCACTATTATTTCAAAATTAACCCTTTGATTCTATTTTATGGTCCGTAACTGTATCCAATAATAATGAGATCAAAAACCATCGAAATGTTAAACTATTGCTATTATTCATAACTCTCTTATATTAAAAATTACATACTTATTGATTCCCTTCAGGATTCTGAATCAATTTTCATGGTTACTATGCGTACAAAATTTCATAGAAACAATTGTGTTTATAAGCTAAAAGATATTTAGAAATTAATATAGATATATGCATATTTTAAGACAATGTTATATATAAGTATACAGTGTTATAACATAAAAGAGTGCGCAATAAATTGCATTATATTTCCTGATAATTCACATACACTCCTGATAATTGTCGACAGAAACTTGAAGATTTTACATATATTTAGAGGGCTTCGCAATATTTGAATCCGAGTTGGAGCATCCATTCATTCGAATATTTTTGAAGTCCTCTTCAGAGTCCGAATATGAACCAACAGAGCGACTGATTCTAAAAGTAATAAAACAAATATATTCAATAATGTATTTAATATAAAGTAACCTAAAATGTGTACACTAACTAGCTTCCAATCAGTTTATTGTTATTTTGGGTTGTGTGTAAAACACAATAGGGGTATTCTCTTGCTCTTGCAAGATTGCAGAATGTAAAATAGTACCTTTGCATTTTTTTTAGTACGAAATATACAAGGGCACGAAAGCACCCATTGCAGAATCTAGTGATATATGAACGGCCGATTCGGTCAATTTATTGTGAATAACTACTATGCATAGCTATTGTGAATTGGCGCACCTGTAACAAATCTTTATAATTTAAAAAAAAATTATAAAATCTATTTAAAACTTACCTTCCTCAACAATTTAACGACGTAATATGTCTTTTTGTAAAATGACAGCTAAAACAGGGTTTCAATTATATTTTTGCGTGACATTGCACGCAAATTTACATGGGTTTTGGTCAAGAATGATAGAGAAAGAGATTACGCAATGCGCATGTTTGCTTTTAGTCAGCTGTTCTTGTTGACGTCACGGTTGACTTATTATTCACCCGCGCTTTTGAAAGTGAATTCGAATTGTGTTTTCAAGTGTTGTATTAATTGTGAAATTTTATATTTTTTAAAATGCGGTGCGCAGTGTTCGGATGCAATAATAATAATGGTAAAAATTGTACTACGAAATGGAGATTTTTCCATTTCCCTAAAGATAAAACAGTACTAAAACAATGGATTCATTTTTGTCGTCGTACGGACAAAATTAATGTTAAAAATGCATGCATTTGTGAAGCGCCAGAAGCCTTCGAAAGAAACGTGTAGTTTGAAATGGGAATTATAGCATTTTGATTACAATAATTTTACTTTTACAACCAAACACTCTTGCAGGTTTAAGTTCGCGGAATCCAACTTAGTTGCTACCTAGGCACAGAAGGATGGAGTCTCGTTCCAAAAAAAGAGATTACCGCCCCTGTTGAAGTAATTCAAGAAGGCGAGGTTGGAGGGGCAACTGTAAGAAAGGAGATCATCGATGGGAAAGACGAGAAATTTGGAAACAGAATCTTTTTCTTACATAAGTATGTGTATTTCTTATTATAGAACTTTGAAAAAGTGCAAAAACGAGCAGTTAGCAGAAATTAAACGCCTTAGGATTTCCATTAAAACAGCGGAATTCCACAGAAATAATTTGGAGCAAAAACTTAGCTGCATTTTCACCAACGGCCAGGTAATTGCCCAAATTCTAAAAAGTATGTTGCAAAATATATTAAAGCTCATTACACATACATAGATTGAAAAATTAAGGGATGGAAACAAACGGCAGAATTGGAAAGAAGACATATCTAAGTCGATCACGCTATATTCAACGAGCTCGAAAGCGTACAAACTTTTAACGAGAAACAACTTTCCTCTGCCAGGTATGCGCACTCTGCAATGGTGGTTAAAGAAAATTGACGTAGCTCCAATTGTAGCTCGAAAGTATACGAATTGTTTTTCAGAGCTAGAATGTATTTTAGGATTCGTTACTTAAATAAGAACTTAATTGAACATATGTATAGCAAAAAAAGGAAATTAAATAAGACAATAAATTGATACTTGGTTACAAAATGTTCAATATTTTTATTTACATAAATGTATATGGTTGAAACAAACACAGCAAAGAGACAAAATTAAATAATACAATAAAAATTCAATTAAATGAATATGTAGGTAAATGTTCACTATAAAATATTCACTTATAATGTTATCTTTTATTAATGTTCACTTACATATATTGATGTAAACTTTTGATGATATTCATGTTTTTGTATGCCTGCAATACAAAATTGTTTCTTAATGCATAGAAAAACAAACAACTGAAAATCAGCTGATTGTACGTTGGTCAACCGTAACGTAGATGCGCGGAACGAACAAAATTTGAACTCGTCATTGCGCAATCTTTGTTTCTATCATTCTTGGGTTTTGGTCTGACATATTTTACAGCCATTGCAAATAATTTCTTGCGTGTGTTTGTTGTTGTGCCGGTGCACCAAGAGATTACCTTGTCAAAAAGTCTTGCGGAATTTTTACTGAATGATTTATTGAATTTATTGAAATAGTTATTAACGGTTTGATGACTCATGCCCAGTTCTTGACCGATGATACGGCTGCTACTATGCCGGTCTCTTTCGACCAATTCAGCGATTTTATCGCAATTTTTGACGACAGGCCTTCCAGAACGTGGCGCATCTTCGACCACTTCTACACCAGAACGAAAACGTTGAAAGGAAACTGTATCGGGTCCATAAACTGCACAAATTTTATTGGCGGCTTGAGATGCATTTTTGCCTTTATCGTAGTAGTACTGTAAAATATTTTTTTTTTTGCTCCATGTTTGCGACGCTATAACTCTCAAATAACTTAAATGAAACGACAATCAATCAAACACGTGTTAGCGCGTGAAATGAGCTTTCCAAAAAGGTATAGCATGACCCAATGCGACGAATAAAACTAGAACTACGCGCTTTCAGCGGCAACTAGCGAAAATACCGCAAGACTTTTTTGACAATCTAAAAAAACTTAAATAAATATATTTCCGTTTACAAATTTTAAATTTCAAACTAAATAGTATATCAGCTGATTGCTCTTGTTCGCATTGCACTCAAGGTGTTTAGCTAAGGAAACAAAAATTTGAACAGCCAAAATTAAGAATTAGGTTAAAGTAAGTTTATTACTTTTAAATGCTACTTGTTAAGAATAGATAAAATAATTTTTTAAGGGTAGAGAGTGAGTCAGTTACATCAAAAGTTCTGAATGGTTCGTTCAACTCAAAATTTGATGTAGAAAGTTTTAAAAGTAAAGGTCAAAACTGTTTGGTTGGACGATCGGGGACGTTAAAATTAATATCAGACTACATAGATGAACTACAGGCTCGCCCATTCATTTACAAGAAATATTATAGCAAGCATTTCCCTACGACTTGCGGGCGTAGACAGATTTATAAGTTTTAAACGATTGGTATATGGGGGAAAATTTCACTTAGAATCCCAATGTAAATGATTTTAGGCAAAAACTAAAAATTGTTTTTGAGCAGACTCTAATTTCTCCTAATGGACTTGATAACTAGGGCTTCACAACACAGAAACATACTTCAATATAGAGACCAAAAAGGAATTTACGTAATTAGCGGATCTCTAAATTCTTTAGACTAACGTTTAACAAAACGAGGACCGTCTTTAGTTCTGAAAACCATGGAGATGCATTAAGATTAAAATTGAGTTTGGGATCCATCATAGATCAACAAAACTGCATTCTTGCTTCAAACTAAAGTTCTGTATTACGCATGAAGTAGTGTCTACAGATCTACGGGAAAGGCACATCGTTTAACATTTTTTAAGGTTCAATGGCAAACCATTTCTAACACACCAAGAAACTAAGTTGTTTAAGTTTGTCTGAAACTGACATCTTTCATATTTAAAGTATATGATTTTAAAAGTTTTACATCGTTGCCTGAAGGGACATTAATTAAATGAGAAAAAGTTAAATATAACTTGTTGTGATCCATTACTCAAATAAGAAGCAACCCATTTTAGAAAAATTGGTTGAAACTAATAACAGTGTATATAACGTCAGTATGCTTATTCTCCCTAAAGCCCGTTAATACTTGCACATAAGTTACAAATTCTAGCAAATTAGTTTTTGTAGATTTCGATTTATAAAAACCGTGCTGAGAACAAGAAATTAGTCGAGAAATGCAGAAGGTTATTTCGTATATTATAATTGCTTCAAAAGTTTAGGTATTGCTATATGTTGCCTAAATCTACTCTTATGCAAAGGAATTACAAATGGCTTTTTCCACATTGATGGTAATAAGCCTTGTCCAAGAGATAGCATATTTGGCACATTTTTTAAGAAAGCATGGGAGAATCATATCTGGGTAAAGATATAATAATTAAATTATTGTTTCAACAAATTTAACTAATATAAGACGTCTACTTCGGAAATGATTAATTACAGAAACATACATACTTGCTGATACGGAAAATTTTTAGGAGTGTTTGAGGAATAATTGCACTTAAAGAATTGAGCAAACATATTACAAATTGTGGGGCCGGACAAGGTAGACGTATGTATGAATACTTCATCGCGGACGGAAAATTAAAAGTCTTGCGCTTAGAGTTGACGAAACCAAAGAACAATTTTTGATTGCGTATAATATTATTTTTTACTTTGATTATGTAATTAATATAACGTATTTTGCTGACTTCAGCAAATTTTGTTGAATAGTACACAATTAGACAACAAGAGATTTTCTATATTTAATCTTGATAACTCTTTCGAAAACCACAAATTAGAACTTATTCTTTGAGTAAATATATTTAAAATAGTTTCATTAATATGGGAGACACTATATTCAATATTGCCACTGTAATCTAGCCAAGTTGCTTTAGAAAGTTCGCAATTAATCTTCTCAAAATTAGCTTTCGCAAAGTTGAAACGAGTACAAAGGTCCAGTGTATTATTATCAAGTAAGTTGGCTAGAATTTCCCGGCAGGATGATACAAGGTTGGTCCAGAAAGTAATAAGACTGATTTTCTCCCGCCCCGACTGTACGTTACGTACGGTAGAGTGCGTTCCTAGCTAACGAACAAACTGTCTCTGAGCACCTGGAGGGTCAGGACGAACATTTTCGACGTGTTTCTGTGAGTGGTGCACGCCGAAAATGTAGCGTTCGTTAGAGCAGAGGTACGCGATTAAATTCTGTGTGAAACTCAGTAAATCTGCGACAGAGACATTTAACATGATCAAGCATGCTAACCCAGATGTTGCTTTAGCAAGAAGTAATGTGTTTTGGTGGCACCAGGCTTTTTTTGAGGGCCGGGAGGTCGCTGACGAAGATCGTAAATTTTTTTAAATCGAATCAGTTCTATTACTTACCGGACAAACCCTGTAAGTCCTCTGGCGCAACCAAACATCGGCCAACAGAGTAAGCGTTATCAACGTAAACCAGACCTAGGAACTACCCGAACTTGTTTGAAATTAAATTAATTTGGTCAAGACATAACTCCGACATTTCATCTAAGAACTCGTTACAACATAAGCGAGAACTAACAGGAATGATAAAATCACATGGTAAAATGAAATTTCGCAAAATAATCTTGCAATTAGTATTATTAGCTATGCAGAAAACATTATTTATTAAATTGGCATGCCTCATATATACAGATAAACACGATTGAGGCGGTACCTCATATTAAGCTCAGCCGGTCATATCTAAAGATTTCAAACTCCCTATTCAATATCTCATATCTCAAAAATGTGCGGCTTGTTTGCAAAGTTTCTGTGAAAGCGGTGATTTTAAGTTTACAATTAATGTATAGTTTTGTTAGTATTGTATTGAGACCTCTAACATTTTGATAATAAACCCTCAGCGAATTATTACTTTTCCGTTTTTGTATCGACGGTTTTCTTGGTGTTTTAACAACAAATACAGTGGGTCGATTTATCACGTTTATACTCGGATTTGAAGTTAAATTTTCGGATGTCAGTATCGTCCGTTTTTAGTTTCGAGGAGATGTAAAAAATCCATTTTCATTTAATATTTTGTGATATAAATACCTTTGTATTCTGATATGTGATGACGAAAACTTGTCTCTTTTAGGACAAAGGGTAGAAAGATTAATAAGGTCGATGTTCATAATGCCTAAATTTTTTTTTTATTGCGCGCCTGATTAAAAACTTTAAATAGGTCAATTTCTGTCAGTTTATATTTACGCAAGACCAGCTCAAACTCTTACTATGAAGAATAAAATCCAAGATCCTGTCTGTCAGTTCAACGCATTTAAGATGGGCAAGACAATCACATAACCAGTAAGAAACAACACGTTCTGACTCACATTTATCAGTGTAATTCGGGAGATCGCAAGTCATTATGATGGATAATAAAAAAAATTTTAAATAAAAATAAAAAGAATTAATTAATAAAATTTGGCTAAATGAGTTAAGCTTCCCGCCCTCACGCGCCACTTCACCACACAACGCACCACTCACAAGCAACACTGACAATACAATTAGAAAGGAATGGATTTGTGCATGAGAAAAAAAAACGACATAAACGACAGCTGAAGTAACAGAACAGTAGAAGTAACATCTATGCTACTACACTGGGCAATGAAGGACACCTGTAATGGAAATAGATCCATTCAAGCGGTCCTCACGGTTTAGTAAATCTCCAATAAATATGCTAAGCGTAGAAAAACCGACGCGGACAAGATCGTCGCCACCGGCGCTGCAAGACAACAAGTCGCAAGCAAAGGCGGTAAAACCTCGCAGCGACTACATGACGGAGCTTGGTTAAGAAATTAAGAAGATGATAGATGCGCTCACCGCAGCGAACAATCAACAACAATCTTAGGGACCTCGTTGGCAATATAACGAAGATATACGAAAAAGTCTTAGAGGAATACCAGAAGAGCAAGGAAGCAAGACGGAATATTCTAAATAAGCCCGTAACAACGGAAATAACAGCTAAAAGACCTCGCGAGGGAAAACAGGCGAAAAGGTAGACTCCTCCAAAAAAAGAATAAAACCACCAATGGAGAAAAACCAAAGAAGGCTAAAAATAACGAGGAAAAAGTAAATACGTTGACCTCAATTAACAAAGGAAAGACACCGGGAAAACAAGATGGCTGGACGGAAATCAAAAAGAAAAAGAAGGCAGCATATAAGCATCGACCAAGGTCTGACGCGATAGTGATCGAGCGAACTGGTAACATGACATACAGCGATATTTTAAAGGCGGTTAAAAAAGAAGATGCCCTCTAGAAACTGGGTGAAAGTGTAACCCGGATTAGAAAGACAGCCAAAGGGGAAATTTTAATGGAACTTAAGAGCGCGCAAATGGAATACACTGCTGACTACACCAGCGAAATAGTCTAAAGTGCTGAGAGACCAAGCCAAAATCAAAGCACTAACGAATGAAACAACAGTAGAAATCCGCGATCAGGATGAAATAACTGGAGAGGAAGACATTGTCAATGCTATTCGCACGCAAATAGAAAAACTAGGATATTTTGATAGAGGCTCAATCAGAGGCATTAGGGCGTCATACGCAGGCACCCAAACACCTAAGCCTCTCCTCTGAAGGCTTTTTCGGTACTGAACACCGTCATTCTGAATATTGGTAACAGAAATACCTTCGAAAAAATGGTCGCGGTTCTGTAATCGATATTACGTTCGCTAGTAGCTTTCTAGTGCGGTCGTGTACATGGCAAGTGGGCGACTTGTACACACACTGTGACCACTTGACAATTCTGCTTGAAATCGACAAAACGCACAAAATGCCTAAGTCTCTTAAAAAGATCAAACCAGGGGCTGGAAAGCTGAAAGACTTGATAAGGATATCTACAAATTAATGTTAGATGACAATCCGAACTATCCTAGTTAAACATGTTAGTAAAGCCTGCGATGCCGCTATGTGTAGGAAAAAACAAGGCACATACAGGAAACTCGCATACTGGTGGATTGAGAATATTGAAGTTCTGAGAAATGAAGAAATTAATAAAGAAGATCAAAACCTGTTGTTTTAAAGAGCTGTGCAACAAGGTCGAAGAAAACCCGTACAAAATCGTCATGTCAAAGATTAAAGACCATAAAAGACAAGAGCCTACGGCTATCATGGAAGCCCTGAAACAAAAGAAGAAGGTTCTAAAAACTAGATTGTAACAGACCACAAGGCTCAGTAAAAACTGAAGCGGTACCATTGTAAAAATCTATAAGTAACCAATCCTTCATTGTTTACTAACACATACGCAAAAATCTACTACAAATTAGGCACTTGGTACGGTTTGCCCTTAAATATTCTACTACAAATTAGGCACTTTGTTCGGGTTGCCCCCAAATATTCTACTACTAAAACGTTTAAATGTCTCAAACATTTAGTGTGTTGCCGTGTAAGGTTTTAAAATTTATAACTTTAACAATATTTTATAAAATATTCAAATATTATTCGATTATTTAAATTCCTAAATATTAAATTTAATCAGTTTTGTCCAAAATATTAATTATTGTATCAATATATTATTAAATGTTTTCAATTTTATAAAAAAATATTTATATAATATTTATGTAAAAACTATGTATTTCGTGCAACCGTGTAATGTGTCAAATCATTTCAACGGACATTTTTTTAAGCTTAAGAAGCTCAGGAAAATTTAAATTGTTATTTTAAGTTTGTTTTTAGTAAAAATTAAATCATCATTCAAAGAGATATTCAGTGTATGTAAGTATAGTAACATTAATTAATTAAATTTGTTAATATTTGTTGTTTGATTTTGTATAGGATGCCTTGCAGAAAGTGTGTTGCTGGTTGCAGTTTGGAGGTGCCGCTGTATCCCTTCCAATCAGAAGGGGAAATGTCCAGGAGAGTTTTATGTATAAAAGTAATATAATTATGTACATAATATTATCGTATGTATATAAATATGTACAAATTATTATCATAAGTAAATAAATATGTAAAGTTAGTGCTAATAAGTGAACAAGAAGTGAATAGGGTCGTCCTAAATCGTGATTTATATAAAAAAGTGAAGTTTTAAAATCGTGTTGTTAAATGTTAAAAAATTAATTTAAAAGTATTTGTTTATAGTGTATGTCAAAGTGTATTCAACAAAGTGAACTAAGTATTTGACTTACGCTTATTTGACAATAAAATAGTAAACAAATGATGTATTTGTTTATATTAACCCGTGTTTTTATTTTTTGATCTTGAACAATATGAAGCCACTTGCTTTACATACATATATATGATAAAAATAAACGTAACAGAAATAGAGACAACCAATTTATTTGTTTTCAACGTTATAATGAATTCAATAAGGTGAGAACTTTAGAGAATAAAATAGAAATTTTAAAAAATAATAAAAATTTGTTTATAGTAGGGAAGGAAGAAAATAGACAAATTTCAGAGCTATGCGGCAAACTTCCTCCACATCTTGCGGTATGTGTAAGAAATTGTTTAAATAATGCACCCCGTACTTCGAAGGGTTATAGATATGATAGGGAATTAAAAACATTAGCTCTGGCTGTAAAATTTTTATCACCTATTGCGTTCAGGTATTAACAGCCCATTTTTAATTGGCCATCGCAAGTGACCCTCGAACAATTTGTTCAGGGTTGGCCACGTAACCCTGGCTGCAATTTTGGCAGCATTAAAACCCTGGAGTTGAGAAGACGTGGTTTCACTGACGCACAGAGATATGTTTCGATATGCTGTGACGAAATGTCTCTGATATATTCGTTGTGTAGATAAAGGGAACTGCGAACTCTTGCCAGTTGACCAGTGTGAGTCATTTTTAATAGCTCCCTCCAAAGCGCCTGCAACGACGCTTTGGTTCAAAATACCTCTTGGCAAACTTTTCAAATAGAGTTAAATGTGGACGTAGATGAAAGCAGCTTTCTACATAAAAATGCTTTTGTGTATTTTTGCGGTTATTTGTACTATAAATATTTTAAACAACATAATTGTTTAATGCCCTTGCCAAGATTTGATGGTGGTATTACTGAAGAAGATTTTTTCTTCACTTCAGAAAACCAATATAATAAAGGGTGATTTTTTAAGAGCTTGATAACTTTTTTTAAAAAAAAAACGCATAAAATTTGCAAAATCTCATCGGTTCTTTATTTGAAACGTTAGATTGGTTCATGACATTTACTTTTTGAAGATAATTTCATTTAAATGTTGACCGCGGCTGCGTCTTAGGTGGTCCATTCGGAAAGTCCAATTTTGGGCAACTTTTTCGAGCATTTCGGCCGGAATAGCCCGAATTTCTTCGGAAATGTTGTCTTCCAAAGCTGGAATAGTTGCTGGCTTATTTCTGTAGACTTTAGACTTGACGTAGCCCCACAAAAAATAGTCTAAAGGCGTTAAATCGCATGATCTTGGTGGCCAACTTACGGGTCCATTTCTTGAGATGAATTGTTGTCCGAAGTTTTCCCTCAAAATGGCAATAGAATCGCGAGCTGTGTGGCATGTAGCGCCATCTTGTTGAAACCACATGTCAACCAAGTTCAGTTCTTCCATTTTTGGCAACAAAAAGTTTGTTAGCATCGAACGATAGCGATCGCCATTCACCGTAACGTTGCGTCCAACAGCATCTTTGAAAAAATACGGTCCAATGATTCCACCAGCGTACAAACCACACCAAACAGTGCATTTTTCGGGATGCATGGGCAGTTCTTGAACGGCTTCTGGTTGCTCTTCACCCCAAATGCGGCAATTTTGCTTATTTACGTAGCCATTCAACCAGAAATGAGCCTCATCGCTGAACAACGTAAAGCGGACGTAAAGCGCGAAACACATTTCGAACCGAACACTGATTTTGGTAATAAAATTCAATGATTTGCAAGCGTTGCTCGTTAGTAAGTCTATTCATGATGAAATGTCAAAGCATACTGAGCATCTTTCTCTTTGACACCATGTCTGAAATCCCACGTAATCTGTCAAATACTAATGCATGAAAATCCTAACCTCAAAAAAATCACCCGTTAATTGCCAAATAGTAAAACCACCCCTTGAATTTATAGATTTTCTATCAAAAATCGAAAATATTTATACACAACATTTTGATTCTACTTGCCATAGGATCGGGTTTTCCCAAATATTATTTGAAAAAATAGTTAACGTAGAACCGTACTATTTTTGTGAAAATTGTAATTCTGATATTATAAAATGTCTTTTCATTAGAATTAGAACATATTTCCTAGTAAACGCTTTTAATAAAAAAGTAAAACAAAGTGATTTCAAAAACGTAAAGTTCTTGTGTGTAACACATAAATAGTAACCACGTCCGTTTATCTGTCTATATGAGTCGGAATTTATATGTATATATTTATGTCTGTCAGTCTGAATTATTTTATATTTGTCAAAAAGTTTATCTGTCGAAGGCCGCATTTCCATAGTTACCTTGATCTGTGATTTTGAAATAAGAATTTTAGCGATTAGGTTTGTACGCTTATTATTAATATTTTTGTTTTTTAAGTGTTTTCGTGTACCATTTATAGGACCCTTCTTTCCACCACTATTCCTTTGATAGGGTTTTTAATAAGTATTTCGCTGTGGGTGATTTAGAATATTTTGTAAATATTATTTAGTACTTAGTAGATTTTTTTGAATATTATTGTTGTTGTTCCCGAATTGTACCTGATTTTTTATATTAATTTTTGTTTTTGTTAAAATTAACACAAGCCGAATGTTATGACTTGTATTGTTAATGTTTACAATGAAATTGTACCCGATTTTTTATATTTATTTTAGTTTTTGTTTAAATGATTACAAGTTGATTGTTTTGACTTGTATTTGTTAATGTATACATACAATGGAATTGTACCTGATTTTTTTATATTTATTTTGGTTTTTGTTTACACAGTTTCCAGTTGATTGTTTTGACATATATTGTCAATGTTATATTTTTAATGTAATTAATATTCATGAATTGTACCTGACTTTATATATTTATTTTTGTCTATTCATATTTTTTATAATAAGTAGATTGATTTAAAACTGTATATATAAAAAGGTTGAAAATAGGCCTCTTGGGGAACCGAACACCCAAAAAAGATCGGTAGCACGCCTACATTGGAACCTCAGAGGTGGTGAGGAAGAGCAATAAATATCCAATAAACTTTTGTTTCAAAAATATTCTTGAAAGTTTTCATTAATGTTTTCAGATACAAATACTTTTTCACAAAGAAGTTGATCTACTACATTTCTTTTAATTACATCTCTGTGCCTAAAAAAAGGCAGAATTCTTGGAAAACAGCTGATTCTTTTGTTACTTGTAGGGTTATACAATGAGCGGTACTAATAACGAGTAGGAAAAAGTTAGAGGCGACTACGCTCAACATCGATGGATACAATATCCCAACGCAACAATCGTTGAAATACCTGGGTGTCATTATTGACGCGAGACTAAATTATCGGACCCATATCGCTAAAGCCTGTGAGAAAGGCTTTTTACGCACACATGTTTACACAAACATGGACGTGACGATGGGTTTTACTGCTCTTTTTGCGAAAACGGGAATGAGAAGGCGTGGCATATTTTCTTTTTGTGCATCCGTTATCAAGATGAAAGAGAGGAGCTAGAGCAACTTCTCTCAGAGCGGCTAACCCCTGAAAATATTGTACCACACGTGTTACGTTCCCAGCAGGTGTGGAAGTTTGTTAGAGAATGGAGCGCGACAGCCCTAGTAGAGCATAGAAGGAAGGAATGACAAATAAAGAGCGAAAGACGGGTGATCAACTTGCAGCTGAAAGTTTGTAGACCGAGAGCCACCCGGCTAAAGCTATCCTTCAGAAGAAATGCCTAGCGGAGGTCCCCCAAGGAAAATAAATAGCTTGAGGAGACGGAGTTAGGATTTAGTACGTAGCCGTCCTACCCCGCAAGTTCCGCACCTGGTAACAATGGCGGCAAATGCGCGAGTAGGATGAACCGTGCATGCCGTCCGAAACAGGACGGTATCTTTCGAAGATTCCCCCTCCGGCAACAAAATAAAAAACCCTGGCACATACACCACTCTTGAAGATAACAGTTTTCCCACACATCATACATCCATTGGAAGCAGCAGAAAACACCACACATACAAATACACAGCAGTTTCAAATTCACCACTGCCCAACGAGAAAAAACCTTCGTCCTGGAAGCAGACGTTCATTTTCGACCGCGAATTCGGATCAGAGAACATCGGCGGAACATTTTTTTTTCGTATCTTCGCCACGCAGCTCAACCACCGTTCATCATCTGTAGATCTTCGGCGCGCAGCAGCTCAACCAATGTATTATCTTCAAGTGTTCTTCTTTATATTTTTATAAATACATCCGTACAACCTCCACTGGCATACGGCCAGGGAGATCTTTATTATAACATCTTATTACCTTGAAATAAAATTGTGATCCATTTTGAAGTGTTAAAAAAAAAAATGTTGCGTTCTAAAAGGAGTGGACATCACCGCCGTCCAAGAAATGCGATGGACAGGACAAGGACAGGGACAAGTAGTTCCTTGAGGCATTTACTACAGTGGCAATATAAAGGAGCGCAAGTTTGGTGTTGGATTTGTGGTGGGAGAGAGACTTCGTCGCCGAATACTATCATTCACTCCGGAGAATGAACGTCTAGCCACAACCCGCATCAAAGCGAGGTTCTTCAACATTTCGCTTATTTGCGCCCACGCTCCGACGGAAGAGAAGGACGATGTGACCAAAGATGCTTTTGATGAGTCTTTGGAGCGCACTTATGAGAGATGCCCCCGCCACGATGTCAAAATCGTGCTTGGTGACTTTAACGCCAAGGTGGGCAAAGAAGGTATCTTTGGCACTATGGTCGGTAAATTCAACCTCCATGAGGAAACATCGCCAAATGGGTTGAGGCTGATCGACTTCGCCAGGGCCCGAAATATGGTTATCTGTAGTACTAGATTCCAGCATAAGAAGATTCATCAAGCTACCTGGCTGTCTCCGGATCGTGATAGACGGAAAACACGTCTCCCGTGTTTTAGATGTGCGTGCGCTCCGAGGTCCTAACATCGACTCGGACCACTATATTGTTGCAGCCAAAATTCGCACCCGCCTCTGTGCAGCAAAAAACACACGGCAACAAACAAGAGGAAGGTTCGACGTCGAGAAGCTGCAATCACAACAGACAGCCGAACGATTTTCTACTCGGCTTGCACTCCTGCTATCTGAGAGCACTCGTCAACAACTCGGGAACTGTGGGAAGGAATTTCAAACTCCTTACGTACAGCTGCAACCGAAACCATTAGTTTTCGGAAAGTGCAAAAGAACAGCTGGTACGACGAGGAGTGCCGTGTCGCAGCGGAGAGAAAACAGGCTGCCTACCTCGCAACGTTACGATCGACCACCACACGTGCGGGATGCGATAGATACCGAGAGTTGAAGAGGGAAGCGAGAGGCATTTGTAGACAGAAAAAAGAAAGAGACCGAAATGCGTGAGTACGAAGAGCTTGATAAGCTGGCCGACAGGGGTAATGCTCAAAAATTCTACGAAAAGATGCGGCGACTTACAGAAGGTTTCAAGACCGGAGCATACTCTTGCAGAATCCCCAAAGGTGATCTAGTCACCGATGCTCAAAGCATACTTAAATTATGGAGGGAACACTTCTCCAGCCTGCTGAATGGCAGTGAACGTACAACGCCAGGAGAAGGCGAACCCGATTCCCCAATTGATGACGATGGAGCAGACGTTCCATTGCCCGACCATGAAGAGGTTCAAATAGCAATTACCCTTCTGAATAACAACAAAGCGGCGGGGGCCGATGGATTGCCGGCCGAGCTATTCAAACAAGGCGGTGAAGAACTGATGAGGAGCATGCATCAGCTTCTTTGCAAAATATGGTCGGACGAAAGCATGCCCAACGATTGGAGTTTAAGTGTGCTGTGCCCAATCCATAAAAAAGGATACCCCACAATCTGCGCCAACTACCGTGGGATAAGCCTCCTCAACATCGCGTATAAGGTTCTATCGAGCGTATTGTGTGAAAGATAAAAGCCCACCGTCAACAAACTGATTGGACCTTATCAGTGTGGCTTTAGACCTGGAAAATCAACAACCGACCAGATATTCACCATGCGCCAAATTTTGGAAAGGACCCGTGAAAGGAGAATCGACACACACCACCTATTCGTCGATTTCAAAGCTGTTTTCGACAGCACGAAAAGGAGCTGCCTCTATGCCGCGATGTCTGAATTTGGTATCCCCGCAAAACTAATATGGCTGTGTAAACTGACGTTGAGCAGCACCAAAAGCTCCGTCAGGATCGGGAAGGACCTCTCCGAGGATTCAGACAAGGCGACTTCCTATTATGCGACTTCTTCAATCTGCTGCTGGAGAAAATTATTCGACATGCAGAACTTAATCGAGCAGGTACAATCTTTTATAAGAGTGTACAGCTGCTGGCGTATTTGATATATCGATATTGATATCATCGGCCTCAACAACCGCGCCATTAGTTCTGCTTTCTCCAGACTGAACAAGGAAGCAACGCAAATGGGTCTGGCAGTGAACGAGGGCAAGACGAATAATCTCCTGTCATCAAACAAACAGTCGTCGCACTAACGACTTGGCTCTCACGTCACTGTTGACAGTCATAACTTTGAAGTTGTAGATAATTTCGTCTATTTAGGAACCAGCATTAACACCACCAACAATGTCAGCCTGGATTACTCTTGCCAACAGGTGCTACTTCGGACTGAGTAGGCAATTGAAAAGTAAAGTCTTCTCTCGACGAACAAAAGCCAAACTCTATAAGTCGCTCATAATTCCCGTCCCGCTATATGGTGCAGTGGCTTGGACGATGACAACAACCGAAGAGTCGACGTTACGATTTATGGTCCTTTTCGCATTGGCCACGGCGAATATCGCATTGGATGGAACGATGAGCTGTACGAGATATACGACGACATAGATATAGCTTAGCGAATTAAAAGACAGCGGCTATGCTGGCTAGGTCATGTTGTCCGGATGGATGAAAACACTTCAGCTCTGAAAGTATTCGACTCAGTACCCGCCGCGGGAAGCAGAGGAAGAGGAAGACCTCCACTCCGTTGGAAGGACCAAGAAAGACCTGGCTTCGCTTGGAATATCCAATTGGCGCCACGTAGCGAAGAGTAGAAACGACTGGCGCGCTGTTGTTGACTCGGCTATAATCGCGTAAGCGGTGTCTACTCCAGTAAAGAAGAAGATTTGATTCTTTTACTTTCCAGTACACAAATCAAGAAGTAAATATTAATGGGATATAATTTCGCACTAATAATAATTTCTTTAAAGTATGCCACTTCATGACCGAAAATTGTCCAAATCAAGCAAAAACTGTTCAAACCCCTAGGTACCGATGATCATTGGCCGTCCTCTCGGGAGTTGTTCACTGCCGTATACATAAACTATCTAAACTTTCACGAACACAAAAGCTGTGACATCTCAGGTACAAAAAAGGGAGAAGCAGGCAGTATCCTCAAGCGTTTTGCTTTAAAAGACAAAAACTTTAATCTGGCTTGGGAAGCACTCTTTGAAAGATAAGAAAATCAAGGAGTATTGGTAGATAACCAACAAATAACAATTTTAATGAATTTACCAAAAATTTGTCACGAAACCAGCCAAGAATTTCAAAAATTTTAGCCAACAGTGATCAATTGTTTATCAGTGTTAGAAACACAATATATTTCCATAGAATCGTGGAACCCCACCCTAATAAACATTTGTGCAGCGACTCTACCTAATGCTGCTTGGCTACGATAGGAGCAATCAGATAAAAAAAATCAAAATTCGTCAAAATGGTATCAGATGAAAGAATTTCTAACTACTCAGTATGAAAAAGCTGAGCGAGTAGACATAAAATCATTAAACCAAAAAGTAATCAAAATAACTCAAGTAAAAACTTGTTTGAACCAATCAAACCTGCAAAAACATACATTATAGTAGACACATTAATAGAAGCCAAACATTCGTGTCAAATCAAATCAAATGGCAATCATTATGTGCAATCTGTAAGGGATGTCATAAAATGCGACGTTGCGAGAAATTTAAGGGGTTATATTCACTTGTTTTCTGAAAAAAAAAAAAATTTTTTTTGCAAATATGGGTTTTTTTGTTTTAAATTGAACACTGTTGATACGATGGGTATTCGTAGTTTGTCAATAGATGTCGTTGCAGTGGTATAACTCCAGTGCAGTTACAGCTGTTCAAAAATGAGTGAAAATAATGAAGAAATTCGCTTTATGTGACCTTGTCTACGAAAAGGGAGCTAACGTGCGAAAACTAGTTTTCTGGGAAACAGCTGTTAAAAATAAACAACTCGTTTCGTCATCCGAATCAACTATAAAGTGAAAAATGACAAAAAAAATTTTTTTTTGCAAATATGGGTTTTTTTGTTTTAAATTGAACACTGTTGATACGATGGGTATTCGTAGTTTGTCAAAAGATGTCGTTGCAGTGGTATAACTTCAGTGCAGTTACAGCTGTTCAAAAATGAGTGAAAATAATGAAGAAATTCGCTTTATGTGACCTGGTCTACGAAAAGGGAGCTAACGTGCGAAAACTAGTTTTCTGGGAAACAGCTGTTAAAAATAAACAACTCGTTTCGTCATCCGAATCAACTATAAAGTGAAAATTGACACCACATCCGCTTTCCGTAGACCAGGTCACATATTTTGAAATTTCTGTATAAAAAGGAAGGAATACTACGCAAGCCACTAATGAAGTTTGTGCAGTTGACTGAGAAAATGCTGTATCAGTTCGTGTAGCACAACAATGGTGCGCTCGCTTACGTCATGAAAATTTCGAAATTTTGATTCACACTACCTACTAATACCTTTAGCGGAAAAATGGCCAGAAGGCGAAAATGGTACTATTTGTTTATTTATTGATTAGTATAAATATAAAATATAATAAGTTGAAGTTTTATAAGAAATACGATAATATTTTTTCGACTACCCAATATTTCCAACCTGCTTGTTATGAAAGTATTTAATTAATATATTTACGAATTATTTCAAGGGAATCAGTATTTTTGAAATATATACGTTTGTGTCCCAATAGGGGTCATTTGAATTTAAACTGCGCGCGTCGAAGGATTTGGAGAATTTTTGTTTTTTTGAGGTTGGTAGTACTGTCAGTCACATTTATACCAAATTTCATGTCAACATATTCATTAGTGTTTGAGATAAGTGTCGCTTTGTGAGCTGCTAAAAGTGAGTTTTTCGTTTTTTGCGATGTCGAAATTTGTTGAGCAAAGAATTTGCATTCAATCTGCTGCTGAAAAAAATTATTCGAGCTGCAGAACTTAATCGAGCAGGTACAATCTTTTATAAGAGTGTACAGCTGCTAGCGTATGCCGATGATATTGATATTATCGGCTTCAACACCTGCGGCGTTAGTTCTGCTTTCTCCAGACTTAACAAGGAAGCAACGCAAATGGGTCTGGCAGTGAACGAGGGCAAGACGAAATATCTCCTGTCATCCAACAAACAGTCGTCGCACTCGCGACTTGGCTCTCACGTCACTGTTGACAGTCATAACTTTGAAGTTGTAGATAATTTCGTCTATTTAGGAACCAGCATTAACACCACCAACAATGTCAGCCTGGATTACTCTTGCCAACAGGTGCTACTTCGGACTGAGTAGGCAATTGAAAAGTAAAGTCTTCTCTCGACGAACAAAAGCCAAACTCTATAAGTCGCTCATAATTCCCGTCCTGCTATATGGTGCAGAAGCTTCGACAATGACAACAACCGATGAAGCGACGTTACGAGTTTTCGAGAGAAAGGTTTTGCGAAAGATTTATGGTCCTTTGCGCGTTGACCACGGCGAATATCGCATTCGATGGAACGATGAGCTGTACGAGATATTCGACGACATTGACATAGTTCAGCGAATTAAGAGGCAGCCAGCTACGCTGGCTAGGTCATGTTGTCCGGATGGACGAAAACACTCCAGCTCTGAAAGTATTCGACGCAGTACCCGCCGGGGGAAGCAGAGGAAGAGGAAGACCTCTACTCCGTTGGAAGGACCAAGTGGAGAAGAACCTGGCTTCGCTTGGAATATCCAATTGGCGCCACGTAGCGAAGAGAAGAAACGACTGGCGCGATGTTGTTGACTTGGCTATAATCGCGTAAGCGGTGTCTACGTCAATAAAGAAGAAGAAGAAAGAATTTGCATTAAATTTTGTTTACGGAATCAATTTTCAGCTGCGGATACGTTGAGGATGGTGCAGAAAGCCTTTGGTGATGAGGCTATGTCTAAAAAAATGTTTACAAGTGGTATAGCGAGTTCCAAGCCGGCCGTGAACGTGTCGAAGACGAAGAACGTCCAGGGCGACCATCAACCTCAACCGACAAAGCTCACGTTCAACAAATCAAAGATTTGGTGTTGAAAAACCGTCGATTAACAATTAGAGACCCTGCTGATGAATGGCATATCAAAAGGCTCAGCCAATACCATTTTGAAGGATGTTTTGGGCCTCAAGCGCGTCAAATCTCGACTGGTGCCGAAAACATTAAATTTTTTGGGAAAAGGGCTTGGATCTATGCTTACGACCCCGAAACAACCGATCAATCGAGCGAATATCGTGCCAAAAGAGAGCCGAGACCAAAAAAATCGCGCCAAAGTTGCTCAAAAATCAAGGCCATGTTGACTGTTTTCTTGGATTATCGTGGTGTTGTGCATTATGAATTCCTTCCAACCGGTCAAACAGTCAACAAGGAATATTATTTGAACGTTATTCGTCGTTTGCTTAACGCTATCCGCCTAAAAAGGCCGGAATTGTGGAAAGACAATTTTTGGTTTTTACACCACGATAATGCACCATTCCATACTGCCCTTATAATTTGTAATCATTTCGCCAAAAACTCAACTTATATCGTTCCGCAACCACCGTATTCACCTGATCTGGCGCCGTGCGACATCTGGCGGTTCACCAAGCTCAAAAGACTGCTCCGAGGAGGCCGTTTTTATACGATAGAGGAGATTCGAGCCGCAGCGAAGACGGACCTGAAGGCCATCCCGGAAAGTGACTACAACCAGTGTTTCGAAGATTGGAAAATCCGTTGGCATAAGTGCATTGCATCGGGAGGGGACTACTTTGAAGGGGATGAAATTGATTTGGAAGAATAAATAAAGAATTTTCAAAATAAATACAATGTCGCCTTATTTTTTGGACACAGTATAAAAAGAAAAACTACATAAAGAAACGACGACGTTTTTGAAAAAAATTTTATGATTAAATAATGATACAAAAAAAATGTTTGGTAAGAACAAATTCCAATTTTCTCGTACAAAGACAGTTTTACTAAAAGTAATGTAATTAAAATTGTATTAAAATGTCTTAAATTCGATTTATGTATAAACTATAGATGTGTTTTTACACACATCATGGATTTCTCAAATTTCCTTAACAGTAAAAAATGTGTAAATAAAATCCTTAAATTAAGGTTTACGCAAATATAGCTTTCTTTCAGACATATCAAGGAGCCCTCACATCTCCAAAAAAATAATAACAAACGCAATCACGATCATAACTTTCAGTAATAAAAATTAAATTAATAAAAATTAAAACAAAGAATTGGAATGTATATAATCCATTAATATAAAAAATTAAGGTACCTAAAATAATTTTTTTAGAGAAACTTTAATGATATCCCACAAATACCATAGCTTCGTTTAGTAAAAAAAATTTTGAGCTTTAAATACAAACAAGTAAAGAAGAGCTAAGTTCGGGCCCAACCGAACATTTTATACTCTTGCAACTTGTAAGCCAGGGAAATACTTTAAGGAGTAAACCCAATCTTTTAGAGTAAAGTCAGGCGGATGTTCGAAAATCCTGATATTAGTTATATAGTGCTAACGTCAAGTTTTCGCTAAAACTTATATATTTTAGACATCAAAGATACACTGTTATTAGAAAAATACACGGTCTTATTTTCACTGGGATAACTCCCATATTGGCCGATATATGCGATACAGTCACCCGGAAGTTCGAAAATTTTTATATTAAGTATATGAGGGCTAAAGGCAGTAATGGTCCGATTCAACAAATTGTTGACATACAGACATACCATTATAAGAGAAGAATTAGCCTTTAATTTTAGTTATATTTCTCATACACTTACGGACATTTTTGATCAAAAGTCAACTATAGGTACCGGGGTCCAAATATTCGGTACTTAGGGGCTTGAAAAGTATTTTTTGGATTTGCAATTCTTGGTCATAAGGTGGCACACACTATAGACATTATTCGTGCAAAGTTTTATCTCGTTATATTAATTGCTTCTTGATTTGTGTACTGGAAACTGAACGAAGCAAGTAGAATTTAAAATTGTAGAATCTGTGACAATAATGTAAGATGAAAGCAACGTACTAAATATTGGGTACTAAAAATTGGGAGATATGGGATTTTACCAAAAACTGGCCGGTGCCACTTACAAAAAAATTACCTTCCGATGTTTTTTGGCTGTAATTTTTTTAAAATTAAATACTTTGATTCTGCTTGTGGATTATTTTTATTTGGTCTTTTAAATTTTTTTACATCAAGCTGAGAATATGACATCATGCAAATGGCCGCCGCCACAGTTGATTGTCATTTGAGCCCTTTTTATGGCATTTTCCTTCATTTTGGCCAGAACTTCCGGCGATAGGTCCTCACATTCTTGACGAATATTGTCTTTAACTGCTGCAAGAGTTTGAAGCTTGTTGACATAAACCAGCGACTTCAAAAAGCCCCACAATAAGAAGTCTGGAGCGGTCAAATCAGGCGATCTTGCTGGCCGGTGTAAATTACCATAACGGGAGATTAGGCGCCCGGGAAATGCATCCTTCAGCATATCGGTTGTGGCATGTGCAGTGTGTGCCGATTTTGTTGGAACCACATGTTTTCCAATCCCAATTCATCAAGTAGTGGCAAAAAGAAATAGTTGATCATTGCTCTGAGCGCTGACCACTCACAGTAACTGTTGGCCCGCGATGTCTTCGAAGAAAAAAGGTTCGATGACTCCACCAGCGAAAACAGCACACCACACAGTGACTTTGAGCGGGTGTAATGGTTCTTAGTGGGTTACACGCGGATTTTTAGTGCCCCAGAAGCGTAAATTTTGCTTATTTACGTACCCGCTAAGATGGAAATGGGCCTCATCACTCATGATTATTTTTGATCATCTTCCTCATGGTAGTGATTAAGAATGGTTTGAGCATATGTTTGACGGGATTGACGGTCAGCAGCTGACAGCTGATGCACCGTCTGGACTTTGTACGGAAACATCTTCAAATCTTGTACCAAAATTCGCTGTAAACACGGTCGACTGTAGGCGTCGGACAGCCAGGAAATCTACGACGAAATTCACGTTGTGCCAAAGTCACCGACCGATTATTGGTCAAATAAATAGTCACCAATAACCCCCGTTCTGGAGCAGTGTAGCATACCATTGTTTATTTATGTGTATTTCGCATGTGTTTACTACACAAATGTCCAAACAGAACTGACATGTGCCAAGCCATACAAAGGTTGTTGAAATAACACCTAAAAGGCCACGTGACGGCAAGCAAATGGGGAGAAGAACGCCCCCAAAAAAAAACCAAAACCGCCCATGAAGTGCTATCGATGAGAACGGTAGTCGATCTGACAAGTGAGGACAAAGGTAGCTATCCTAAAGATGCTATAGCGAAACCAGCTACAGGCGCAGAATGGGTCACGGTTCATAGTAGGACTCAGGAAAAAAAGGTTAAGAAGAATGCAAACACGACTCAACGTCTGCGACCTGATGCTATCGTGATTGCAAAAGTTGGTGAAATGACATACGCAGACATACTTCGAACAGTCAAAACAAATGGGACACTGCAAGAACTTGGAAAAAATGTGACGAGAGTAAAAAAGACAGCCAAGGGAGAGATTCTACTTGAACGAAAGAACGAAAGAAGAGATAAGCAGAATATTGGGCGACCAGGCACAAATCAAAACATTGAAGCAAGAAACCACAGTGGAGCTGCGGGACCTAGACGATATTACCACAAAAGATGACATAGCGGAAGCAATAAGATCCGAAATTAAAGAACTTGGCTTCTTCAGTGTATCAGCAATTAAAACCATCAGAGTGGCCTACGCGGGCACCCAGATAGCAGTGATAAGTCTTCCTGCGCAAGAAGCAAAATATCTGCTACAGGCCCAGAAGATTAAGATCGGCTGGACAATCTGCAGGATACGGGAGAAAGCTCAACTGAAGAAGTGCTTTAGGTGTCTCGAATATGGACATGTGGCGAAGGTGTGCAGCAACTTGGAAGACAGGAGCAAGTGCTGTATTAAGTGCGGAGAAGAGGGTCACTTTGCGAAATCCTGCACTAATAACCCTTTCTGCATTGCGTGCAAAAAGAATGGAAAAGCGAACACCGAACACCAAACAGGGAGCCGAAAATGTTCCATTTACGTAGCAGCGTGCAGTAAAAACATAAGGTGAAGATCCTGCAAATAAACCTGAACCACTGTGAGGCGGCTCAGGAGCTATTAACGCAAACGGTACACGAATACAGTATTGAAAACGACTGACAAGTGGATCTCAGATACCACAAAAAAGGTAACAATATGGGCATGTGGAGACAAAACGTTCCAGCACAAACCATTAACTGAAAGGGCTTACTACGCCAGAGCGAAAATATATGGGATCAACTTCTACAGCTGCTATATACCACCAAGTATCTCACTTGACGAATATGAAAAAATACTTGACGAACTTGTGAAGGATGCAATGACAACTACCCAAAACATAATTGCGGGGGACTTCAATGCCTGGGCGATAGAATGGGGAAGCAAAGCTACTAGCCCGAGAGGAAGGGCACTGCTTTAAGCCTTCGCGGTGCTAGACGCTGTCCTGTTGAATACAGGAACAAAGAACACCTTCGAAAAGAATGGACGTGGCTCCATTATTGACGTATCCTTTGCTAGCAGAGGATTAATCCGATCAACTGACTGGCGGGTAAGCGACATATATACCCAGAGTGATCATCAGGCTATATTAATAAATATTAGTAAGCCCACACAAGGGCTACGCAGTACCACTTGTCGCCAAAGAGTACAGTCCAAAGGATGGAGGATCGAAACACTTGACGAGGAACTTTTCCAATTTATGCTGGACGATACCCTGAAAGAAGATACTGACGTAGAACTCCAAGCCAAACTGCCGGTAGAACACATATCCAAGGCCTGTGATGCGGCTTTGTCCAGAAGGAAGCAAACAGCCCATAGAAAGCTGGTATACTGGTGGAACAGTGAAATTGCTTTGTTGAGAAGCGAGTGCCACAAAGCGTGGCGCCTATTTCAACGTTGCATAGGCAGCGACAATGGTACAAGGATGAGAGAAATTTTCAAAGAAAAGCGCAGGGCCCTCAAGAAAGCTATAAAGGCAAGCAAAACTTCTTGCTTCAAGATGTTATTCGAAAAAGTAGATGAAAACCCATGGGGAGAGGCGTGCAAGATAGTGATGGGAAGGATAGGAGGAGGCAAGGGGCAAGCACCGACCTGTCCCTCATTGCTAAGAAATGTGGTAGAGACGCTATTTCCTAAGCAAAGCCAAGAAGGTGAAAGCTTATCTCTCGAAAAAGCAGAGCCCACAGATGCAGCACCAGTAAATGTGCTCGAAGTGCTACAATCGGCTGAACGGTTCGGCAACTCCAAAGCACCAGGCCCTGACGGAATCCCAAACAAGGTCCTAAAACTCGCAGTGAAACATAAATCCAAACCATTTGTGGAGCTATTTACACGATGCCTACGTGACGGAATATTCCCCAAGATATGGAAAAGGCAACGTCTAGTGCTATTGCAGAAAGCAAATAAACCAGTAGGGGAACCGAGCTCTTACCGCCCACTCAGCATGATCCACACAATGGGAAAAATGTTGGAGTGGATTATTTGTGTCCGACTAGAAAGTTACCTGGAAGGGGAGGCCTGCAGCCTATCAAATAACCAATACGGCTTTCGCAAAAAACGCTCAACTGTTGACGCAATTAAGAAGCTCACAGGTATTGCGGAAATGGCCATAGAAGGAGAAAGATGGATGTGAAAAACGCATTTAATTCGGCGTATTGGCCCCACATACTGCGTGCGTTACAGGCGAAAAAAATACCAACTTACTTGTTGAGGATTATACAGAGCTATCTGTCCGATAGGCTACTGCTCTACGACACAGACGAAGGTCCAAAAGAGTATACGGTAACTGGAGGTGTGCCACAAGGCTCCGTACTGGGTCCACTCTTATGGAATGTCCTGTATGATGGAATACTACGCCTTCCGCTGCCTAAGGAAGTACATATTATCGGATACGCCGATGATATAGCGGTAACCATAGTGGCCAAAGAACTCCACCAAATTGAGAGGATGTGTAGTGAGACGGTACCAAGAATAAAACACTGGCTAAACAGTTCAAAACTCCAACTCGCGGAACAAAAAACGGAAGCAGTGCTTATTACGAGCAGAAAAAAACTAGAGAATACCACCCTTAACACCCTTAGCACTAAAGTACCTTGGTGTAATGATTGACGCGAGACTGAGCTACAAAACTCACATTGAGAAAGCCTGCGAAAAAGCTGCCCGAGTAAATGCGGCCCTAACCAGAATTATGGCCAACATAGGAGGTCCAAAACAAAGTAGCAGAGCACTTTTGTCCAAGGTTAGCCAGTCAATTGTAATGTACGCCGCACCTGTATGGGGACCAGCGCTTATGCAAAAAACCTATGCAAGAATGGCACAATCAGTGTTTCGGCTAGGTGCAATTAGAACTATTAGCGCATTCCGCACGGTATCTCATGAAGTCGCTAGTATTATATCTGGGATAATGCCGCCAGATATAATGGCTCGAGAACTGAAGCGGATCTATGACAAAAGCAAAAGTATAGGCAGAAAGCTGACAACAGCAGAGCGAAAAGTGGAAAGACAAGAAAGCATGGAGGAGTGGCAAAATCGCTGGGACACAGCAACAAAGGGAAGATGGACGCAGCGCTTAATCCGGAAAGTACAAGAATGGGTGGAACGAAAGCATGGCGAGACAGACTTTTACATGACGCAGTTTCTAACAGGACACGGATGTTTCAGAGAGTACCTGCATAGGTATGGTCATGACAATGTCGTTACTTGCTCTTTCTGTGGTAACAGTAGTAAGAATGCGGAGCACATATTTTTCTACTGTCCAGGATTTACGTCAGAGCACCAGGCCCTGGAGATAGAAGTCGCAGGCCGAGCAACACCTGATAACATAGTGAAACATATGCTGCAAAAAGACGAGTATGGTATGCCATGGAGAGGACGACAGCTCTGAAACTGAAAGAGCTGAGAATAGCCGAACACCAAAGAAGAAGTGAAGCTAGAGCCGCAAACAGCGAGCTAATGACGTGAGCCAATAGGCTAAGCTGGTCCTGCGATGTAATGCCTAGCGGCGGTCCCACAGGACCTTTCCATAAAGCTACAGATGGCGGAGTTAAGGGTTTAGTACGTAGGCGTACTGTTCCGCAAGTCCAATATAGTAAGATATTACTTATTAGGCGTGGTCCCGAATGACTGCATACAACTAAGTATCAGTATCTATGAAAGATTCCCCCTCCGAAACCAAAAAAAAAAAAAAAAACAAAAAATTACATCAGAGGTCAATTGCCAAATGTATAGCATTTTCTGATAGGATAGATAGATTCTGTATCTCTATAGTGTTATGCAGATTCAGCTTTACATTCAGTACGCCAATTACTATAGGAACACCGAGCATATTTTGGGAACAAATTCAGAATCTGGCCTAAGGAGCTGGAAAATTACATAAGCTTACAGTCATCTTGCGACCGAGATTATAGAGGCTGTTCCTGGTGCCGGGTGTAACACCACCATTTACTCTAATGACAAAAAATGCTGTACGTGAGGCAAATTTTTGAATGTAAATTCGTAACCAGGCGACCTCAAAAACCACGCAGATTTCTTTGCAAACCAGTCACTGATTTTTCCTAAAGTTTTGTTGAGTAGAGATTGGAGGCGTAATTTTTCAGTTTTATTATTCCTTCTATTGGTTTGTTACGAAATTACTATACTTGATATCTGTCACTGGTAGAATTGTATTTATTATTGTTAATGGATGAGTACAATTGTACTTTTCTTTGTTTCCCATTCACAGGTGCTATTCTTTCATTGGCTTAATATTTGCAACCTGCTTGTTATGGAAGTATTTAATTAACATATTTACGTATTATTTACAGGAAATCAATATTTACGAAAATAAGTAAGGTAATTAAAATTAAAATATTTAAAAATTGCATTAAAGTACCTTAAATTCGATTTATAAATTAGTAAATTAAAACGTAAGATTTGTGGTTTGCGCAAATATAGACGTCCCTTCAGACATATCAGGGAACTCTTATATCCCCAAAAAAAAAAAAAAAATTATCATAACTCTCAACTCTCATGCGCAATTACCATTTCACAGTTAATAAAAAGTAAAAAAAAATCTACAATCTACTATATATGATTTCATTAATAAAAATTAAGGTACTTAAAATCATTTTAATGATATTCTACAAGTACCACAATTTATTAAAAAAAAATTATAATTTTAAATACAAAAATGAATAATTAAATAAATAACAAGTAAGGAAGAGTTGAGGGGAGCAACCGAACATTTCATACTCTTGTAAGTTGCAGGAATCAAATCCATTAAAAAACCTTCAGGTGCTAGAAAATTTTTATTTCAAAATACGAAAGAATTCAGCATTTGTTCGATAAATGACTTACAATCAAATTAGTATGTATCTTATTAACTTATATTATTGGTTATAGATTCGATTAGTTTTACTATATATCTACAAGGAGCGTTCCAAAGTACACAGAAAACTTTTTGAATCTAACGGCCCTGGTGGGCTTTATCGATTGTCAAGTGAGAATTTCATGACATTTCATTGATTGGAAGTGAAGTTATTGCGTTTTAAGTGTCAGTATGTTTGTGTTATCGGTGTGAAAATTAGTTTCGAAAGATGAGCCAACATTAAATTTTGTTTTAAAATTGGTAAAACTTTTACCCAAACGTTTTAATTGATGAAAGAAGTTTATGGTGATGATTGTCTCTCTCGTAGCAGATTTCAACGTTTTCAAAGTGGTCGTGAGGACATAAATGACGATGAACATGTGAGCCAATCAAAATCCGTGATCACCGGAAATTCCATCGAAACTGTGAGTGAATTCATCAAAAATTAGCCGAAATCATTATTGAAATTCATGGAAATGGAATTGAACATCTCCAAAACATCGATTTATCGCATTTTGACCGAACATTTGGGCTTACAAAAGATGTGTGCAAATTAACGGCAGCAGCCACACAGAGACCTAATGATAAATGTAAACAAATTGTATCTTCCTACGGTATTACTGCTTGGTCAGCAGAATACTTTAATTAATAAGAAATTAATACATCACTTGTTTTTATAAGTAAGCATAATTCAATATTTCATTATTTGTTTTGATAATGAGAATAATTGGAAATCTAATGCTCTGGCATTTCATCAGTAATGCCAAAGTATCTTTATTAGTAATAAGCATAGAATTATAAGAATATAAATATAAGCGCTTTTACTAATAAAGATCAGTGTATAATCGGCAAGCGTATTGAGATATCATCTTGAAGATCAAAGCGCACCATATATTATCACACCCAAACCAACACTTGTGTTTTATTTCTACCGCGCGTAGCGGAACGGAATACATTTTTTTTAATACTTCCCACACAAGGGAAGTTAATTTGCACGGTTTGTTTCCCACAAATTGACAGACGACCAAAAATTGCCCAGAATCCAAAATTCGAAGGACCGATTATTTGACCAAAAAACACATTTTAACCATTAACCACTCCCCGTATTTACCTATATACATATATGGCACCGTGCGACTTCTTCCTTTTCTAAAAAATGGATTTGCCTATGAAAGGAAACGTTATTGATTTTACCAAAAACAAAAAAAAAAGAAAACCATTTGTTCTGTTTTTTTAAAGACCTTTTTACTGTGGAAAGCACCTTGCACATTTAAGGTTGTAAATCATTATATAGGGTAAAAATGGGGGCAGTAAAGATCTGTCAGACCAGATTTAACTTCATTAACTTTTGCTCAATTCTATTCAAGAATACATTTTCAACCAATTTTGTAAATATATAACTATGTATACAATGACCGACAGGGGTTGTTAGAATAACGTAAATAAATTTATACAATATTATACGCCCAGTTAATTTATAAAACCAACCGGAAGTTTGCAAATCTTATACTAGGTATACTATAAGGGATGGGAGTGGCATTGAAACTCTTATATCTATTTTTCTCACACATACGGACTAAAGTAAACCGGATTTTTTAATATCCTCGATTTTTTTTTATACTCTTGTCACCAGTTGCTACAGCTTTGTTCACCTAACGGCTGTACGTATCACCTGAAACTAAGCGAGATAGATAAAGGGTTATATACATATAGATGCATAAGTGATCAGGATAATGGGAAAAGTCGAAATCCGGTTGACTGTTTGTCTGTCCGTCCGTTCGTGCAAGCTGAAAGTTGAGTAAAAATTTAGATATCTCTATGAAACATGGTATGTGGGTTCCCTCGTACAAAAAAAGATACGAGTTCGTAGATGGGCGTAATCGGATCACTGTCACGCTTACAAATCCACATTAACCGGAAACATATAAAGTGCCATAACTAAGCACTCAATTAAGATATAAAACTCTAATTTGGTACAGAGAATCGCAGTAACAAGAGGCACCTGTGGACAAAAATTTTGAAAAATTGGGCGTGGTCCCGCCCTCTAACAAGTTTAATGTAGTACTGTGTCCAAAAAATAAGGTGACATTTGAATTTAAACTGCGCGCGTCGAAGGATTTGGAGAATTATTTTTTTTTTAGGTTGGTAGTACTGTCAGTCACATTTATGTCAAATTTCATGTTAAAATATTTATTAGTGTTTGAGATACGTGTCGTTTTGTGAGCTGCTAAAGGTGAGTTTTTCGTTTTTTGCGATGTCGAAATTTGTTGAGCAAAGAATTTGCATTAAATTTTGTTTACGGAATCAATTTTCTGCTGCGGATACGTTGAGGATGGTGCAGAAAGCCTTTGGTGATGAGGCTATGTCTAAAAAAATGTTTACAAGTGGTATAGTGAGTTCCAAGCCGGCCGTGAACCTGTCGAAGACGAAGAGCGTCCAGGCCGACCATCAACCTCAACCGACGAAGCTCACGTTCAACAAACCAAAGATTTGGCGTTGAAAAACCGTCGATTAACAATTAGAGACCTTGCTGATGAAGTTGGCATATCGAGAGGCTCAGCCAATACTATTTTGAAGGATGTTTTGGGCCTCAAGCGCGTCAAATCTCGACTGGTACCGAAAACATTAAATTTTTTGGAAAAAAGGCGTCGCGTTGAAGTGTGTGAAACGATGCTTTCCGACTACCAGGCGATGATACTTGGATCTATGCTTACGACCCCGAAACAACCGATTAATCGAGCGAATATGGTGCCAAAAGAGAGCCGAGACCAAAAAAATCGCCCCAAAGTTGCGCAAAAATCAAGGTCATGTTGACTGTTTTCTTGGATTATCGTGGTGTTGTGCATTATGAATTCCTTCCAACCGGTCAAACAGTCAACAAGGAATATTATTTGAACGTTATGCGTCGTCTGCGTAACGCTATCCGCCTAAAAAGGCCGGAATTGTGGAAAGATGGTTTTTACACCACGATAATGCACCATCCCATTCCGCCCTCGTAATTCGTGATCATTTCGCCAAAAACTCAACCCATATCGTTCCGCAACCACCGTATTCACCTGATCTTGCGCCGAACATTTGGGCTTTCGAAAAGTGTGTGCATTGTTTGTTTCGCACAAATTGACTGACGACAAAAACGCCGTCGCATCGATCGACGCTTGTGACCGATTATTTGAACAAAAATCACTTTTTAACCATTAACCACTCCTCGTATCCACTTGATATGGCACCGTGCGATTTCTTGCTTTCCATGAAAGGAAAGCGTTACGGTAGACGTAGAGGCCACTCAAAAGGCTTGCACCGACATACTGGCGGCCATAACGGCCAATGAGCTAAAACACTCGTTCAACATGCTTTTGGACCGTGCAAAAAGCTGTATTGAAGCAGAAGGAGACTATTTTGAATAAAATAAATTGATTTTTCCAAAAAAAAAACCCCTTTATTCTGGTTTTTTAAGTCCTATTTACTTTAGAACGCACCTTGTATATATGATTGGTTTTTTTTTATATGCTATTGAGAAAAATAGATAAATTATATATTATTATATATGTATCACATAATGATTTTCGGTTTGTTTGCTTGTTTACATTGAATAGGCTCCGAAACTACTTGACCGATTTAAAAAATTCTTTCACAATTGGGAAGCTACACTATCTATAGTGAACATCAAAAAAAAAAAATTAAGGGTCAATACTAAAACTCCAATAATGTAACCCAAGGTGTGAAAAAATTTCCAAAAAACTTTCTTAAATCGCGTGTGCTGCGAAAACTATTGGTTATTGCACAAAATAAAGTTAAAATATCAATACCATTATATAACTTTTCAAATTATTCAATTTGAAAACTCCATTCGAAAGATATCACAAGTTTAAAATTTTGAAAATGCCTCATGGTCACCGCTCGAGGGCAAAAGTTTACAGCATACTAACTGTCAAATCGATTGCTATTGCAGTTGGGATATTCCTAATGTGGGCATTTTTTCGAAATGAATTAAAATTTTAAAAGCATGAAAAAAGTGTAGGATTATTATTATTTATTCGAAGTACTGCAGTCTTAATAGAAATATACTATATTATATGTATTATTACTTTATAGGATTACTGATTTCAATAATTGTTCCAGAATATTCATTAATATGGAGCGTGTGCAGCGGAAATATTAGAAATATGCAAGCTCGCTCTAGGAAGTCGAGTTCAGAGCGTTCTAAACGCAGGTACAATAACCTTTTTCAGATGACGTCGTTTGGAGTGAAAGAATTCTTGTAAATCTATTTCATTTCGGACGTAGATCAGCTATCGTTACGGTCAAACAAAGCTCCAATTCTAAAAAATTATTTAATTAACGAACTACAAACCGCACTAAATAGCAACAATATATACATAATATGTTTTAAACAAAACTTTGATCGTAACTCTTCAGATAATTTAAAGTTAACAAAATAAATTAACATCAAATATTGTTTACAGGGAGATTGTCATTTTTAAAATATTTTCAATGAAAATGGATAGAAGATAAACACTGTGGTTGTTAGCCGACCAATTGTTACAAAACCATTTTTTACTACACATACATATCAACACCTTATTTTTAAAACTGCATCACCTATGTCAATGCTATTACTCTTAAATTAATCCGGATTAATGCAGTTCTATTTCTTTATCGATTTCAAAGCTGCCTTCGACAGCACGAAAACGAACTGTCTTTATGCCGCGATGTCTGAATTTGGTATCCCCGCAAAACTAATACCGCTGTGTATACTGACGTTAAGCAAACCAAACGCTCCGTCAGGATCGGGAAGGACCCAACTTCTATATCTCGAAACTTCCTCAAACACCAAAGGGGGTTTCCATAACCTCGTACGCCGATGACTGTACGATATTGACGTCGGGCAATGGTATCGATGGCATGTGTTCGAAGGTAAACAGCTACCTCTCCGACCTTTCTCGTTTCCTCACTGCACGGAACCTAACACTCTCCCCCACCAAATCCACAGCGACCATATTTACGAACTGGACGAAGGAGTATAGACTTGAACTTAATATTGCAGTCGACGGCGTCAAAATTCCGACTGTCAATAACCCTAAGATTTTAGGTGTAACTCTTGATAGTCTATGCTCCTTCTCTCCCCACACGACCGCGATTATCGCCAAAGTACAGAACAAAATCCTCAAGCACATGGGGAAAAGAAAAGAAACGTTGTTGGCAACATACAAGGCAGTCGGTCGGCCGGTCCTAAATTACGCAGCACCCATATGGTCGCCTGGATGCAGTGGCACGCAGATGAGGAAACTACAGACCTGTCAAAATACTGTACTCCGGACCGCGACGGTATGCCTTTTGATGTCTCCCATTAAACATCTACACAGTGAGGCGCTTATGCTCCCAGTTAAGAAGCATAATGAACTCCTCTCCAGGCAGTTCCTGCTGGGATGTTTTCGCAGAAACCATCCCTGTAGCCACCTGCTTGGAGCGGAACCGCCTCCTAGGAGCATCAAAAGGTCCTTCCTGGACTACGTCGACGACATCGGACAGTACGCCGACCGGACTTCGGACGCAACGGAATTTCGACAGGCACTGTCCGCCATTTACAGTGGAGCCATCAACACCTTCCCCTGAATGGCGTTCTTGGAGTCAAACCACCACCTGTAGTAGACGAAGAGCTTCAGCTGCCGCGAGAAACGCGAGTGACCCTTGTGCAACTTCGTTCTGGATAGTGTAGCAGGTTAAACTCCTACCCATCCAGAATAGACCCTGACATACTTAATGTATGTCCTGCATGCAACGAGTCTCCGCATGACACTGACCACCTCTTTGCATGCTCTACAAACCTTACACATCTAACACCCCCTCCCTCTGGTCGACGACAACACAAATGACACTTACCACCCTAACGGGGATTAGTATCCCGTTAAAACAACAACAACACCTCTCTGAGCCGTTAGATATCATATGAGGTTTCAGACAAGGCGGCTATCTTTCGTGTGACTTCTTCAACCTTCTTCTGTAGAAAATAATTCGAGCTGCAGAAGTAAACCGAGAAGGTGCAATCTTTTATAAGAGCGTACAGCTGCTGGCGTATGCTGATGATATTGACATCATTGGCCTTAACAACTGTGTCGTTAGTTCTGCTTTCTCCAGAATGGATAAAGCAGCGAAGCAAATGGGTCAGGTGGTGAACGAGGGCAAAACTAAATATCTCCTGTCATTAAACAAAACGCATACACTCGCGACTAGGCACCCACGTTACTGTTGACAGTCATAACTTCGAAGTTGTAGATAATTTCGTCTCTTTTTGAATCAGCATCAAAACCAACCACAATGTCGAAATCCAACGCAGGATATCTCTTGGCAGCAGGTGCTACTTCGGACTATGTAGGCAATTGAGAAGTAAAGTCCTCTCTCGACGAACAAAAACAAAACTCTATAAGTTACTTATTATTCCCGTCCTGCTATATGATAGAGGCATGGACGATGACAACATCTGATTAGTCGACCTTGCGAGTATTCGAGAGAAAAGTTTTACGAAACAATTATGGTCCTTTGCGCATTGGCCACGGCGAATATCGCATTCGATGGAACGATGAGCAGTATGAGATATACGACGACATTGATATAGTTCAGCGAATTAAAAGACAGCGGCTACGCTGGCTAGGTCATGTTGTCCGGATGGACGAAAACACTCCAGCTCTGAAAGTATTCGACGCAGTACCCGCAGGGGGAAGCAGAGGAAGAGAAAGACTTCCATTCCGTTGGAAGGACTAGGTGGAGAAGACCTGGCTTCGCTTGGAATCTCTAATTGGCACCACCGCATTTAAGAAGAAGAAGAATGCAGTTAATGGCGTCTGTCAAAAGCTATAACACGTGTATAAAGTTTTATTTATATTTAAAAAATTTTAACAATTTTGGTTTTGGGCAATTTCAATGCAATAAACGAACGGACTTATTAATAGAGACTAGGGAATCTACCCATCTTGTCATTACGGTTATTTTGAATTTGTGTTATTTACAATCTATTCATATTCGGTTATCACTCAAACAAAAGAATACAAAAGAAAACGGCTGATTTTGTCATTATGAATTCAAATCCTTTTCCCAAATACTAGTTGTTATTGGGCTACAAATGAAACCTTATATAATTGAATCATAATCAATAAATCTACCATTTGCCATTTATAATGACACATATCATAAGAAATAATATTTGTAGTTACAAACCTTTGTTTGAAATTGATGCCACCTTCAACTGGGAATGGCATGCTATTTGCCAATTGCGACGAGGAATTTTCTGGTCTTACAGTCACCAAAGGAACTGACAAATTATTTATATCGATCGATGAATGTGAATTCGAGAGCAAATTACTATCCATAATTGTACAACCATTGTAGCTCAAGGTGCCCCTCTTATTGTGACAAATTTTTTTCTCATCCAAGCTTTGAACTTCACTTAGATAAAGAAATATCTGACGGATATTTTCAAGTGTCAAACTCATATCACAACGCAGTCCTATAATATCGAAACAAAGCTGAGCTATATTTTGGTTTAGCAAGAATATTCCGTATTTTACTGCCTTCGACGGTATAGTTGAGCGATTATAAAGAGGAAATCTAAAAATGAAATGTAAATAGGATATAAAAGAAGATTATGAAAGTTACTACCTACTCGGAACACGATAACGGAATCTCTTTTACGATATCAATTATTCGGGAGCGGGAACCTTGATGTATTATTGCATTTCTAAAATCGAAAAATCAAAGTTTATTGAAATAGTTATATACTTAAAACTTACGTTTTAAAAAAGTGGAAAATATAAAAGGAAATGGAAATTAGCGATCGTATATTTTTCTGAGAATCTTCGATGTAAATTACCTTAAAGGGCGGTTGAATATAAAAGCAATCATCTGCACTAAATGAGCAATATATCCCAGTGAAACACTCAAAGTAATAGGTAATATATTTTCCGAACTGCTTGTATTATGCGACTTAGTATCATTAATCAATGCATCCATACTTGGAAATGGTACGTTGTTGATAGTATTGAAAGCATTTGTTTTTATTTCTATTGGGTAAATTTCACGTAGGCCAACGCATAATGCTGACATTCTGCGTTCTGTATTTCGGATGATATCGACCTTTTTTTTTTTAAGAAGATATATCTCCTGATATTGTTCCACCAAAACTTTTTTTTCGTCAATCAACTGCTGATTACGAGATCGAATACAAAGTTGATGCCGGTGACGGATTTCATTTAAAAGGATTAAACCTTTGGCTTTTTGATGTAAGCGAAGGGAAAAACTTTTATGCTCAAATTGAAGGAGGCTTTGTTTCAATCGTAAGGTTTCTAATTGCTTATTTAAATTTTGAGCACAATATAAAATTTGTGGACTCAATTTGCGTTCTTCTGAATATAACTCACTTAATGCTCGACCCATTGATGTTCTTTGAGAATTCCTCGTGAATGAGTTATTAAATGATGGGTTTAGTGGAATGCAAAGTTGTTTCTTTGTGATGCATTGCATGCATTTTCGTTGAATTTCAATAGTAAGATCTTTGCTTTCTCTTAATTTTTGTAAACATCTTCGTTGTATTTCCTGTATCTTCAAAAGTTTTTGCAAACTATACCCTTTACGTACGTCATCCCTTTTATAGTACATAATTATATAACGAGCAGTTACAGCGTTTCTGCAAAAAACTACATTTCCTTCTTCAATATTATTTGTGTTTGATGAGTTTAATCGACTATTAACATAATGTGGAAACACTTCATTTAGAAGATAGAAATCGTCAACTATTGTAATGTCAGAATTTATATGTTTTGCTGAGGTAAAGCATCCTCCGTTTATATAGAAAAGCAAAGAATTTTCCTTTAACTTTAAAAAGTATTGTTCACTTACTGGCGTCAAACCAGAAAGATATATTCCCCAAGTGAAAAGAAGTTTATATCGCGAATTTGTTTCCTTATCACCAAGGGGACACCAAAGGTTATTTGAGAAGGCACTGAAAAAACACATATTCATAAAAGTTTGATAAACATTACAATACCTTACCTTAATGGCTCCGTATTAGCAAAATCAATTTGTTGAACGCAATGTTTATCTAGTAAGCCAGTTACAAAGAGCGCCCACACTTTGACACAAACACTTTGGTCATTGGCTTTAAATATTTTAGGGCATATAATTTCTGCCCAATTTTGATCCTGTCGATGGGGCAAACATTCGCTTGTATAAAAAGCATCCTTTTCGACGGTTTCATGCAGTGTATAATATATCAAAGCGCCCGATTCAGGGCATTTAATATTTATACCTTCAATCCTAATAAGATTTCGTAAACGAAGCTGCTGAGTAGATAATGGCAGCCAAGTTCGGCACCGGGGTCGAGTTCTCATATTCTTTTCTCAAATTTCTCCTATTAATATTGTTTTTAATGCTGCACAATAATTATTGTAAAACAACCTTCTTATATACTTCTTAACCCATCTTTTTCAAAATTTATAAAACAAATCAAAAGTCGATATACAAACTATATAAGTATGTATATACAAACTAAATAAGTATGTATACTCTTATGGCCAATTCACAGAGAACTTTCGCTTCGCTTTCCGTCACACTTTTGACAAAAAAGTTTAATGAATGCTTTTAAATATCATTTCCCGATTTCGGGGTTAAGAAATGGCACAATTCCGATTTCTTTGGCGCCGTGATTTGAAGGCACCGTTGAAAATTAAAAAATACTTATAGATACCGCAAGCGCTTAGTTTAGAAGATACTCGACCTTAAAGCTCAAAAATTCCCAAAATTCGAAATTTCAACAAGCTATTTCACCACATTAAACACACTTTACTCACATTTTCACCTCAAATTAATTAAACTAAACTGTAAACTTTTAAATAAATCCACATTCTATACTTTTAGCAGTTTTTTTTTACCTAAGAAATCTTTATTTTAAAACTTTCATTTTACACTCGTAGTGAACATCATGTGTGTGCTAAAAATTACGACGAAATGGAGCTCTGCCATGTGATAACAAGGAAATTCGCTGAAATTCCTTTTTTCCCAAAAATTCCTCTATCCATTCATATGGATATGTTCTTTATTTAATTTAATAAACAAATAAGTAATATTATATAATAATATTATATATATTGTCACCTAATATAAAAAACAACGTATTATCAAAAATAAATGGAAATTGCTGACAGATATAATAACAAAAATTTAACCATTTTATAACGAAAACTAAAATTTTGTTTCAATATGAGTGCAAAAAATATAACCACTTTATAACGAAAACTCAATATTTTTTTATATATTTAACGCAGAAAGGAGTACTACGCGAAAGTACTTCAGTCACCCCGGGTATTCGGTCGACCAGGGTTATTTTTTTAGAGCGCGGCTGTAGGCCGCTAACGCAGAAAGGAGTACTACGCGAAAGTAATTCAGTCACATAAATCACATATTACACATATACATATGTAGAAAGTATTTCTTATTATAGTTAATATAGAAAAAAAGAATTACGTGAAAAAATAAACAAAGAAAAATCGGTGAAAATCCTACATATTTGCTGTTTAAGATGTGGCAGCGCTCGTTTTCCTCATAATTGTAAACAATCTAACCTTTTGAACGATGAGTGTGCTAAGTGATTTTTAAATGAATTTAGGTAAAATGTAGCAAAACAAAAGTGAAATGTGAACTTATTTCAATGTTTAGAGTGTATATGTAAATATACAAAGTGAAAAATGGGAAAAAATTATGAAACATTGCGAAATACTTAGATTAGATTGATAAATGGGGAATGCATCGCGACCTTAGGTCTATTGTGCTCTCTCCTAAATCACGAGGACTCGCTTAGGCTCAGCATATTGATAAAGTCCAATATCCTGCCGGGTGCTAATGGGGCAATGCGTTCCCTATCTGAAAACATGGACCGTTACAGAAACGGCAGTTAGCGCAAGAGGATAGGCCCATGTTATATAAATGCCTATACAGCTCGCAATGGCCGGTGTAAAATGCGACCAGTAGCCTGAGTTTATCCCTAGGGAGGATCATTACAAATTTAAACCTGTTCTGGTTGTATCCCCCAGTTAGCAACTTGGCATGTCGCATACCATGCACTCGTTAAGAATGTTTTTTTCTGCCCACTCCTTCCTTGCGGAGCAGCTTCTTTAAGGTATGGGGACCCATAACAGTGTAGGGTTCGGGTACTACCATATTGGTGGAGGCTGCGAAGCGGGCGAGCTCATCAGGCAGTTCGTTGCCGGATATACCTCTGTGACCAGGTACCCAGATTAGGTGCACCTGGTTCCGTTCCACTAGGCTGTTCAGCCATTCTCTACACTCCACACTCTCTAGTAGCGATTTGATCTCGTAGTAGATTTTAGTGCCTCTTGACTATGGCTAATTATGGTTATTCGCTCATTGCGATAAATGCGATGGAGGTTTATCTCTATACACCGACTTATGGCAAAGTTTTCTGCTTGGAAAGTGTTCAGAACTCTTCCCATAGGTATGGAGAGCTTGGTGCGTGGACCCGCGATCCCTGCACCAATTCCCTCCGACGTTTTCGAGCCGTCAGTGTACCACCTCAACGTACTATCAGCTTTAGCTCGAAAGTGGAGTCGTTTTACTCATCCTTGCTGCCGAGGGTAACCTTAAACTTCTTCGTGAAGATAACTGTTTTGGTAATTCTATCCTTCGGGAGGAGGCCTAATGGAATATTACCACTTATCTCTTCCATCCTCTGGGACGGGACTACCTTGTCTTTGCCACACTTCTCTGTCGTTATTTGCAGAAGTGTGTGCTTGGCTACATGACCGATCACTAAATGAAGCGATGTGACTTGCAGCAAGACCTCCAGTGCTGCCGTAGGACAAGTGCGCATTGAGGCCGTCATGCAGACACAGGCTAGCTGTTGCAGCTTCAATGGTTGGACTCCTACCGAAATCTGCGACGCCATTGAGGCACAGGCCACCGCCCCGTGGGCCCGCTGCTATGGAACCTGATGTACAACGGGGTGTTCAGAATACCGCAATCAAAAAATGTGAAAACAATCGCTTATGCGGATGACCTCATAGTGGTAGCTGTAGCTAAACATCTGGATGACCTCCGGATCAAGTTCAATGACAGCATAAATTGTCTGCGCCGATGGTTTACTACCATGAGTCTCGAGCTGGCTGAGCAGAAAACAGAAGTCTTGCTCATAAGCTCAAGGAAAATTGAGGAGAAAATATCGCTGACTATCGGTGAATGTGAGATTACTTCACAGCCGCAGTTGAAATAACTTGGGGTAATAGTGGACTCAAGACTCAAGTTCAAACAACACTTGAAAAATGCGACAAGTAAAGCAAATAGAATATGTATATAATGCGTTGTCAAGAATGATGGCAAATGAAGGCTGTGTGCGTTCCAGCCGACGATGTTTAATAGCTAAGGCAATAAGTTTAGTGATCCTGTATGCTTCTCCAATATGGATACAGGCGCTAGAAACAAAATCATATGCTAGACCAATTAACAGTGTGCACAGGCTTTCAGCAATACGAGTGATAAGTGCTTTCCGAACCATTTCAAATGACGCTGCTGAGGTATTAGTCAGTATGGCACCGATTGACATCCAGGGTGACGAATTCGCGCGAATATATAACTTAGCAGAGATGTCTACCACAGCAAAAGAGAAGAGAGAATAAAAAGCACTGCAATGTGGCAACAGCGGTGGCAAACTTCATGCAAAGGACGGTGGACCTACCGACTGATTTCGGACATACACTCGTGGATAGGTAGGAAACATGGAGACCTGGATTTCCACCTTACGCAAATACTCAGTGGGCATGGATTCTTCAGAAGCTATCTATTCAAATATCGTCATGACTTTAGTCAATACTGTCCGACGTGTGCAGAGTGTATAGAAGACTCTGAACACGTGTTCTTTTATTGCCCACGGTTTTCAAGTATAAGGGAAATGTTGAAAACCACCCTGGGAGGTAGTATCACGGTGGAAAATTTGACTGCACACATGTGTGAGTCCTCTGTAAAGTGGAAAGCTGTCAGCAGAGCGGCAAATCTCATTATGATAAAGTTGAGACATTTAGAAGAGATTAGGCGTCAGTCAGTCCGTGCATTAGAGGAGATTCAAACGTCTTCTTCTCTCCCATGAAGTAATACTTTGTCCAGTGGTCCCGTGGGAGAGACATGAGGTGGGAGTAGGTTAGGTTTAGCGGATTAAAGTCCCGCACTCCGGCTTTCGATGCTTCCTCCTACTATGAAAAAAAAACCCTTTTCTAAATGAAGAAGAGCTTAACGTCGAGGCCTTTAAAGGGTAGAGCACAATTGAAGCGCTCAGGTGGTAAAGCTGCCATGATCTCTGGACGCATTTTGTGTTTGTACATGGTACTTGGTTTACACATGAAAATTGTCCTTTTGATTTGTGGCTTTAGTCGCGGTACATAAAATTCTTGACGGACCATTTGTTGCATTATGCGATGCTCACCATGCAATGAGAGCTGGTTTAGATATGCTGCAAATAGGTAAGTAAAACGGGATTTCTCTGGAATAATGATGGGATGTCGTTCCTTATAACTAAGGCTGGAGTTCGCTAATCGTTCATTTGCCTTAGTGTCCACGAATGGATTTAAGACGAGAATAGTACTTCCCTTTTCGAGTGGTCGTCTTTCAAGCAACGTTGTTTTCTCTCGACTGAAATAGCGAGTTTGGGTGTATGAGACTAACTTTGGCATGTTGCAACTCGGAATGTGTTAGTTGTACGCAAGGATCATTTAGTATTCCTTTAATTTTTTGTTTAAGTCTTTGAGTGAATTTGTGCATTCAAGCGACTACTCTTAGGGCTCTAGGAAATGATGAAATCGGGTGGAGTATATCATCCTTTTCTGGGTGATATGAATTTTAAATTTTTCGACTTTCTTTTGGTATTTCATGCCGAGCGGGAAACTTTAGCCAGAATTCATGTGATTCTTTTAGCCATGTTGGACCGTTCCACCCGAGTGTAGTGCTAGTGAGGTGCAGTGGCTTGCAACCTCTTGTCCCAAGATCCGCTGGGCCAACTAAGTCTAAAATTTGAGATATTCGGTTAGATACATGGGTCTTCCAGGTGTAGGGTGGTTTTTCTAACCATGTTAAAAGTATTTCGGAGTCTGACCAAAGATAAATTTTATGATCGGTTAATTTGAAATGGGTTTGAACTTTTGAAATTAATTTTGTTAACCGAAGAGCACCATTCAGTTCAAGCCATGGTAGACTAAGTGTCTTCAAAGGTGCAACTTTGGCTTTGGCTACCAAGAGGTGTGAAGATATTTTGTTATCGTACTGAGTACGTACGTAGACTGTTGCATAATAAGCCTTTTCAGAGGCATCATTACCGTGTAATTCTGCGTTAATGTTAGGGGTGAAATTTACCCATCGAGGGATTCGAATTTCTGATATAGTATGTAGGTTGTTAGCAAATTGAACCCATTTTGTTAAACGTACAGGTGTTCATCCCATTCAGTACCATCTTACCACAATTCTTTAATGAAGATTTTAGCTTGAATCGTTGATGTCGAAAGCCATCCTGCGGGGTTGAAATGTTTTGCTACGGAGGAAAGTATTTGGCGTTTGTTATGGCGGACATTGCAGATTTTTACTCACTTGTGTATGAAAATTGGTCTATTATCGCATTTCATTGAATCCCTAGCGTTTTGGTTGTACTAGTCTTTTCAAATTTAAGGAAGCCTGTATCTAATAAGACTTCCTTTTTTATGTCTTTAACTATTTCAGGGTTATTTGATGTAATTAGGGAGAAGCCTGCTAAATTTAATGCTTTGATTACTTGCGATAGTGATTCGCACGCTAATGCGATACTGTGGCTACCTGATAGTATGTCGTCCACGTATGTTTGTGTTTGCAACACAGAAGATGCTAAAGGCAAATTTCTTTCGTTTGTTTTTGCCAGTTCATGTAATGTTCTAATGGCTAAATAGGGTGCGCAATGCAATGGTTACTGTTTTAAGTTTGTAACCGCTAATTGGATTATTGTTTGATTTGCGGAAGACTATGTGTTGGAAATCTTGGTCATCTTCATGTACTAGAATTTGTCTATATTTTTTTTCTACATCCCCATTGAAAAGGTATTTAAACATGCTCCACTTTAGAATTAGCAACACAAGATCAGGTTGTAATGTTGGCCCTGTGTAGAGTAAATCATTGAGTGATTTGACTGAGCTCGTACTTTTTGAGGAATTGAAAGCCACTCGTTCTTTTGTTGTAATTTTATCAGGTCTCATTACCTCATGATGTGGAAGATAAAAAGATAAATATCTATATTTAGATACCTTTTTATATGGTACAGCTTCTTCCATAGGATTGAGGACATTATTATATGCTGATTTTAGCTCACTTTTCTTTATGAGGCTTTTTTCCAGGCTTAGAAATTGCTGGACTGCTGATTCTAGATTCTAGAGGTTTCAAGAAAAGTTGGTTTGAAAGGTAGACGCACAACATAACGACCATGTTCGTTTCTTCTTCTTGTGGACTTGTAATAGGCTTTTCATGACTGGTCTTCTTCAGAAAGATGGGTAATTGGGGTAATTCTTCTACTTCCCAGAATTTTTTAAGTTGACTATTTAAATACTCGTTTGAGATATTTTCCACTTGTGTGGTGAAAGAATTGATTTTTTCAGAGTCTTGGCCACTTATAATCCAACTTGGAAACGAATTTGTAAGTTTCGGTAGAACAATGGCTTGTGCATCTATTCTAATATCCGCATTTGGAGATACTATGCTAATTGGGCATATTTTATTTGAATGTTGGATAATTCTTCCGCCCGTTCCCGAAATTTGAATGTTTTATTAGCAATTTGAGCCGATTTTTAGCCTTTGATGATATAAAGGATCTTTGAGAGCCTTGATCCATTAGTGCTCTCAGTTTGAATAAATCATCCTTATGTTCTATGGTGATGACCGCAGTGTGTAAAATAATTTTGTTTTCATTTTCTGAATGAAGGGCTTGAATTTTTGCTGCTTTAGAGCAACATAGTTGTTCTTCCCTTTTTTCGGTATTTGAGGTTTCGGGATTACTTGATGTAGTTGTAGCGACTAACCACGTGGTTTTTTTAAATTGATTTTTCTTCATATTTTGAAACTTGGTAATATAAAGCAATACGTGATGTCTTCGTTGACAGTACACACAATTAAATTTGCTTTCACAGTCTTTTGTCGTATGATCATTCGACAGACAGTTGATGCAAAGTTTAAGTTGCCTGACAAGATTGTTCCTGTCAAAAGTGAATAGTTTTTTTAATTTCTCGTAAGATCTTATTTTATGATCTCCTTTACATATTTTACATAATGATTGCCAATAACTTGTTTGATTTGACACGAATGTGTGACTTTTATTAACGTACCTATTGAATAGCATATTATTGCCTTGAGGTTTAAATAAGTTTTTACTTGAGTCATTTTGGTGACTTTTTAGATTTATATTTTTGTTGTAAATTCGCTTAGCTATCTCGTATTGAGCAGTGAGGAATGCTTTCATTTGTTCCCATGTGGGCATTTCTTTCCTTTCCACTAGTGATTGTTTCCATCGTAGTAACGCAGAATCAGGAAGTGTTTCTACACTCATAGTTACTATCGTAGCGTCCCACGATTCTGTGGAGATATTTTGTATTTTTAACACTGATATGCAATTAGTCACTGTCGAGTATATGAAAGTTTTCCATCCTGCCAATTACCTTCTGAGGTTATTAATCCGACCCAACTTAGCACGGACCAAGCTTATCTCTATAAAATATCAGAAGCTGTTATTTCCGGTCAATGTTCCTCAAATTTAGCGTCGATGCATCCAGGTAAGATGTGCAAATCTCGCTGGCTCACCTGTGCAAATGGAATTCTGAGATTATACATTTCTACTGACAAACCAACAAAGGAAATAAAGATTTTGGTCAAGTACATACTTACAGTTTACTCACCTTTGTGGTTCTCGATAAGATTAACAGTTCAATCAAAGATGGCTCGCGCCATCTCTATGCTGCAATTCAAAGGTTGAGATACTTACCTGCTAAACTGCGCAAGGTTGTCGATTCATCCATTCAACAGAATGCTTTCTTTGCTCTTCCAGAAAACATTCTCCTTAGTATGATGACTCACCGTCTTCTGGCAGCCAGAGAAGCAGAGTTTGACATTGTAAATGGAAGGCTTCGATGTAATAAAGTGCCAAAGCTAAATTTCAAAGCTTATAATTATTACGATATGATTAACTGGAAGACTATTACCTTGACTGTTCCACCAGTTCTTTGTTCAGTTTCTAACGAAGAACTCATAAAAGGGCTGTCGGGAGACACTGCAGAGGTATGGAAATTAAGTGAATTCCCCTCTCACACCGTGGCAGTCGAGAGAACCGTCAAACTGGTGACAGTGGCATATTCTAAAGTTATTGGCCCCTAATCTCGTGATCGTTTTATACGCTCTACACTGAAATCTAGGCAACAAGTGCCAAAGTTTAGTACAAAATCTGATTTTATCAATAAATTTGACACAGATTAAGACTAAAACAAGCGTTACATATGTTTGGTTGGTTGGGTTAGGCTTGGGAGGAACTCGAAGAGCAGCCACCTCCACGCGCTGGGTTCTGGGTGACCAATACAGGTTAGCTTAGAGCTGCAACAATTTTCACCTTGCGCTGTGGCGCGCCGCATTTTCGCTCGTATCTCGGGAACGGTTCGGAACGGTTAGCAAATGACTCGACAAATAACTTTTGTTTTATACATGTGGCAACACCATGATCTATTACTTTTAAAATGCAACCGTATGCTATCCTTATGTTGCCTTTAATCGTATCGTCGCTTTACACTGACATTCGTTATTGAAAAGGCAAGGCATCAAACACTGCAACTTTGAGTTTATGCTTTCTTCTGAAAAAACCCGTCAACGAGTAAGGATCACTACATTGTAAAAGCCTTTAATTGGTGACCCCGACGTGATCTAGCACCAGAGGTAATTCAGCGCTCAGATTAATCCGGTGTTCAACGTAATCCATCACCTGAAGGAGTCAACGCCTTAGTTCATCCAGTACTCCAGTGCTCAACGCGATCGCGATCCTGTGCCATCTTCGTTTTTCATCACGTGCACGTGCAAAGGCGTGAACAGTGCAGCTTAGGTCATCGATTTATCGGATTCCAGTGACATGATGAATGGCCGTTTCAGGTGGAAGCAGCGGTGTCGAGTATATTTCAACCCAAAATGTTTCGCCCAGACTTCCGCTGCCCTCGATGTCAGAGGATAACATCGAGGCATAGTTTTATTCGCTAGGTTTCTGGTTTGAAGCCTCGCGAGTTTTTGACGATTCAGTGAAATTTAACATTGTGTTAGCAAGTGTGCCTCCGGCAAAACTAATTGAAATGCGCATTATTATCGACGACACGCCTCTTACGGACAAATACGGGTATATTCGGCGGAAAATTATTGATATTTTCACCGAAAGCCAGCAGCGCCGCCTCCAACGGGTTTTAAAGGAGCTAGCGCTGGGCGATCGTAGACCCAGCGAGTTGTACCACGAGATACGACGCACCGCTGGACCCGCACTTAGCGAGAGCATTCTGCACGATCTGTGGGTTAGTCGTTTACCGCCGTATGCCCAGGCGGCCATTATCGCGACAAACGCTCCTATCGGTGAGAAGATAAAAATCGCGGATTCCATCTCAGGGTGCTTAGAGATGAAAGGTGGTAACCAGATTTGCGAGGTTAGCACCGAACCGTCGTTTCCAGATCAGTGGTCGAATATTCGAGCTGAAGTCGCCGCTTTAACAAAGCAAGTCAATCAATTCATGCGCAACAGCCGCACACAACAGCGCTCTAGATCTTCAAGTGCCTCACGCAGCAGAAGAGGCACGCTCAATGTACCGTGCTTGTGCTGGTACCATACGAAATTCGGGGCAAATGCCACAAAGTGTCGACAGCCGTGTACATTCACACAGTCGCCGCCTCAAAACGTCGAGTAGGTGGGCGGAGCTAATCCGGTATCAGGGCTCGGCAAATATCCTGATATACAAAGGAGCTATCGACTCTGCATCTACGATACATCAGCAAAAATGAGATTTCTCATAGACTCAGGTGCAGATGTCTCTGTCATACCCAAGTCAACAAAATTAGCTCATGCTCACCCATCATCAACACTCCTGTTTGCCGCGAATGGCTACACCGTATCCAGTTACGGTGAAGTCATGCTTAAACTTAATCTTAACCTGCGGAGGGAATTCCTCTGGAATTTTATTGTCGCAGATGTATCGCAAGCCATTCTTGGTGCCGATTTTCTTGGGTACTATGGCTTGATTGTCGATTTGCAAGGCCAGCGTCTTGTCGATCGCACAAAATTGCTTAAATCACCGTGTATAGACACGCAAGGCCAATTTTCGAAAATCTCAACAATCAACGCTTCGCAAAAATTCTCAGGTATTCTAAAGGAATTTTTAGAACTCACGTGTCCACCAGCGCCAGGCAGTCGAACAGACGCTTCCATAGTTTATCAAATCATTACCACCGGTCAACCTGTTTCTGCCAGGCCACGACGTCTATCACCGGAGAAGCTCGCCGCTGCACGCGCCGAGTTCGAATTACCAATCAACCTCGGCATTTGTCGCCCTTCAAAAAGCAGCTGGGCGAGCCCGCTCCACCTCGTTCGGAAAGCTGACGGATGATGGAGACCCTGCGGCGACTATAGGGCATTAAACGCTATCACCATTCCAGACCGCTATCCGCTACCATTTCTGCAAGATTTCTCAACGGTTTTAGCAGGTAAGACAATCTTTTTTAAGATTGATCTGCAAAAAGCCTTCCACCAGGTGCCAATACACCCTGATGCCATCTGTAAAACAGCAATTACGACACCCTTCGGGTTATTTGAATTTACCCATATGACCTTCGGTTTGCGGAACGCCGCACAAACCTTTCAGCGACTAATCAATGAGGTGTTTAGATGATTGGACTTCGCATTTACGTATTTAGACGACGTTTGTATCGCATCCAAATGAACTGAAGAGCACCAGGAACATCTCCGAATGGCGTTTCGTCGATTACAAAATTACAAATTAAAAATTAATGTTTCTAAATCACAGTTTGGCGTTACGGAATTGGAGTTCCTTGGTCATTCGGTCACCAAGGATGGTATAAGCCCGCTCCGCAGCCGCGTCGAAGCGATAACACACTTTAAGCTACCTACTGCAGCAAAGGAACTTAAACGCTTTCTCGCCACATTTAACTTCTACCGCAGATTTTTGCCCAATGCGTTACAGCATCAAAGCTCTCTTTTTGCGATGGTGCCCGGCAACAAGAAAAACGATAATCGCAAACTCATTTGGACAGAAGACGCCGTACGCCATTTTGAGGCCTGCAAGAACCAACTTGCGAACTGCGCTGTTCTAGCACACCCTCTACCCAACGCAGAGCTGTCGCTTTGGGTAGACGCATCCGACTTCGCAGCTGGGGCAGTTTTAAATCAAGTAGTCAACGGGGACCTCCAACATCTTGGATTTTTTTCGCGAAAATTCTTTCCAGCAGAAACACGCTACAGTACCTACGATCGCGAACTCACCGCACTCTACTTGGCTATGCGCTACTTTCGTTACATGGTGGAAGGTCGACTCTGCCATGTGTATACCGACCACAAGCCGCTTACTTTCGCGTTTCGTCAGCAGTTACACAAAGCATCAGATCGCCAAGTCAGAAAGTTGGACTTCATTTCTCAAATCACAACTGATATTCGGCATGTTAAAGGGGAAGAGAATGTCGCAGCCGATCTACTTTCGCGGATACAATCAATCACGGCTGCTACTATCAATTACGATGCACTTGCGGATGATCAACAAAAAGATAACGAATTGCAGTCATACTTATCCGGTAAAGTTCATCATTCACTAAAACTTAAAAGTTTTCCATTACTTTTCAGCACCAAGAAAGTGGTTTGTGATGTGTCTACAGGTCGATTTCGTCCCTTTGTAACATCGAAATTTCGTCAAGTATTTCTGCAATCTACGCACAACCTATCACACCCTGGCACACGAGCCACCGTCAGGCTCATGGTGGAGCGATTTGTGTGGCCAGGAATTCAACGTGACAGCAGGGCTTATGCAAAAACTTGCTTACAATGTCAGCGAAACAAGGTCATCTGACACAATTCGAGTATTCTGCAACGTCGAAGCATGCCCAACCAACGTTTTGGACACTTGCACATCGACATCGTTGGACCGTTTCCACTGTCGGAGGGCAACAGGTACTGCTTAACTGTGATCGACCGCTTTACCCGATGGCCAGAGGCATTCCCTATTCCGAACATGACAGCACCGATCGTGGCTAGGGCTTTGCTAAACGGCTGGATCGCACGCTTTGGAGTGCCTTCGGATATTACGTCGGACCTCGGCCGACAATTTGAGAGCGCCCTGTATCAACAGCTACTCCAATGGCTCGGCGTGTCGCACTTGAGGACAACACCGTACCACCCACAAGGTAAGGGACTTGTAGAACGGTGGCATCGAACACTTAAATCTGCCATACTCTGCCACAAGGTAGACCAATGGACAACATATCTGCCGCTTATCCTACTAGGTCTTCGCTCTGCCTTCAAAGTCGACATTGGCTGTACGCCCGCAGAGCTGGTCTATGGTTCACTGCTACGACTTCCTTCAGACTTCTTTATCGAACAGCGTGGACCAGCCAACGAATCAGAAACCGTGCGAGAGTTACGGCGCATTATGCAGGATATTCGCCCTGTAGATACAGCCTGGCACACTACAAAGACACCATTTGTTCACAGTGGCCTCAAGACATGTGAACACGTCTTCATTCGAGATGATTCTGTTAAACAATCGTTGTCACCACCGTACCGAGGTCCATACAAGGTTGTCCAGCGCACACCGAAATATTTCATAGTTGAGGTTAACGCAGGCAAAACCAAAGTTTCTGTTGACCGCTTGAAGCCAGCTTTCATCACACCTCCAACGACTCACTAGGAGGGGAGTACTGTGGCAACACCATGATCTATTACTTTTAAAATGCAACCGTATGCTATCCTGATGTTGCCTTTAATCGTATCTTCGCTTTACACTGACATTCGTTATTGAAAAGGCAAGGCATCAAACACTGCAACTTTGAGTTTATGCTTTCTTCTGAAAAAACCCGTCAACGAGTAAGGATCACTACATCGTAAAAGCCTTTACACATTTTGCCATGAGATGCGTATTTCAGGCGCTAGGTAGACTATTTCACGATTTTAGGCGAATTTCCGAAATCTCAAGGCCGGAGTTGGGTTTGATGATGCAATCCGATATCAAAACAAAAAGTTGCATTGGAATAGGAAGTACTAAGGCAAGTTTTCCACACTATTAGAAATCCAGAATCGAATAAAGTCCGGAATCGACCCACCCTAGTGTGCACATCATATTATAACCACCACAAAAAATGTATTTAATTTAAAGAAATAAATAATATCTGAAAAAAGATTTATTAAAGAGAAACATTATTGATACTTGAAAATAAGAGGCAAATATCTGAAAAAAGACTAAACAAAATAAAGGTTATTAATACCTGAAAATAAATAATAATTACATTGAATTTCTAATATCTAAAAGAAAAAGAAAGATTAATTGTATAAAATGATAATAATATCTGAAAGAAAAGATTAATATTATCTGAAAAAATAAAATATATTAAATACAAATAGAATTTACTTTAAAAGCCAAGATTAATTACATAAAAATAGTGATAAAATCTGAAAAGAAAGAATAATTAAATAAAAATAATAATAACATCTGAAAGAATAGATAAACATTACATTTACAAACATTTGTTTTCACATATTATATAGGATTGTGCAGGCCGCCTTAAACGCATAAAATACATACATATGTACATACATATTTTTTTTGCGTATTATATTGGACTGCGCAGTCCAATTTCAAACAACACACACTTTTTTCACATACTTGCTTAACAATTTATATTTTCTGCTTCTGATGATATTGCTGCTGCTGCTATTTCCAATTCACTCTGATTTCTTCTTCTTCTTCTTTACTGGCGTAGACACCGCTTACGCGATTATAGCCGAGTCAACAACAGCGCGCCAGTCGTTGGATATTCCAAGCGAAGCCAGGTCCTTCTCCACCTGGTTCTTCCAACGGAGTGGAGGTCTTCCTCTTCCTCTGCTTCCCGCGGCGGGTACTGTGTCGAATACTTTCAGAGCTGGAGTCTTTTAATTCGCTGAACTATGTTAATGTCGTCGTATATCGCGTATAACTCATCGTTCCATCGAATGTGATATTCGCCGTGGCCAACGCGCAAAAGACCATAAATCTTTCGAAGCACTTTTCTCTCGAAAACTCGCAACGTCGACTCATCGGTTGTTGTCATCGTCCAAGCCTCTGCACCATATAGCAGGACGGGAATTATGAGCGACTTATAGAGTTTGACTTTTGTTCGTCGAGAGAGGACTTTACTTTTCAATTGCCTACTCAGTCCGAAGTAGCACCTGTTGGCAAGAGTAATCCTGCGTTGGATTTCCAGGCTGACATTGTTGGTGGTGTTAATGCTGGTTCCTAAATAGACGAAATTATCTACAACTTCAAAGTTATGACTGTCAACAGTGTCGTGAGTGTTTGTTTGATGACAGGAGATATATTGTCTTGCCCTCGTTCAGTGCCAGACCCATTTGCGTTGCTTCCTTGTTCAGTCTGGATTCCAATGCTATAAAAACAAATGAAGTAATTATTTGCAAATTATTTACAAAAAAAATCGCATAAAATTCACTTACTATACTTACCTTCTTCTTGTACGAGCACGAATGACATGCGTCTTTCAATCGTTTTTTTATTGCCTTTTTTGGGATTTTCTTTTGGCGCTATTGACAATTATGTTTTCTCCTTCGCACTCATTCAAATAAATCAAGAAATTAAAGAAACTTTTTTTCATCGCATTTATGTAAACAGAAAATGACCCGAAAATGTGCGTTTGTGATAGTGCATAGAGAAAAAATGTGTAGTTGTATTGAAATATTTGACACAAGAGGGTAGGCACAAAAGGTAGGTTGGCAGGGTTAGGTGCTGTGTTTGATGCGTGTATTTCTTGTGGTGTTTGTGATGCGATGTGGTCCCCATAAGAATTGAATGATAGAAACTAACACAATAGCAATTTTTTCACTAACACAAATGCATAGACTTCAGAAATTATTGTATACCTATCCACTAGTAAGAAAGAGACGATTCAGATTATTTTCTTTCGAGCTATGATTACACGTGCAAAACTGAAATAGCTGATATACACACAGTGTAGACATACATGCATACATACACTGTATGTATATCAGCCGTTGCAAGGATCTTATTCTTATTAAACGCAAAAATATAGTGGAAGTAGAAGAAAACAAGTGCAAGTGAAATAAAATTAAAGTTAATATATTTCGAAGTGGAATATATTTTGAAACAATAAAAAAATAAGTGAAATGAAAAGAAGACATTTTGATAATTGCCTTTCTAAAGAAAAAAAGACTTTCCAGTCCAACATAAAAGTTATATCAAAATATTTGAAAGGGGAAAGTGAAAGTGGAAGTTCTAGTGCATTTTTTGAAAGGATTCCTCTTGTAAGCAATAGGGGAACCTGATCCTTCAGTGGAAGGAAATTATGAAAGTGATGCTAGTGACACTTTGTGCATTTCTAGCGATGTAGGTACTGATTCTGAGCCCGAAGCGTCTAACTCTATAGAGTTTAGTGTCGTTTCAGAAAATAATGACGAAATAAATAAATGCAATGAAATCAAGTCCGTTTAATTACTTGGAAGAGAAAAATGAGGTTTATTTAGATATAGGAGTTGATGGGTTAAAATTGTATAAAAGTTCAAACAGGGTATTATGGCCTATCTTGGGTTCAGTTGTAGGTTTCCCTAATATAAGCCCGTTCATGATAGCATGCTTTTCCGGGTTCAAGAAGCCAAGTAATATAGATCTATTCTTGCCCGAATTTTGTGCCGAGGTCGTGTCTCTAAGGGCAACCGGCATTAAAATTGGATTTAAGTCAAAAGTTTTAAAATTTAACATTCGTCTTTTTGTTTGTGACTCCCTAGCGAGGGCTTTTGTGACAGGTGTTATATCACACAATGGCAAAAATGGTTGTCCAAAAAGCTGCCAGGAAGGTACTTACCAAAAAAATAGAATAAGTTTTCAAAATAACGTCGGTTCCTTAAAATCGGATACAACGTTTATGTTACGTTCAAATTCTGCGCATCATTTGAAAGATTTTAAATTCAAAAATAGCATTTTGGAAGAATCAGATTTTAGGATGGTTTCCCAGTTTCTCCTTGATAGCATACACTTAGTCGACTTAGGAGTAAAAAAGAAATTACTTAAACTTGCAACAAAAAAGGCCAATCTTTCTATTATTAACCAAAAGTTTGACTATGTCTCTAAATTTGTCCCATCAGTGTTTGGCCGCATTTCTAGAAGTTTAGATGAGATTCATAATTGTAAATCGACTGAGTTTAGGCAGTTTTTGCTTTATTCTGGTATATTCGTTCTTACAGATTGTATCACTACCGATCAATACTATCACTTCCTCCTGCTACATAGTATTATTCGACTTGACTCGAAGTCTTGAGTACAGTATGAGATATATACATATGTATGCCTGCAGAGATATCGAATTAATGGAGCGTTCGATAGTTGCAAGCGGCATCGTGTCTATATGTTTTTCGTAGTTCGTGCTGTCACCTAGCGTTAGTCTCGCACAAACTCAACAACAGTATTTCAAAGTCAGTGAAAGTACAATTAATCGAAAACGTTGCCAGTGCCATACGAGAAAGTCGACAAATTCTCCAAGAACTCATTTCCAAAACTTGTGAATGTATTAGCAAAGATACTTGATGAGAAAATTGTCCAGTTGTGTGAAACAGGATGGGTAGAGAGGCACGATGCTGTCCTTCAATTTGTTGCGAAGTTACCGTTGATCATCGAAGCTCTGTCAAAAATCAGTGAGTGGAAGAACAGAGAAACAGCAGGCAAAGCAACAATTCTCATATCGGCTTTGTGCAAGCTCTAATTCATTGTCGGGCTCTTCTGTCTCAGCGACATTCTATCGCTCACCCATTCGCTCAGCGTAGTTCTTCAAAAGGAAGCAATTGATTTGGCGAAGATATCAAAAATGATTGGGACGTTGCTTACCACGTTGGTTTGGATGGTTACCAATTGAAATCGACGATCTCATCGGATGCTTGATAGAAAGATTCGGGAATCTTCTGGATGATGAAAAAAGCGTACAAAAATTGAAATTCAAAAGTGAATTAAGCTACTGGAAATGTCACTGGCAGCAGCAACAAAAAATTGAAGGCAGCGAAATTCCAACTTTTGCACTAGAAACATTAAGAAAATGTGATACTTATATTCTGTACACTTCCCGTAACAAATGCCAGCTCTGAACGATTTTTCTCTTATATTCGCCGCATCAAAACATGGCTTAGGACGACCATGCTTCAAGAAAGACTAGTTGGATTAGCGTTGCTTCATACGCATCATGACATCGAAATCACCGCCGAAGAAGTCATTGAAAGATTCGCAAAACTTGGCAGTCATCGTTTTGCGTTATAAGACACGCAAAGTAAAAGGATTTTTCTGTTTGAATTTTTAATAAAATGACCCACTATGTAATGCATGCATATGGTTGACCTTTCGATTATAACCACTTTGTTTACCTAAAAATTGGAATTGATAATTTTTGTTTCATAACTTGTACTGTATTTCTCTCGCAATAATAAGTTTGAAACCCAAATCGAAGGATAAATTCAATTACCCACCCTCCCCCCAAGAATCGTCTCTGGATCCGCCACTGTTGGTGATGAATTATTTAGCTTTAATATTCATAGAAAACTTCACCTGGTGGATTGCGTGAAACAGAGTTTGGACCATTAGATTCTTTTTCAGGGTTTTGAATAAAATTCAGAGAATGTGCCAAAATTTGCATTATTTGATTTAAATCCCAACAAGAAGAAAGATAGTTTTAAGCGGAGCACTCCGACGGGCACGTAGGTGTAGTACCGAAAAATGTTGCATACCCCGCAGGCGATAGCTGAAAAGGAAGTGTATGTATACTGGATGACTCATGTGGAAAAATATTTTATGCAAAATGTCGCACACAGGTCGTGATGTGTGGCGTGAAAAACAAATTGCGGTGACGAAAAATGTTGCATACCACAAAGGCGCTACCGTAAAAGAAAATAAATAATTATAATTGCATAAGTTGATACAAAATGCTATGCAATAGCATTACCGCGGCAGTCCGCGAGTGCCACACGTCTTTTTTGTTTTAGTGAGTTGACAGGACCAATGAAGGTATTTAATGTCATAAAGTCTCAACAGTCGAATGAAATTGTCTGCAAGGTTTTCAGAAAGACTGAAAACTACTTTAATGAACCTGTAGGATCGTCAAGTGGCCTAGGGATTGTAGTCGCAAGTCAGTTAGATGATGAAATGGTAACAGTTCCTACCGAAGACATTGATTTCAAACACTTTTGTATTCCTATCGGAGAGAAATATTTGCTAATACAACTTTTACACCATCTTTTTAACACATTTTCCCATTAACCACTGATACTGGTTCCTAAATAGACGAAATTATCTACAACTTTAAAGTTATGACTGTCAACAGTGACGTGAGAGCGTAGTCATGAGTGCGACGACTGTTTGTTTGATGACAGGAGATATTTCGTGTTGCACTCGTTCACTGCCATACCCATTTGCGTTGCTTCCTTTTTCAGTGTGGAGAAAGCAGAACTAACGGCGCGGGTGTTGAGGCCGATGATATCAATATCGTCGGCATACGACAGCAGCTGTACACTCTTACAAAAGATTGCAGCTGCTCGATTAAGTTCTGCAGCTCGAATACTTTTCTCCAGCAGCAGATTGAAGAAGTCGCACGATAGCTAGTCGCCTTATCTGAAATCTCGTTTGGTATCGAACGGCTAGGAGAGGTCCTTCCCGATCCTGACGGAGCTTCTGGTGCTGCTCAACGTCAGTTTACACAGGCGTATTAGTTTTGCGGGGATACCAAATTCAGACATCGCGGCATAAAGGCAGCTTCTTTTCGTGCTGTCGAAAGCAGCTTTGAAATCGACGAAGAGGTGGTGTGTGTCGATTCTCCTTTCATGGGTCTTTTCCAAGATTCGGCGCATGGTGAATATCTGGTCGGTTGTTGATTTACCAGGTCTAAAGCCACACTGATAAGGTCCAATCAGTTTGTTGAAGGTGGGCTTTAATCTCTCACACAATACGCTCGACAGAACCTTATATGCGATGTTGAGGAGCTAATCCCTCGGTAGTTGGCGCAGATTGTGGGGTCTCCTTTTTTATGGATTGGGCATAGCAAACTTAAATTCCAATCGATGGGCATACTTTCGTCCGACCATATTTTGCAAAGAAGCTGATGCATGCACCTTATCAGCTCTTCGCCACCGTGTTTGAATAGCTCGGCCGGCAATCCATCGCGGGCAATTGCTAGTCGAACTTCTCCATGTTCGGGCAAAGGAGCTTCTGCTCCATCGTCACCGATTGGGGTATCGGGTTCGCCTTCTCCTGGAGTAGTGCGTTCACTGCCCTTCAGCAGGCTGGAGTAGAGTTCCCTCCATAATTTAAGTATGCTCTGGGCATCGGTGGCTAGATCACCTTGGGGGGTTCTACAACAGTATGCTCCGGTCTTGATACCTTCTGTAAGCCGCCGCATTTTTTCATAGAATTTTCGAGCATTACCCCTGTCGGCCAGCTTATCAAGCTCTTCGTACTCACGCACTTCGGCCTCTTTCTTTTTCTGTCTACAAATGCGTCTCGCTTCCCTCTTCAACTCTCGGTACCTATACCATCCCGCACGTGTTGTGGTCGATCGTAACGTTGCGAGGTAGGCAGCCTGTTTTCTCTCCACTGCGACACGGCATCCCTCGTCGTACCAGCTGTTCTTTTGCACTTTCCGAAAACCAATGGTTTCGGTTGCAGCTGTACGTAAGGAGTTTGAAATTCCTTCCCACAGTTCCCTTATACCGAGTTGTTGACGAGTGCTCTCAGATAGCAGGAGTGCAAGCCGAGTAGAAAATCGTTCGGCTGTCTGTTGTGATTGCAGCTTCTCGACGTCGAACCTTCCTCTTGTTTGTTGCCGTGTGTTTTTTGCTGCACAGAGGCGCGTGCGAATTTTGGCTGCAACAATATAGCCTCAACCCATTTGGGGATGTTTCCTCGTGGAGGCTGAATTTACCGACCGTAGTGCTAAAGATACCTTCTTTGCCCAACCTGGCGTTAAAGTCGCCAAGCACGATTTTGACATCGTGGCGGGGGCATCTCCCATAAGTGCGCTCCAAGCACTCATAAAAGGCATCTTTGGTCACATCGTCCTTCTCTTCCGTCGGGGCGTGAGCGCAAATCAGCGATATGTTGAAGAACCTCGCTTTGATGCGGATTGTGGCTAGACATTCATTCTCCGGAGTGAATGATAGTACTCGGCGGCGGAGTCTCTCTCCCACCACGAATCCAACATCAAACTTGTGCTCCTTTATATGACCACTGTAGTAAATGTCACAAGGACCTACTTGTCTCTGTCCTTGTCCCGTCCATCGCATTTCGTGGACGGCGGTGATGTCAGCCTTTATCTTTAGCGGCAGCGGCACCTTCCCAATTAAGGGACCGGACATTCCAGGTGCATGCCCTAAAATCATAGTCCTTATTTCGTTTGCCATGGTCGTCATCAAAAGGGGGGGCTCTCATCCGAGGCTGTTTATGGTTTTTCATTGGGGGTGTTTTTTTACGTGGCGGGTCCCAAACCCAGCGCACAACCCTATGCAGGGGTGTTTCGCCTTCTCACTTTAGCTCGCCTTCAAACGGATGTTCTTAGGCTACCCAGAGGATACTTGGTCAATGACCGGAAGTCGTGAGCTGCTTGAGTCATATGTAAAAGAATCGTTTCTGGCCACTCCCACGTGAATGGCGATCAGAGAACTTTCCTCACTTGCGTGAACTTCTACACATGACTCCATCCTCCAAATAAAAAATATAATATTAGATATAAAACATCATAAAAAATATACAGTATTGTTCATATGTTAAGCAACAAACTCCAATTGCAATATTGTTTAATATTGAGGGTTCCGGATTGGGTGTTGCACCCCACGTTTATTAACATGAGGACTGATCACTTTACAGCAAATCAGCCCTCACTTTATACACGACTTTTGCATGTTTACAATTAAATATGTTTGTTATAAAAAGTGTCTTACAAAATAGATGATGAGATGATTTACAATTTTAATGAAAGAGGAATGATGTGCCCGATTGTCTCTGATTTGATTCCAAAAAAATTTCGATGAATGAACTTATACACTTGATGATTGAGAAAACGAAAATCAAGAAGAACCCAGCCACATTTTCCATAACAGTGTGACCCGAGTGTGGGCAATGCATTGGCAATCTTATAATAGTGTGGCTAGAGTATGGGCAATGCATTGGCAATCCGTAACATTCCGCCCGCCATCAGGAGCGTGCTTCTGATTTGATTTTGTTGCCCTGTGGAAGGATTGCCAACTTTGTGATCGGTCTGACGAGAGTGGTAGTTGCAGTTTTAAGTGTAACAACCCTGGTGAATCCATCTGCGCCAGGATGCAGTTGAGTGATTCTTGCAAGTGGCCACTTGCAAGGTGGAAACCTCTCGTCAGCCAGTAGTACGAGTGAGCCAATTTCTAACTGATTGTTTGGGTGCCACCATTTCGTCGTAGCGAGTTGACCTTGTAAGTATGATGTTGACCAGTGCTTCCAGAATTGTTGAAGCTGATGCTGTATCATTTGCCATCGTGATAGTCGCGCGATATTGATTGGTTGTAGAGTGGGTTCTGGAAGCGTGGTGAGTGCTTGGCCAATCAAAAAGTGGCCTGGCGTGAGTGCTGCGAGGTCTTCATGATCATCGCTGAGTGGTTCTAGTGGCCTTGAGTTGAGGATGGCTTCGATTTGTGTGAGTAACGTCATAATTTCATCGAGTGAGTATGATGTGTCCCCAAGTGCTCGAGTGAGATGAAATTTGATTGACTTTACCGCTGCTTCCCACTTGCCGCCCATGTGCGGTGCTGCAGGTGGATTGAATTGCCACTGAGTGCCGTCATCCAGTAGGAGTGAAGCGATTGATGTGCTTTCTGATGATCCTTGAGTGAATAATTTTTTGAGTGTGGCATCTGCACCAAGAAATGTTGTGCCGCAGTCTGAGTAAAGAGTGTGGCAGATGCCTCTGCGTGCGGTGAACCGTCTGTACGCAGCAATGAATGTGTCAGAAGTGTAGTCAGTTGCCACTTCAATGTGCACAGCTGATGTGCTCATGCAAACAAATACACAGATCCAGCCTTTAAATTGTTTGGCGCCTCGGCCTCTCCATGATTTGATTGTGATTGGTCCAGCATAATCCACACCAGTGTGGAGAAATGCTCTTGATGGTTGAACCCTTACCGTAGGCAACTGGCCCATGAGTTGCTGTGCTCGTTTACCCCTGTGGCGAGCGCATTTCATACAGCGTAGTATGAGTGTTTTGATTGCTGGTCTTCCACCCACAATCCAGTATGATTGTCGAACTTCTGCCATTGTTAGTTGAGTGCCACCGTGCATAGTACGGAGATGTGCGTTGTAGATGACTAATGATGTGAGTGTAGAGTGTCTTGGCAGAATGATTGGATGCTGTTGATTGTACGTGAGTGTGGAATTTGCGAGTCGACCACCAACTCGTAATACTCCGTGTTCGTCGATAAATGCTGTCAGTCGGTGAAACGGATGATTTGCAGGTAGTGCACGATCAGCCTTGAGTTGATGCAACTCGAGTGAAAAATACGCTGCTTGAGTTGACTTTGCCCAGTAGATTGTTGCTCTCTCAATGTCTGTTGGGGTGAGTGGTGCGGCAAGAGATGACCCCGGTATTCGTTTGAGTGTGTCAATGGCTCTTAAAATTGTAGCAGTGACGTGAATGAGAGTGCGTAAATTTGAATACCTGTGGATCAATTCCCATTGATTAATAGGCTGAGTGGTTGTCATGACGAGAGTGAGACTTGGACGAGCTTCTTGACTAGTGGTGTCGTCCTGAGTGTCTGGCTGCCGAGGCCAGTGGCATTGTGACTTTGAGAGCCATGGTGGTCCCGTCCACCACAGTGAGTGTGATGATAGCTGAGCGAGAGTGATGCCTCGGGATGCACAGTCAGCTGGGTTCTGTTTGCCCGGAACATACCGCCAGTTGCAATCTGTGGTGAGTTGTTGGATGTTGACAACTCGGTTCCGTACGTAATCCTTCCAGCGTGACGCATGTGATCGAATCCACGTGAGTGTGACCAATGAGTCAGTCCAGAGAGTGGTTGATTGTGCGTCAACTTGTAGAGTGGCTTTGACGTAAGTTATTAATTTCGATAGTAGCAGCGCTGCTGATAGTTCTAGTCGCGGGATAGTGAGTCGTTTGAGTGGTGCTACTTTTGTCTTTGCGCAAAGGAGTGTCGTGAGTGTCTCTCCGGATGCTGAGTGGACAGTGACATAGATTGCTGCTGCCATTGCGAGCTGAGATGCGTCGCAAAACCCGTGGAATTCAAAATTCGTGGCCTTTGAAGTGTTAATCCAGCGTGGAATGTTGAGTGTGTCGATTTGTTGAAGTTCGAGTTGCAGCGATTGCCATGATTGCAATACTTTCGACGGGACCTGGTGATCCCAACCGATTTTTTGCAACCACAATTCCTGCAGCAGCATCTTTGCCTTGATTGTGAGCGGTGATAAAAATCCCAATGGATCGAAGATCTGAGCCACCTCAGATGAGATTGTTCGTTTGGAGGACTTGTTTTGATTGTCCGAGTGTCTTTTCATGATGAATCTAAGATTGTCCGACCTTGCGTGCCAGTACAATCATAGCAGTTTGCTCGTGCAGTCTCCAAGCTGGTGCGGTTCATCACATGCTCCAGCTGGTGAAATGAAATTGAGTACTTCTTCGCTGTTTGATTGCCACTTGGCGAGTGGGAAACCGCCCGCCGTGCAGATTTGTTTTAATTGATTGGCGATTGCTTTTAGCTCAGAAGTGTTATCAGCTCCGCCGAAAATATCGTCGACATATCTGCCGTACTTGAGTGCAGGTACTGCGAGTGGATAATTTTTTCCTTCGTCCTCCAGGAGTTGTTGAAGGACTCGGACGGCAAGGAACGGTGCTGATCTCGTGCCGTAGGTGACTGTGGTGAGATGATATGGCATAATCTCTTTATTATTATTGAACCAAAGAATGCGTTGTAAGTCCCAGTCGTCTGGATGAACGTTGATTTGCCGGAACATTTTCTCAATGTCTGTCGAGACGATGTATTGGTGTTGTCGGACGTATAGAAGTACGTCGGTGATATCAAGTTGAATTTTTGCTCCGATGTGCAGAAAATCGTTGAGTGATTTTCCTGAAGAGGTGACACACGAGCCGTCGAAGACGACTCTGAGTTTGGTGCTGACACTGTCGGGACGTAACACTCCGTGATGTGGCAGATAGTATACTGATTGAGTACGCTGGTGACATTTAACAGCTGACTCACCGTTTGAGACCCTCAACCCTCCTGATACCGAAGTGTCATGTGCTAAGGTCATCTCGGTGGTGAAATCAGCTGATTCAATGTCGTTGTCAGTATTGAGTGAAGTTGGAGTGTTTGATACGGCAGTCATGTGTCCCATATCTTCGTAGACTTGCATGAATTCTGTGTAGAGTTGCTTGTATTCTTGATTGGAGTTGAGTTTCTTGCTGATTTGCTGTAGCCGTCGATGTGCTGAGTTGTACGAATTTCCAAGATTCAATTTTTCTGAGATGACTGGCAGTCGGACGATGTATCGCCCCGATTGGTCTCGTTGATGTGTCGTTTTGAAGTGTTTTTCACATTGCTGTTCTTCTGGGGTCAGTTCTCTGACCGATTGCTCTGGAACTTCTTCTTGAATCCAGAATCGAGTGAGCAACTCGTCGAGATTGCTTTCTTGTCTAGTGTTTGAGGTGGTGATGAGTGAGAGACGAGGCTGCTGAGTTGATGTGAGTAATGCTGGTCCAATGATGAGCCAACCGAAAATTGAAAGTTGAGCAATTGAAGTGATTGACGGGTACCTGATGATGTTTGGTTTAATAATTCGACCGAAAAAATCAGCGCCGATTATGATGTCCACTGGTTGTGGCAGAAAGAAACTCGGATCTGCAAGCTTGATATGGTGTGGATTAGTCCATGGTTCAGATGACGTGCGTGATGATGGTGAACGGACAGTAAGAATTGGTATAATCTGAGCAACGATTTGCACAGTTGTGTCAGAGTGACTTGACTTGAGTATGAGATCAGTTGACCCCTTTGATGTAATGACATTCTTACCGCCGATTCCCGTGATGGTAACTGATGAGTGGCCTCTTTTAATTGAAGCTTGCGTGATGAGATGTTCAGAGACGAGTGAAATTTCTGACCCAGAGTCGATCAGAATTCTAACGTTGATTTGCTGAATCGGCGTGATGATTAGTGCTTTTGCAGTAGCTAGTAACGTGATTGCAGTTGATGAGTGCGTGGCGGAGTTGAGTGATGATTGAATTGAGTGGTTGGATTGACATGAGTTATTGGAGGCTGCACAAACATCCTATTGTTGATTGTCAGTGAATTTGCGTGGCTCGATTTTAATTGTAGCAGCTGGCAAACTTGTTGCTGTAGCTGCTTCGTGCAACATTGAGTGGTGATTGCGATTGCAAATCTTGCACCGCGCAGAACTTTTGCATGATGCAAGGTTGTGTCTGCCCATACAGTTCTTGTAGATGCGTCGTTGGATAACTACTTCATGACGATCTTGAGGTGACAGAGTGCGGAACTTTTGGCATGAAGTGATGAAGTGCGCTCCAAAGCAGCAATCACGTTGATAACACGAGTCTTGCTGAGCTGGCTGAGTGGCAGTTTTGCGTGCGGTAGTGTGAAGTGAGCTTTTTGGTTTTTGCTGATTGCTGACGAGCTGACTCTGTGTTCTCGAGAGTGCGAGCCCGCTGACTGATAAAGTCCTTGAGTTGCGTGTAGGTAGGGTATGTCGCTTGATTGCTAACTGAGGATTCCCACAGTTCGCGAGTGCGGCTTGAGAGTTGCTTGATGGTGGAATAAACTACCAGACAATCCCAAATGTCTGTTGATTGGCCAATGAGAGCGAGTGCGTTGAGTGCTGAATCTACCCCAGAGATGAGTTGCTGCAGAAATTCGGCAGATTCTTTCTGCTTTTGAGTGGCTGGGTGATCTTGAAGCAGATGTGCGAGTTGAGCGTCGATGAGAACTCGTTTGTTCCCGTACCGCTCTTTGAGTGCTGTCGAGGCTGTTGAAAACGCCGTTTCAGTAACCGGGATGTGTGAGATGGGCTCGAGTGCTGGACCAGTAACGGCAACTCGCAAATAATGCAGCCGCTCAAGATCTGTAAGTGTTGAGTTGTTGATTACCATTGACTGGAAGAGAGTGCAGAACGAGGTCCAGTGCCGATAACCACCATCAAAGTTCGGCAGCGGCAGCTTTGGTAACTTTGGCTGAGGCTGTACTGCTTCGCGATATGACTGAGGTGCATGAGTGTCGATTGGCTGAAGACGGACTGCAGCGAGTTGGCGAATATCGCAGATGATGCTTGCTTCTTGTGTGTAAACATCATTCGCAAAATACTCGTGACTGAGATGTGCCACTGGCCAGGAAATTTCCAGAAACGAGTGCTCTTTGAGGAAACCCCTGTGTACTTCCTCAGCTGATTGTAGAATTGCCTTGATTGCAGAGCTGTCCTTATCCCGGAAATTATCGATTTGCTTGAAGTGTAGAGTGAGTGCCTTAACGCGATTGATTTGCGATCTGGCTTTAAGCACGAGCTCGTCAGGTAGCCGTGCGGGTGATTGTGCACGTTTTGACGAGCGAGTGGGTTTGATGGAACCTGTCTCGTCCACATCCGAGTGCACAGGTGATTGTCGTCCTGACGTAACAGGCACGTTGAGTGTAGGTGCGGATAGCACCGTTGACTTTTGACTTTTTGTCGATTTGACCGATTGCGCGTCCGAATCTTTACCCTCCGGATTGAGTGCCTCGAAATTTTCGTTATCGGACATGATTTGAAACGCAAAACTGTATTATATAGATTGTACAGAAAATCAAAAGAAAAAAGTCACCAAAGAATTAACCAGAAAACACAAAGCCGCGGAGAACAACCGCGAGATGATCCGGCTCGAAGGACCAAACTGTTTAATATTGAGGGTTCCGGATTGGGTGTTGCACCCCACGTTTATTAACATGAGGACTGATCACTTTACAGCAAATCAGCCCTCACTTTATACACGACTTTTGCATGTTTACAATTAAATATGTTTATTATAAAAAGTGTCTTACAAAATAGATGATGAGATGATTTACAATTTTGATGAAAGAGGAATGATGTGCCCGATTGTCTCTGATTTGATTCCAAAAAAATTTCGGTGAATGAACTTATACACTTGATGATTGAGAAAACGAAAAGCAAGAAGAACCCAGCCACATTTTCCATTTATAGCGTGGCTAGAGTGTTCTAACTGGATAACAGTGTGACCCGAGTGTGGGCAATGCATTGGCAATCTTATAATAGTGTGGCTAGAGTATGGGCAATGCATTGACAATCCGTAACAAATATGTTACACGACATTTTAACAATACTGTATGTTTTTTGTGATGTTAACCTAATATAATTAATATAATATAATTATAATATAATAAATAATAATATAATTACTATACATACAAATGAGTGACATATTCGAGACGCAAAATGAAGGTGGAAAGTTAAAAGGAAAATACTCATCGAAATAAGTATAAATATATTAAAAATTATTAATTTTTTAGTAGAGCTTATAGTCGTTGAGAGGATTGAGTGGCGCCAATATCTAGTAGGAATATCAAGAACACAACTTAATGAGATGTTTTACGATATTGTATGTACACTCAGTAATAAAAGTAAATCTAAAACTTTATTTATATCTTTTCGTCTAAATTTATTTCTTAGATTGTCGAAAAGGCTAAAGTTTCGGCGCAAAATAAGTCAATCAGAGAATGCAAAGTTCTCTTAAAACGATTGGAGCAGTCAGTGTGCCGCATGACCGGCGAAGTAATTGACAAAGACCTGGACGACGTCGCCAGCACTTTTCCGATGGAGCCGCAAGCAACAGTTGCGGAAGTGGAAGATAGACTGCAAAGCCTAGACTATGCCCAAACAATGGTAACATAAAAAAAAAAATATAATAAGTTTACTACTAGTTACAATACTTTTACTTCTTTTAAGACTACATTCCTCCATAAACTTAAGGTCGCCAGTGATAATGTGGCAGACGTAATACTGAATATTTTCTCAGATGAGCTCTTGGAAGGATATAATTGGGATGGCAGGTGAAGCAAGAAATCCCTATGCAAGTTGGCGCTGGTTGATGCCATTTTAAAAAGTACAAACATATATATAATTTCAACTTAATGTTTACTTAAAATGTTTACTAATATATATTTTTCTTTTAATTTAGATGTGTTTCAACAACAATGGTGTAGGAGCTTCGAACAAAATATAAAGCGGTCAATACTGCTCAGCCATCACCAATTAAAGCAGCGTACTTATTAAAAAACAAACGGAAACAATAATTAAATTTAAAAACTAAACAAATTAAAACAAAAAACAAAAAGCTTTAATTTTACATTAATTTTTTTTTTTTTTTTTTGTACAATTTTTTTATAATACGAATTATTGAATGAATGAATATTACATGAATTAAAATGAATATAATTTTTTCTAAATAAACTAAATTACGATAAATTAATAAATGCATAATTTTTACATGTGCTTACATCATATATGACTGTCACAACTGTATGATGTTTACATTATATGTGATCACACATGCCTGAATTTTACATCACATATGATTGTCACAACTGCACGATTTTTACATCATATGTGATAGACATACATGCATGATGTTGACATCAAGCATAACAGGCATTCATGACATAGATTGTAGGGGTGTGGGATATAGGATGTTGCAGAACGCTCATAAGTTGTGTGAACACACCTTATTAAGTATTGAAAGATCAGCAGTCAGTTGTTTTAATATACCCTAAAATCATAATAGGATTTAAGTAGTTTTAAAAGTACATTTTGGTTACAACTGGGGAATCTTTTCACAAGTTGCCAGCTTTCTATAAAATCTATAATCTACATATATAAAAAGGAAAAGATACTTGTGACCAGAATATATATTCTCTTTAAACATATTGCAATTCCATTTAATGAAAATCATATATAAATATAAGAATGTAAAAAAATTTGCATGTATAAATATATGATTTGTGATATTTTTCAGTTTGGTTATTTGGAGTAATAGTGGTTCATAAACTGAAGTAATTAAAACTTAAATGTGCAGAAATGTTTTCAGCGTCCAAAATTTAAAAAAGAAAATTAATTAATTTAATGTGGAATAGGAAGAAAAGTATTTATATCGGGAAAGCTCTGGCAGCATTCAATGACTGCTATGTCAAAAAACATGTTCAAATGAAGAAATATAATATTCAAAGGCATTATGAAGCGCAACACTAAGAATATGATCGGTATATGTAAGTCATGCGATTGCACATGGTTTTAAGTAACCATTCATTTTTCGATTGAGATTTCATAAAAGAGTGCATTTTGGAAGCAGCTGGAACTTTAACCAAAGAACATCTTCTGAAATATTTATTATACTTTTTATTATTTGTTTTACATTTTATAAATTTATGGTAGTTATAAAGAAACTAAAAATTGTTAGGCAATTTTACAATTGTTACCCACAGTACAACTGCCCATATACAAGTATACACACGCTCTCATTTGTAAAAAAGGAGTGTTAAAATACGTTGCCCTCAAAATGTGCACGCGTACCCGAACGGTGCAAAATGCCACTGAGGGCTAATATGTACGTAAGCGGTCCAACCTCATTCAACCACTTAAAAATCGTTGACAAAGTTCTCAGAGAGACCTTCAGGCAGCATGCCTTGACAGAGGCTTGCTAGATAATTAGAAAAATACTCTGAGGGAAGCATTAATTTTGTAGTGTCCAGTACAACTGAGGGAGCTGTTTGTCGTCATAGTTTTATTGTTTCGATCTTCAGAACCATTTAAATTATGGGAAAATTTATGTCAAGATGTTAAATATCGACTCCAACAGCAAAATCAAGATTACACCTAACCATACAGTGAGGACATTTTTAACGAAGGTTTATACAAATAGAAAATAAATTATTGAAACTAAATGATAAAAACTAAGCGATTTTGGTCTACCTTTTTCAGTTCGTATATAAAACAGAGCTACAAATACAATGACAAATCACTATAATACAAATAATTTGGCCGCTTTTGTGAATGAAAATCTGCCAAAATTAGTGCCAGACAGAGATAAGTATGCTTTTGAAATGATAGTCGATAGCGTGAATAACAAAAACAAATATTGTTTTCGATGCGCCAGGTGACACTGGCAAGACGTTTCTTGCAAATTTAATGCTTGCTGAAAGAAGACAATCAGGGCATATAGCGAAAGCAGTTCTTCGTCAGGAATTGCTGCAACTCTTCTAAAGGATGGAAAAACTGCTAATTCAACTTTTAAATTTCCGCTATCCTTAAATCTTGAAAAAAAATTAATATGTTTGATCCGTAAACTATTGCAAGATGCTTAATTAATTATGTGGGATGAATGCATCATGAGCCATAAAGCACATATAGACCCCTTGGACAGATTATATAATAATATAATATGAGAGCACATCTTCATGGAATCACTGATGGTGATTTTCCAAAGCAACTGCTTAAACTTGGGTAATATTCTCCTGGATAAGTCTCCAGGCCAAATATTTCATAGTTTAGAAATTTTAATAGATGCAGTATACCGACATCGAGAATTTGCTCGAACAGGAATTTCATTGGTTGGAATGATAGTGCGAACGAAATAAACTATCTAATTATTAAAAAGTTTCCGAACAAATATAAAAATACAAAAAATAAAAAAAAAAAACAAAATAAAAAATTTAAATAACTATTTATTTGATTTTAAAAGCATCAGTGAGGCCGAAAATCATGATAAAGGGAAGGGTTTTAAAAAAGAAAAAAATGAGAAAGTGTTTGTATTTTGAATGAAGTTACGTGATTCTTCCAATAGCACGGGGCCACCAATTTCAGAATGAAAAAGGTAACCATCGATTTTTAAGTTACTACCCAATGTAAGGTTAGGTTAGATGGGTGATCAAAGATTACACATAGACTAATAATGTAGTCCTTTGTGATGCCATAGAAAAAGAACTCCCGTGTTCGGACTTACAGATTGGCGAAGCGCTTTGTAGCCAATACATAGTTACACAGACGATTAACTTTCACACCCGCCAGTTCGGTGGGATGTTCAAAGGTGTGCGCCCCAAGTGTTCAAGTCTTGACCTCCCAAACGCGGGACAGTCAAGCAGGAAGTGCTGGCTTGTTTTTACCGCATCTTCTTCCAAACAGCTTCTACAGTCCGCATCCGGTAAAATACAGACAGCGGCCTGTTAAGAGTCCCACCACTAATGAGAGGTTAGCCTTACTGAGGGCTAAGAGATCATTAGATCTTCTGCGATCTATCCTGCGCCAAAAAGCTTTTGCAACCGCACAAGTACCGATGCTGGCCCAGCGTTGGACAAGTATCCGCGTGGCCAAGCTATCTAATAGTAGAACACAAAAGATCCGTTCACTAACTCATCAGCTTTGCAATTACCCGCAATTCCGCTGTGGCCCGGCACCCATACCAGTCTAATCACAAAAACTAGACCAACCCTGAACGCACTGTGAATGAATTCAAGGCTAGTACTGCCGCTCTGCTATCTGAGTGAATAGTCACTTCTCTGAAGGTGGATGCACTCCGTAGCTGCTACCTTGATGGCTGCGACCTTAGCCTGGAAAACACTGCAGTTGTCGGGAAGCCTGAAACAGGACCCCTCCACCAACCTTACCTCCAAGTTTTGACCCATCTAAGCTTACTGCCCCCCTCCTCCATCGGCTTCTTCCACCCATAACTCCCTCTTCGGTATATGGGTAGAGAAGGAACCGCGGGAGTTTGATATGGTGACTCCATGATCCAGATGATCCGGTATGCAGTCAAGGCTCGTAAGGATATCTGAGTGTTCCGAAACATGGTGCTTTAGGAACCCATATTCTCTGAGCCTAATAGCCACTTTTGCGGTCATACACGTTCCGGCAATGGCCACGGGCGTTATGTTCAGAATTGCATTAAGTGCCATGGTTGGGGTTGACCTTAACGCACCGCACAGAAAGTGTGGTCATCTGTAAAGCCCTCCATCATATAAAGACTCCATAGAACATTATGGGCTTTACTGCGTGTCATAGAGCACTTTCCGTGAAAGGCCCCATCTTTTTCCAATAGCTCCTTTACAGCAGTATAAGGCAATATATGCCTTTTTTGCTCTCTCCTCGATATTCGGCTTCCTTGAAAGCTTCTTATCCAGGATGAGCCCTAAATATTTCACTGTATCCGCCGGTTGCAGGCGAATACCTCCTATTTGTGGCAGCGGTGCCATTGGGATCTTATATTTTCTGCTGAACAAACCCATTTTGTTTTATTTGGGTTAATAGCGAGTCCACTTCCGACCGTCCATTTTGTTACAACGCTGAGATATCCCTGCGTCAACTTGTACTAAGAACCTTTCCTTTGATCGTAATTGCTACATCGTCTGCATAGGCGATCACCCCACAACCGCGATCCTCTAGGTTTTTAAGCATTTCATCAACGACTAGGATCCACAGAAGAGGAGAGAGAATCCCACCTTGTGGTGTTCTCCTACTCACGCTTCGCCTCGCACGCGCGCTGCCCCATTTTGTTTCGATCACTCTGTCGCACAGAAGATTGAGAATGAGGTGTTTGAGGTTCGATTCAACCCCAAGACCGTCAAGAGCAGTTACTATTGCCTCAGGCAGGATATTGTTAAAAGTTCCCTCGATATCGAGGAAGGTGCCAACAGCGAAGTCTTTGGCAGCAATGGCTTCTCCGAGCCATGACACAATAATATGCATGGCAGTATCCACTGACCTGCCTTTACGATAAGCATGTTGTGCTCCTGGCAGATAGTCTCCCGGAATGCGACCCCTCATATACCAGTCCATCAGTCTCTCCAGAGTCTTTAGCAGAAAGGAGGAGAGGCCGATTGGCCTGAAATCCTTGGTCGTGGCATGGTCCCCTGCCAGCCTTCGGTATGAACGTAACCTTGACTCGTCTCCAGGCCCCCGGGATGTAACCTAATCTTATGCAGTTCGCATAGATAGGTGCCAACCAGCTGCATGACACTTTAACAGCTTGTTGCAGCTGCGCTGGCATGATGCCGTCTGGTCCTAGGGACTTGAACAGTTTGAACGAATTAATCGCCCACGACAAATGTCGCTCATCCATAATGCCGACAAAGGCCGCACAATCGTCATGCAACACCCTGAGAGATCCCCTCACAGAGAACGTGTTGCTCGGGAAGTGATCGTCGAAAAGCATTTGAAGTGTTTCTTCATTGCTGAGGGCCCACTTCACATTGGCGTCCTTGAAATATCCCAGGCACACTGGGTTTTTTGCGAGAATACGACTGAATCTAGAGGACTCGTGACAGCTTTCCACTTTTTCACAGAAGCTCCTCCACGAGGCCCTCTTAGCCTTTCTTAACTCGGACTTGTATATTGAAAGTCCTGCTTTATACAAAGCCAAGTCATCAGACAACCCACTTCTGCGGGCCCTGTTGAATAAACGTTTACATGACGCCCTGATATCTGAGAGATCCGAAGTCCACCATAGAGGTTTCCCTTTGCCCTTTGATGTTTTCAGTGGACAGGACCTCTCCAGCGCAGCATTGCACGCCGAGCTGAAGACTTCAACCCACCCGTCCACAGTATCGGTAGTGGCCAACAAGTCCACCTCCGGTGCGCGTCGGAGAGTTTGCCGAAGCCTCCTGCGGTAACCTTCCCAATCCGTGAAAGGTTTCTTAAGCCAAAAAACTCCGGTGTCACACTCCAATTTCGCTGTCACTAAATCAGCGTTGCTGAAATTAGGTAAAAGTAATACCGTTAATTCATTCCTTCCTAACATAAAGGCTCTGTTCCTACCTGCATCCTTGACCGTCAGGAGCCTATGGCTCTTTGTCCTCAATCCGGAGATCCCGTTGTCAGTCAGCCACGGTTCTTGGATCAGGACGACATCAGCTCCGTCTTGTTCCAGACGAAGCAATAGATTAGCGGAGGCCACCTTTGCATGATGGAGGTTAATCTGGAGGAATTTCATCCTTCAGACTTTCCTCCAGGAGCGCTAGTTCAGCGCCCAACTCGTGATCGACCTGCACCTCCTCAAACAGTTGTTCGAGGCTGAAGACGGAGTCGCCGATCGGCGAACCGCCCCCAGTACTCGCCACGTCCGAAAGATTCGGGTCGATTTCTACGATCGTTTGACCGTCATTGCCCTCTGTCATATCCTTCGCAGCCCCAGCTTGGGTGCCATCAGCTCTGGCATCTGATGGAAGTACTTTCAGCACTACCATTTCAAAATTATAGCTTCTGGCTCCCTTTGCTTTGCTGAGAGGTCCGAAGGATTACGCGTTTAGCATTATCAGCGCTTACCTATATGGTTCATCGGTTCTCTCTAGCCTTAAAACTCTCCAGTTCTACCTTGGAAGTGAGGGATTGCAAAATCTGAGGACTTCCTCAATCTCACTCACAGTGGAAGGTTCGACAGCAGCCCTAGGCCGAAGAGGAAGATCCGCTTTGGCCACGGCCGCCAGTCTGGCTCCCTTCCACACCTCCCCCACCTGAGAGACTGCCTTCTTATATAAGATGGCCGATCTCTCGTCAGCACAACTTGTGAGCTTGTGCAGCCCCTGGTGCCCACCGGCACTCTCACATTTTGGGAGTGACCCGAGATCTTCCTTGGCCACCCTCAGGAAGACCGACGAGATAGCCGCCGAGGTTCCTCTGCTAGAGCTGGCGATTCCGCCGCGTATAAAAGACCACCCTTCGCTACATCTCTTGCCGGCGGGTTTGCGCCGGCTTCCCCCATTCTGCTACCTGAAGAGACACCAACTGCAGTCTTTGTCCTGTTGCTGCAGTTGCACCGCCTGGGTTATGTGTCGGTTTCGGCAGCCCTTCCCCTCCCTCCGTCGTCTTTCCATCGTTGTTGTGTTTTGTAATGTTGTCCATGCAAAAAGGGTCCCCACTCAGAACCGCAATCCGTCCCCCGGAAAGGTAGTCGCCTTTAATGGTCCCACAGTTATCTCAGTGACGAGGCCAAGGCGAAGATGACGTACGCCCTTATGAGGCAATACGTTCAGAGCCGACCAGCGCAAAGAAGGAGTCATCTCAACATACACCTACCGCGCCAACTTAACGACGTCGGAGGGAACGTACTCTGAAGCCTGCCAGGGACCGGGACGGTTGCGACATTAGCCCGTTAGCCATTTTTAATGAGGGCCACCTTATCATACTCAGGTGCCAGAGTGCCGCCACCACCAGCCCAGGGTTCTACCAAATCCAAATAAAAGTTTCTCAAAAAACCAGTCCAAAGCCGAGGATCGTCCAAGGAGTTGTAATGCCGTGAAGGCATTAAAAGTGACTTAGCGTTACCCAGGATGCACCAGCTTGGAGGCGACCTGGCCTACATCCCTACTACCCAATGTGAATACATTAAATTTTTGCTTATACATTATTCCTTAAAATATACCAATACATTCGAAAATTGTATAATTTATGTAGATAATACCAACTCGATCAAAACAATATGTACGATATACGTAAATTAAAAAATAAAAAAGAAAAATAAAAAATAAAAACACTTGTTTAAGCTAAAACAGTCGCGTAATTGGCATTATAAGTTTACAAGGTTTTTGCAATGCCATTAAATCAAAACCAAACCATTTGTGACAGCTTGCTGAAGTTCACAATATTATAATCGAAATTCCAACACTTCACACGAAATTCGCGATACGATTTTGCATATGAAAAAACATGCAGTGATTCATTGCTCGTTCTCGCCCAATATTACAGGGTTTGTCCGGAAAGTAATAGAACTGAGTCGATTTGAAAAAAATTATTGAACTAATCGTTACAATTCTTTAAAAACTTTCCAAATAGGTCCCTTCTGCGTTTATGCATACTTCTACTAGCCGCAACTTCTGGTTTGAGACCCTCTTCCTGCACACTTTGCGCTTGTTCAAGTGCTCCATCACAATGTCATGAACCAAAGATTTTGATAAAGTTAAAATCTAAGCAGTTAAGGCCAGGTTCCTTTAAACAATTTTGAAAAAATCGAATTTTTTTTCATAAATTGCTACTGTATACTCGTAGAAGTAGTATAAAATTAGTCCCGAAGGTCAGCAAGACCGCTTGAACGGCTTCGGTAGCGGCAGCTAATGCGTTCCTTTGGTTAAAACTGATTTTTTATCCGAACCATGTTTTTTCGCATGGATGACACTCTCATTTCAAAACTATTGCACTTATGATCGCTTGGTTCATCGGCATTTTAGAACCAGAAATATTTGTTATTATTTAAAAAAGGTATAAACAATTAATAGTGAAAAAAGGGTTAAAAAATTCAAAAGTCCGCCATTCTGTTTATTCTCATTGAAAATGTTTCATTCTGGTTCAGGCCATAGCTAATTCGATACAGAACATGAAACCGTTTTGTTTTTTGCTTTCAGAGAATTCTTTTCTAAGAAATGATGTCATCCATCTACGAATCGGATGAGTTTCAGCAGCCATTTTCATGACCGCCATTTAAAAAAAAAAATATAAATAAATAATGTTTTAAAGTAATTTAATAAATGTACTTTAATTTGTAAAAAAAAAAAATTGATTACTCAATATGTTTTGTAATAAAAATAAAATGTATTGAAAAAAATTACGTTTTTTAGAGGAACCTGACCTTAAAGGAATACTTAGTGGACTGTTAGAGTTCAAAACTTTACGCACGCGAGTCGCATTGTCGGTGTTTGTCGAAGTCGCAGGTCTCCCAGCACGATCTTCATCAGCGACCTCTTCCCGGCCCTCCAAAAAGCAGACTCTACTTCTGACCAAAGTAACATCTGAGTGAGCCTGCTTGATCACATCAAACGTCTCTGTCGCAGATTTACCGAGTTTCACACAGAATTTAATCGCGTACCTTTGCTCTAACGAACGCTGCATTTTCGGCTTACAACTAACTAGCCGCTCGTTTGTTAACTAGGAACGCCCTCAACCAAATCCAGTCGGTGTGTGCAATTAGTCCTATTATTTTCGGGACATGCCGTTTATTGCTACTCTTCTCGTGCGGATTCTAACATCCACTTTCAATAACAGTGAGTAATTATAATTTAATATGAACTGTATTGAATACGAATAAAGTTCAAATTGACTTTATATTTTATTTAACAAACTTTATTTACGGGAGAAAGAAAAGAACTGTTTTTAGGGTAATTTCTCGGTAATTATTCGAGTTTTTCTAACCTTTAAAACCTTCCGTAGACCTCCTCAAACATTTCAAGACCATGATAAGGTAAATCCGTTCAGTCGTTCTCGAGTTTTAAAGTCAGTATCCAGCTCTTAAGTAATTGCTCAAGAAAAAAAATACATTATTTCTTCAGCAATTTTGACAGCTAGTTACGCATTGTAAATGATCCACATTAGAAGAGCAAGAGAGAATAAACAAAGAAACTAAACTTTATGTGTAATATGTACGAGTATGTTGTATGTACTTATGTAGTAACATAAATATTTTCATTGCAATTTAAGGAATGTTGTTTATGATTGGTAAGTTTTATACAACATTTCAAAATGAACTATACTTCATAATAATGATTTTAAATAATTTAGGATGAATTTAACGATTGCTTTAAATTTCCCTCAACAAACAATTGTTCATTAATTGTTTATTCGCAAAACCAGGATTGCCAAATACGCATTTTATTGAAAAAATGTATTAAAACTTAGTACTAGATTTCTTTAGAGATGCATACTAGCACAATAAAATCGACGGCAGGAAATTTTCTTGACCATTTTTTATGCGTTTTTTAAATGAAGTTTTTACATTTTTTGAGAGCTGGAACCTAAGCTTTATACTATGTTCGGACCGACATTAAAAACTTGTTTTCATGGGAAAAACTGGTTCTCGCCCCAAAACTTACATTCCATTCATTATAATCGGTGCCTGCTCTACTTTAAACAATTTTTTTGGAAGACATATTTTGCCGGCCCTAACTTGTCCCTTGATATTTGTTTACATTCCATATACAAACACAGCTGTCACTTGATATTCTCATATTAGGGGAGTTCTCTTGCTCTTGCAACACCTTGCACGGTGCAGAATTTTCCTCTTGGTGCAACGGCACAACAACAAACACACGCAGAAAATTATTTGCAATGGCTGTAAAATATGTCAGACCAAATCCCATGTTTATTTTGGTGCCGTCATATATCATTAGATTCTGCAATGGGTGCTCTCTGGCCTTGCATATTTCGGTATAGGATTTTTGCGTTTTTGTGTCATCGTGCAATCTTGCAAGAGCAAGAGAATGCCGCTATTGATAGTTGTCAGTGAAAACTCATCGAAAACACCCAATATCGGTCCGAACGACTTAGATTCCACAACATACAAATGTGTTTTCAAAATGTTTTCAATGTCGGTCCGAACACTGTATTAACGAGACTAACGAACGGCAATTTACATTTATATATACAGTTGATCTCCTTTTTAGACGTTTTTTTTCACGGTGTTTTTGGGTACCTCCTAGTTACCCTTTTTACACGGTTTAATTTTTTTGCACGGGTTTTTCATTTTAGTTATACACTATTTTTGCAATAAAATTAAAATTCTGAATGTCAAAGCAAAGAATTGATAAAAAAAGGTAAACAAAGAAATGTCATAAGAAAACACAACGGCATGGCGTCCAAGCGAACAAAATCAAATTTAAAGGAAAACTTTAAAATTTAAGATGAATCAAAAGCCGGGGAAAAGATTGTAACAATCTCCAAGCGTACAAATATACATGAAGCAACAATTCGTACCATAAGGAAAAAGGAAACAACTATAAGAAAAGTGGTTTCAGCCTCCAGTGCTGGGTGCTTTTTACGTAGGTTTTATTTTTCGCGATGTTACAGTTTTGAAAGTAGAACGTGCCTTTTTATGTTGGATTGAAGGCCATGCAGTAAAGAGGATGCCTATTGATACAAGATCTATAGAAGCAAAGATGCAACAAATTTTCACTACACAATGTAAAAGTTACAGGATAATGAGCCTCAGCTGCTGAACATGCGGCAATAACGTTGGGAGGTTATGAGGCTTACCAAGTATTCAATGCGGATGAGACGGCACTCTTTTGGAAAAAATGCCTAGTTGGACGTATTTGGCAAAGCAAGAAAAGTCTGAGAAAGGTTTTAAAGAAGCAAAGGAGCGTATCACGTTGTTGTTGTGTGGCAATGCATCAGGAGACAAAATGTTGAAACCTCTTCTTGTTAACAAAAATCTTAACCCTACCTTAAAAGGTCAGTTAGAATGTTTTGCTTTAAATACTGATATGTATTTTAATTCGCTAATTCGTTCCTCAGGTATCGACAAAGCCAAGCTTCCGGTTCATTGGATGGCAAATAAGAAGGCTTGGGTCATAGCTTCACTTTTCAAGGACTGGTTCTTACAGCATTTTGTACCTGAAGTCCGAGAGTGTCTCCGTTCAAAACAACTTGATTTCAAAGTTTTAATAGTAATAGACAACGCTCCTGATCATCCAGACATTTCTCATAAAAATGTGAAGATAATGTTTCTACAAAGAAACAAAACAAATAATCAAATGAATATTATGGCTGTGTCCGATATAAAAAACTGCATAGACTGTATTAGTTTCTCTGTAAGAGAAATTAAGAAAACCACTTTAAATAGGTGCTTGAAAAACCTGTGGGCGGATGTAGCAGTAATGCATACTGAGAATGAGACATTATCTGAATATGCCAATGATGAGATTTTGCAAAATTTTGCAGAAAACGTTTGTAATGACAACAAAGAGAATAAGGAGGACAGGGAAGAACATTCGAGCGCTGTTGGTCTTAGTGCATCTTTGATCCAAAATGGGTTAAACATGGCGATAGAATTAGAAAATCATTTCCTCAATTTGGACTCAAACACGGAACGGTGTGCAAGATTCCAGCGCCAATTAAATGAAGCAGTAGAATGGTACCGTGAGCTGTATGAAGAAGTAGAAGCAAAGAAGACGCAGCGATTAATGACTGATTTTTATAAATCTTAGACAATCGTAGACGTATTTTATGTTATATCCATTTTGCCAACATTCCAAGAATACTTTTTGTTTGTTCCTTTTAGAAGTAATACATATGTAAATAATACCATGAAAATCTACAATGTTTAATTGTGTAAGTTTTCACAGGTCAAATAGATAGATTCACATATAAAATTAGATCTGTTTTACACGTTTGCCTTTTTTGCACGATTTATTTCGTAAATCTGTCTCTTTTTGTACGGGTTTTTTTGCACGGGTAATTTACTGTCCCAGTTAACCGTGCAAAAAGGAGATCAACTGTATAGATAACCTTCAGCAATGGCAACTCTCCTGTCTCTGGAAATGAGAGAGCAGCTCACCTACCCGACTTTGACAGTTGTCGAATCGGGTATTGATTTGCAATTAAAAATTAACCTTCATAATTTCTATCTCTCATTATCTTCCTTATCCTTTTATCTTAAACATTATTTCATATCCCACTTTACCCGCCATTGGATTGCGTTATATTATAAACTTTTCATTGTAACGACAAAACTTCAGTTCAAATTCGACAAAACTCCAATAAAGATTATAAATTAACTGGAGTAGTCGGCGTTTTCGGACCACGCGAAATAAAATCGGACTAAATTAAATCAGAACAACAATTAAAACTTGTATAAAATGGAAAGAGTTACATGAAAATAGTTAATTCAAGCGTAGCCAGGCCCTTCTGCACCTGGTCCTTCCAACGGAGTGGATGTCTTCCTCTTCCCCTGCTTCCCCCGGTGGGCTGGAGTGTTTTCATCCATCCGGGCAACATGACCTAGCCAGCGAAACCGCGATCCTTTAATTCGCTGAACTATGCCAATGTCGTCATATATCTCATGCACCTCATCGTTCCATCGAATACGATATTCGGCATGGCCAACGCGCAAAGGACCATAAATCTTACGCAGAACTTTTCTCTCAAAAACTCGCTTGTCATCGTCCAAGCCTTTTCACCATATAGCAGGACGGGAATTATGAGTGACTTATAGAGTTTGGTTTTTTTCGACGAGAGAGGACTTTACTTCTTAATTGCCGACTCAGTCTGAAGTAACACCTGTTGGCAAGAGTTATCCTGCTTTGGTTTTCTATTGACATTGTTGGTGGTGTTTACGCTGGTTCCAAGATAGGTGAACTTATCTACGACTTCAAAGTTATGACTGTCAACAGTGGCGTGGGAGCCAAGCCGAAAGTGCGACGACTGCTTGTTTGATGGCAGGAGATATTTCGTTTTGCCCCCGTTCACTGCCAGACCCATTTGCTTTGCTTCCTTGTCCAGTCTGGAGAAAGCAGAACTAACGACGCGGTTGTTAAGACCAATGATGTCAATATCATCAGCATACGCCAGCAGCTGTACGCTCTTATAGAAGATTGCACCTTCTCGGTTTACTTCTGCAGCTCGAATTATTTTCTCCAGCAGCAGATTGAAGAAGTCGTACGAAAGGGAGGTCCTTTCCGATTCTGATGGAGCTTTTTGTGTTGCTTAACGTCAGTTTATACAGCCGTATTAGTTTTACGGGGATATCAAATTCAGACATCGCGGCATAAAGCAGCTCCTTTTCGTGCTGTCCAAAGCAGTCTTGAAATCGACGAAGAGGTGGTGGGTGTCGATTCTCCTTTCACGGGTCTTTTCCAAGATTTGGCGCATGGTGAATATGAATATTGTTGATATGCCAGGTCTAAAGCCTCACTGATAAGGTCCAACCAGTTTGTTGATGGTGGGCTTAAATCTTTCACACAATACGCTCGATAGAACCTTATACGCGATGTTGAGGAGGCTTATCCCATGGTAGTAGACGCAGATTGTGGGGTCTCCCTTTTTGTGGATTTAGCAGAGCGCACTTAAATTCCAATCGTTGGGCATGCTTTCATTCAACCATATTCAAGCTGATGCATGCTCCTTATCAGTTCTTTGCCGCCGTGTTTGAATAGCTCGGCCGGCAATCCATCGGCCCCTGCGGCTCTGTTGTTCTTCAGACGGGTAATTGCTATTCGAATGGAACGTCTGCTCCATCATCATCGATTGGGGAATCTGGTTCGCCTTCTCTTTGAGTTGTGCGTTCACTGCCATTCAGCAGCCTGGAAAAGTGTTCACACCATAATTTAAGTATGCTTTGGGGGTTCTACAAGAGTATGCTCCGGTCTTGAAACATTTGGTTAGCCACCGCATCTTTTCGTAGAACTTTCAAGCATTAACCCTGTCGGCCAGCTTATCAAGCTCTTCATACTCACGCATTTCGGCCTTTTTTCTTCTTATGTCTGCAAATGCGTCTCACTTCCCTCTTCAACTCTTGGTATCTATCCCATTCCGCACGTGTTGTGGTCGATCGTAACGTTGCGAGGTAGGCAGCCTGTTTTCTCTCCATTGCAACACGGCACTCCTCCGTACCAGTTGTTCTTTTGCATTTTTTGGAAACCAATGGTCTCGGTTGCAGCTATACGTAAGGAGTTTAAAATGCCGTCCCATAGTTCTTTTATACCGAGTTGTTGACGAGTGCTCTCAAAGAGCATGATTGCAGCTTCTCGACGTCGAACCTTCCTTGTATTCCGTCTATCACAACATGATCGATCTGGTTGGTGGCTTTTCGATCCGGAGACAGCCAGCTAGCTTGATGTATTTGCTTGTGCTGGAAGCTAGTACCATAGATAACCATATTTCGGACCCCGGCGAAGTCGACCAGCCTCAACCCATTTGGGGATGTTTCCTCGTGGAGGCTGAATTTACTGATCGCCGTGCCAAAGATACCTTCTACCTACCTCCATCCTGGCGTTAAAGACGCCAAGAATGATTTTGACATCGTAGCGTGGGCAGCTCCCATAGATTCGTTCCAAGCGCTCATAGAAGGCATCTTTGGTCATCCTTCTCTTCCGTCGGGGCGTGGGCGCAAATCAGCGATATGTTGAAGAACCTCGCTTTGATGCGGATTGTGGCTAGACGTTCATTCGCCGGAGTGAATGATAGTACTCGGCGACGGAGTCTCTCTCCCACCACGATTCCAATACCAAACTTGCGCTCCTTTATATGGCCACTGTAGTAAATGCCACAAAAACCTACTCGTCTCAGTCCTTGTCAGCTTTATTTTCACGAGGACATCAACCAGCTGGTCAGCGGCACCTTCCCAATTAAGGGACCGGACATTCCTGGTACATGCTCTTAAATCTTAGTCCTTATTTCGTTTGCCATGGTTGTCATCAAAAGGGGAGTTTCTCTTCCGAGGCTGTTGGTAATTTTTCATTGGTAGTGTTTTTTTACGTGGCGGGCCCCAAACCCAGCGCACAACCCTATGTGGGTAATGTTTCGCCTTCTCACTTTAGGTCGCCTTCAAGCGGATGTTCCTAGGCTACCCAGAGGATACTTGGTCAAAGACCGTAGGTCGTGAGCTGCTTGAGCCATATGTAAAAGAATCGTTCCTGGCCACTCCCAAGTGAAAGGCGATCAGAGAACTCTCCTCACTTGTGTGAACTTCTACATAAGATTCCATCCTCCTCGAGCGGGATTGGAATCATTTAAATCTTAGTGCGCAATTTTTCGGTGAGGTTTAGATTTCCGTTGCGTGCCTGCTTATAAACTTTAAATAGATCAATTTCATCAGATCTAAAATATAAACAGGACCAAGGCAACTGCTGATCAAAGATTATAGCTGTCAGTCCTGCACATTTAAGATATGCCAGCATGAGAGGTAGCAACAAAACGAATACCCAAACCAAGTAGCAACAACGACAACCACACCAGCTAACCAAAACATTACAGCGAAGCAGCAAAGGTTTGGCAGAAAGAGCCGTAGCAGAGAACGTTTATTATAGAGAAGGTTCAATTGCGCATAAGGCGTGTGAAATGTCAAGACCTAACAAGATTATATTAGTGGATTTCACTACTTTTGGCTCGGAAGGAGAAATTTTAACAGTGATGAGTGAACAGAGCTGAGCATTCAATGAAAATTATGCTCAGAAATATGCATTGCTATTACAGACTTATGTTGGGCATTTGGCTTATATTTTTATACGTTTACATGTAATCATTTCATTGGATATGAATATCATTTTAGGATTTTTTGTGAATGCATGCAAAATCAATAATATTATTATTAAATTATGTAATTTTTAAAACTATATTTGTAGTTAACGAACAAATAATAGCTACTTTTTAAATATTTCTTTAATACATGTATATATGCTATATGTATGATATATTATCATAATATCCTAAAGAACATAATATATTACAACAATTTATATATATATTAAATCACACCTTTTATCATTTAAAACTTTCATACGCATCTATCCTGCATATATGTACATATGTAAGTGCAAATCAATTTCATTTCAGGATATTATTTCTATTACAAGGTTGTCAATAATATTATTGATGCTCCAGACATTCTTGGCTGCTTTGAATTTGCCCCAGTAGGCACTTTACTTAGACGTAATCGTCTACTAAAAACTTCTAACTCCAAGAAAAATTATGTGATCAACGGTCCTCTGAATAGACTGTCTGTCAATTCTTTTCAAGGTGTGATTGACTTCTACGGAGGTACATACTCTGCCTTCATAGACAATACTAAGAAACATCTGCTTGTTTAACCAAGGACTCCATTTGCTGCCCGCCACAACCAGAAACCATCACCATAGTACTCTGCATATACACTTTTACCTTCTACCTACATTTTTATTTGTTTCTCTTAATGTATATTGCCGATTGGCGTTATTGTAATAATAAATAAATAAATTATCATTTATCTAATATATATAAAACTCGAGGTATAGGGAAGGTTTAAAAGGCAAGAAAAAAACCCTAACCTGGGAAAACCCTAAAACCCTTTTCTATTTCCCATAACTGACGCGATACCACATCGCATTGCATAAATACCCATCTTATATACAAAAATAAGTTGTGCTTTAGCTGACTAAACCGTTACATGAAATGAAAAATGCCCTGAACCACTTTGAAGGAAATTCAGTGAGGATGGTTTGTAAAAAAACCGTAACGGACTTACGAGCGTAAATTTCTAAAAAGTGACTTTTCCATACCACTTTTTTTTTTGAATATTTTTCGTTTTGTTTTCCTTTCTTTATTTCGGCTATTCAAAAGGCAAATTATTGAAAATATTCAATGTAAACTTTATGAGTCTTTCATACAAAGTGATCAAATACAGATTGAAATTTGTTACGATGCCACGAAGAGGTCGCGCTAATATCGGTCAGCGTTCTTTTTACCATCAACATATATTATAACTACATTGGCAGCCCAAAGCATATGCACGCAGGATGCGATTATATACCTGTTCGTACGAAATTATGTACGACCATAGATTACGGAATTATTGAATCGTGATCAATCAGCAAGATCGTCACGATGTCACAGCACGACCTATAAAACAACAGCTATGATGTTTGATGGACTTTATCTTGAAGTAACGTATGTATATATGGTGCTGTTAGATGCAAGATGTATTCTGTTGAGGCGCAAAAAAGAGATTTGCCGCACACACACATTCTTCTTAGGATGGTGGATGGTGGTTACACCAGTTCAAATTGATGAAATCAATTCATCGGAAATTCCTGACCAGAGATAGATCCAGAATTATACGAAGTGGTGAAAACCAATCTGGTTTATTGACCTTGTGGACATCAGAACCTCACTTCGGTGTCTATGTCTGACAATAAATGCACGAAACACTATCCACGTGCTTCTCTCTCGGAAACGCAAACTGAAAATGATAGATATCCATTGTATCGGTTTTGCTCACTGGACGACAATGGCAGAACATTCAGCATTTAATTTAGAGGTGTGAATAACGAAGTTGCCATCACAAGGATTGTACCATATTCGCCATTATTGTCTAATTCACTTTCAAAACTCATATCAATGTTGAGTATTACAGTTTGATGAAATCGATCAAGTAAGTTTGCAAGTACGTCACCAAAGAACGTAGCGGTCAATAAGCGCTATGGCCATGCGATGCGTCAACTGCAATGAAACATTTTATAAGATATTTACTTTTGCGATTCATGAACGTTTTCCGACTATTGTGAATCTCGCAGTTCATTTTTTCTCAACTTGCGTCAGTGGTCCGTTTGCGAGAAAATTGCTATGTTCGGAAATTGCTTGGCATTATACATGGAATTCATCGTCCAAGAAATAGTTACGCAGAAAGCAAGGCCAACAAGGAGATTGACATCTAGGTGTGTTCTCAACTAATGCCTTAGGACAAATTTACAACATCCACCCGAAAAAAACCGATTGCTTCTACTTTTGGTTGCTATTGATAAATGTACGTGGTTCAATTTCAATTGAGTCATTGCGTACTGTGACTGATACATGATAATCAATGGAATCACTGAAGTTTGCACACTTTTCGCGATGATCATTTCGACACATCAGCCTTCAAATCGGCGTCAATTATAGGATACGAACAAAAATTACATTGCCGAGGACACTTGAAATCGTATTCGATAAGAATTGGAAATAGGCAAATTCCGGTTAATACTTCCAGTGGTTTAATATCAATTCCACCTGCTTTTTTTCAATTCACTTTAACGAAAAATGAACTCATCACGAATGTTTATCCGAACATTGGTCAAATTATCGTAACTACAATTTCTTGAGTGCACGCGCAATGTTAGCAGCCAAATTGATTCTACGAATTCCTTTGAGTTCCAACGATTTGCCATTTCAGTTCAAACCTATTCAGTTTCCAGGGATTTGAGATGACAATCAACAGGACACAGGGATAGTCGCTAGAAGTGTGTGACATAAATTTGGAAATGCCATGTTTTTCACACGGCCAGCTATACGTGGCGTGTTTACAAGTTGGAAAACCATCCTCTCTGTACATTTACGCACAGAAACAAACTACGCTACATTGAAAAAAATGTCAAAAACGCAAATAAATGATTTTTAACACAATATAAATTACTCTTTCTTTTCATTTTAAAACACATGATTTCACGCAGGGCAACGCCTGCGGGGTAAGATAGTCAGTAATATAATACATATGAGCGCTGATCAATATGTGCGTATGACATTCCCACACAAATAATCCATACACAAACCTACATACCCAGCGGGGACAAAATAAAGGCCTCACAAAAGCAGGGCAATGTGAGGCCTTATTTGTTTAATACCTTCCCTTTCTCATGAATGCCTCACAATGACCTTCTTTTAGTAGCGTAGGGTGAGGTGTACAAAATAAAGAAACAAAGTAGACTATGATATTCATTTTAAAAGCTGCACAGCGTTTGTAAATTTTTTACTGTTATCTGCCGCCGACCTCTTGCCGCCACCGAATACTGCGTATATGCAACCGCGTTACTGTTTGTCATTATTGTTCTATTTTTCGTTGTCTTCGGAAACGCAGCGTTTATGCATATATGAAGTTATTATACATATTTTCTCATTTCGTACGCGGACTTACAAATAAGTTGTAGTTTTTTAATATACATATACATACATATATGAAACTAATTGAAGAGTAAATTAATTATTCTATTGAAAAACTAAATGTGGAGTGAGTGATAGACATTTTCGTCGACTTGTGGCAAGAAAAATAAGAGCACAATTGAAATCGTGAAAAAAGCTATTGTTCCAGAAAATGAAAATGTTCCTAGTTGTAGCAAAAATGTATCCGAAGAACTAAATATAAATATATGTAATGTGCGTAATGCGGCTAGTGGTAACTCTAACAACAATAATAATGATATAAATGCAAAATTAAGAAACTGGTGTGTCAAATATAAAATTCGTAAAAGGGCATGCGATGAAATTCTCCAAATATTTCGTAGTGCTGACGTGCGTGTACCTGCATCAAAGAAACAATTAATGACGTTGCCTAACTCAGAAATACTATAATTGATGTGTCGCCTGGAAAATACTTTCATTTCGGAGTAGAAAATGCCCTTTCTTTGATGAAACTTTCTTTACCTCCAAATATGGATTGCCTATATATTGATATCAATATAGACGGGTGCCCGCTTTTTAAAAGTTCAGGGACACAACTTTGGCCAATTTAAGGAGCAGTGTCAAATCGTAATGATATGAAACCATTTTTGATTGGCGCGTATGTAGGTAACAGTAAGCCGAATTCCATAAACCGTTTTTAACAAATTTTGTAGATGAAATAAAGCACATAAATTATCATGGCTGGTTCTTGAATGGAATAAAAATGTCTATAAAAATTTGCAAATTTATTTGCGATGCTCCGGCAAGAGCATTTCTTGCCGGTGTTGTTGGCCACACAAACAGCAATGGGTGTTCAAAATGCACACAAACTGTTAAGAAGATTAATAAAAGATTAACTTACAGTAAAACTTCCGCACAATTAAGAACAGCTGAAAGTTTTAAAATAGAAACGATAGACTTCATCACTGCGTAGATTTTTTGCAAAGTTCAAACGTTCTCGAAAAAATTGGAATTAATATGGTTACGTAGATACCTTTGGACCCCATGCACCTTGTCGATTTTGGTTGCACAAAAATATATTGACTGCAATTTGGGAAAATAAACATAAAACTCGTAAGATAACTTCTCTTCAGAAAGTTGAATTAAACAAAAAAATAAAAAGTATTCGAAAATACATTCCAAAGGAATTTGGTCGAAAGCCAAGGGAGTTTGATGAATTGGCCAGATGGAAAGCCATCGAATTCAGGCAATTTTTGCTTTATACTGGCATTGTACTCTGCAAGGACTATTTTGATGAGAATTTGTTTTATCACTTTTTATTGCTGCACTGCGCGTATCGAATTTTCTCTTCAAATAAATGGGAAAATAATTTGCCTTTAGTTCGACAGATGCTTTGCGATTTCGTTCAACAGTTTGGATCCATTTATGGAGAAGAAAAATTGTCATACAATATTCACAATTTGTTATATTTGCCTCATTGCATTGAAAGCTTTGGTAATGTGGATAATTTTTCGAGCTATAAATTTGAAAATTACTTACAAGCTTTAAATCAAGATGTCCATCAACTTACCAAAATATTGCAACAAATATATATTAGATGTGCGGAACGACATGCGTTTTCAGTAGATTTACCCAAAGCAACAGGTTTAAAAAATGTCTTAGAAGGATCTTCTCTCTACAAAAATTATAAAACGAACATGTTTATACTTAGTTCTGAAGCACCAAATACCTGTTGTTTTATTAAACCATCAGAGTTGTTGAATTTTGTAAAGAAAATGAAGAAGAATATGTTTTAGGGAATAGATATACAGAAATAGAGAATTTTTTTGAACTACCAGTTACAAGTTTGGAATTGGGAATTGGATTAGTGCATGAAGTCGCCACTAATGTAGAAAAATTTAATGTAAAAGAGTTATTGTACAAGGCGATGTGTTTGCCATATCAAGATAAAATGTTTTTTTTTTTTTGCCAATTCTTCATCACTTCACACTTTAATTATCCTTTCAATTGAACATGTAAATTGAAACATATAATATAAATATAATCGATTTAGACTAAATATTCCAAAATGTCAAAACGGAGCTACATGATGATAAATCACGAAAATTCTCCACCTTGTGAGTGTGGAATTAAAATGAAAAAATTGGGTAAGTAATAACTATACATAATTGTGTATATTAAATTGATTAAACAATTTATTTATAGAAGAAGAGGTGCAACAAATGAAAAACTTAATTTGTGAACTACATGTGTGGATGGATAAACTGTTAGAGAAAGCATTTCCGAAATCTACAAGCCTGGACATATTTCCAATAAAAAGCGTTGAAGAAATGGAACATTTTGAGGAAAATACTGAAATGTTTCAAACAAATGACGTAGTAGTTAACTGAATGAACAGTATTTTCTGCGAAACTATATAACTAATACTTTCCTGATTTCAATAGATTTGTAGCATTAAAGAATGTATAGGTTCAACACCTATTACAAAATCTCTACAATTTATCATCACAGAAGAGTGCTTGTTAGAGTATAATTGGGATGGGCTTCAGAAGAAAAAATCATTAAAAAAACCAACTTATTTGGAAAATTTGTGTTTGGTAGGTTTGTTTTTAATTAAATACATAAATTCACAACTCACAATTGCTTTTTCTAATTTTAGATGCTCTGAAGTCTCCGGAATACGGCTTCCCAAATTACGAAAATGATATTAAAAAATCGATACAATTAATAAAAAATAGGGTGTATAAAAAAAAACTGCGATAATAAATCAAAATAATATATTGATGAATTAAAAGTCTTTCGTGTCATTATTAAACAGCTTATTTTTATTAAAACAATGGCCACATTTACTCCTTTTTTAGATAGCAGAGGTAAGGCCTCATTTACTCCTTTTTTACGTCGCTTGAGGTGAGGCCTCACGATGTAGGACATGCAATGTTAAAAAGATATGAAACTTATATGGCGGAGTAAGCCCTTTCTACCTTACAATTCCGACATGAATAAGGCCATATGAATCCCTTTTATGCCCCGCTGGGTATGTATACACATGTAAATAAAGCACGTCGCAAGTAAAAATTACAAAGCAACGAGACGACATCATCGTATATACTTATATGCGTACAGTGTCAGAAAGGGCAGCCAAAATTTATAGTAAATGGCACAACAAAAAAATTTTCATTCATGAACGCAAGTGCACATTCTAAGAGCAAATTTATCGCCTGCCGCACACCACACCTACACCCATCACTAATACGCTACACTCACCTCGACCTCACCACAACCCACATCAACACCACCCACACGCCAGAGCCCAGGATCCACACACACAAACACACACCACCCCTACTCCACATAAAAAGGCAGACCTATACACAAACAAGTCAGTTCAGATTCGACCGCCTTTGAATCGACGTGGCTTTTCCGCAGCGTTCCATCTCCAAATATTGAAGTTTATTTTAAATTGAAATTAATTTATATTAAGTAAATTTATATTTGTTAAAAAAAAACCCACAAATCAAGTGTTGCTTCGATTGTTAGAACACATATAAGTCGAGTGTTAAATTTATATGGTTAAGAAAAAATATATCAACAAGTGGTGAATCCCGAGTATTTTTTTATTTTAAAATAAACAAAACAAACAAGTGGTAAGTGAAGCGGGCAGGGATTAAAACAATGTGTACAGGCAACCCCGGTTAAGTAGAACTCCGCTTAAGTGCCAACTTCCTGTATTTTGCCACAGCTCATGTTTTGTTTTTTGAAATACATATGAATTATTGTTTTAAGTGTTGTCCGCACTCGTTTATGTACCATATTACATTTTTATTTTTAACAAACCTCAAAAATCTGTATCCGGGATTGATTGTATTTGTAAAGAATGTAAAAAATATTTGAAAATTCTAAAATATTTTTACGCGGCTCGTAAAAATCTGCATCGTTATATAAATAAGCTCATGAACATGCATGTTTACGCTGGTTTGCAGGCGAAGTTGTTTCAGCCGCAAGGGAAGCGGTAACAATCGGCGGACGTTCGTTTATTTTTTTCGGCACAACTCGGATTTTCTACCAACAACACAATGCTATGACGCTTCAGTCTTTCGACACATTACGGGGATTCTCTTACTCTTGCAAGATTGCACGATGACACAAAATACAAAAATCCTATAGCGAAATATGCAAGGGCACGAGAGCACCCATCGCAGAATCTAGTGGATATATGAACAGCTGATTCGGTTAATTTATTGAGAATGACTATTGTGTATTCGCGCACATTCTGTATTCATACTATAACAAAAAACTGTAACTAATCTTTATAATTTAAGTGGAAATTTATTTATTTATTTACCTTCCTCAACAATTTAACGGCGTAATATGTCTTTATGTAAAATGATAGGGTTGCAATTATGTTTTTAGGTGTCATTAGCATATCTCGCTTAGCTTTAGGTGAACAAAACTATAATACTCTGTAGCAACTGGTTGCAAGAGAATAAAAATGTTAATACTGATCGCAACATTAGTAGTTTGTTAAGCGGCCGTAATTTTGTAGTAACTGGTAATAGCTGAAATATTTGTATATACGCTCATGAACTCAAGGTAAGGTTTCAAACAAGGCGACTTCTTATCGCGCGACTTCTTCCATCTGTTGCTGGAGAAAATAATTCGAGCTGCAGAACTTAATCGAACAGGTACAATCTTTTATAAGAGTGTACAGCTGCTGGTGTATGCCGATGATATTGATATCATTGGCTTTAAAAACCGCGCCGTTAGTTCTGCTTTCTCCAGACTGGACAAGGAAGCAAAGCAAATGAGTCTGGTAGTGAATAAGGGCAAGACGAAACATCTCCTGTCATCGAACAAATAGTCGTCGCACTCGCGACTTGGCTCTCACGTCACTGTTGACAGTCATAACTTTGAAGTTGTAAATATTTTTGTCTATTTAGGAACTTGTATAAACACCACCAACAATGTCAGCCTGGAAATCCAACGTAGGATAACTCTTGCCAACTGGTGCTGGGTAGGAAATTGAGGAGTAGTGTTCTCCCTCGACGAACGAAAACCAAATACTATAAGTCAGTCATTATTCTCGTCCTGCTGAATGGTGCAGAGGCTTGGACGATGAGAACATCTGATGAGTCGACGTTGCGAGTTTTCGAGAGAAAAGTTCTGCGAAAGATTTATGGTCCTTTGCGCGTTAGCATTCCAAGGAACGATGAACTGTATGAGATATACGACGACGCTGGCATAGTTCAGCGAATTAAAAGACAGCGTCTACGCTGGCTAGGTTATATTGTCCGAATGGATGAAAACACTTCAGCTCGCTATCGTTAATACTTCTCGAGATATTCGGCTTTTAGGGTAAGGTTTTATAGAATTTTTATAGATGGTATGTATTAAAAAATCTATGAAAATTGCATACAGCCTTACTTAAAAAGCTGAATATCTCGAGAAGTATTAATAATGGCGATTTTGACCTCAGACCTTTTTTATAGCAAATAAATTTTCCTACAAGTTTGCCATTTAAGTTTTTTCTATAGCTCTTGTCATTTAAGAGATAAATACAAAAAAGGCGAATTTCATGGAAAAATCAGATTTAGAGCCCCATGCTACCGCGCCAGTGTGAGTTACAACTTTTGCAGAGTGAACAATTTTGAGAAATATGCGTCTTAAGTCAAAGCGATGCCATAAAATACCTCTGATCTGTAGAAATTTAAAGATAAAAAATCATGATAGCAGTGTATTTTCTATGGAAAATTTTCACTAAAATTTTCAGGGAATTTCTACCAGTCTAGTTTTCACTAAGACATTTTTTAATATGTGTGGTTATTTTAAATGAGCTCAGACTCATAAGAATCTACGTAGAACAACTGAGTTGCTAAAAGTTCCAAAGATGATTTCCGACAAAAAAAGTCCATATACCTACCTGCAACGAAACAAAAAAGGGGGAAATCATAACATGTAGTGAACTTATTGCTGAGAGTGACAGTTTAATAAGATACTGCACTCAGTTTTCCTCTTCGCCTATTCAGGACAACTCTGAATCAGCATTAGAAATCAAAGGCAAATTTGATACAATGGTACAATCTGACGACTCAGATCTACCAGAAAGTTTTAAATCCTCGACTTACGACAAATATGTAAACTGCTTGGATCAGTAATCGTAAAACAGTTCGCATTAAATGACGACATTTTCCATATGCCTAGGGGAAGTTCTGAAATCAAGATTTGAAAACGAAAAAATATTGGTAGGAAACAAGTGAAGAATGTAACAAACTTCAATCCACTGTTTCCAGCTGTTCTTGCGGCTCCACGTGGCAGCAAATAAAGGATTTCCTAACTACCCAGTATGAGATCGTAGAAAGGGTACATAACTAGACCAAAACCTTCCAATGACCCCAAGCCAGTAGTAACAGCAATTTAAATTGAAGCTTTTTAAAAAATCAAACGTTCACATCTGAGCAGTACAAACAAACAATTTAGTAAAGCCAAAGAACTTTTCCCAAACTACTTTTATTGCCACAAACGACATCATTCAAACAGCGCAAATGTAAGAAAACAACGTGTTTTGTTGCAACATCAAATCCAAAAAGTGTCCACGAAGTATCATGCTGCTCAAAATTGTTAAAAAATCTAACTTGGGTACTACTACCACAGCAGGAGTCTCAATCTAACACCGACAAGAACTGTTTAAGCTCAGGGTCTTAATAAACCAAGGATAACAATCATTTATAGCATCTAGGGCACAAATCATTACCGTAATTTCTTCCCAAGCATATAATTAACAAATATGCTTCCAAGCTTTCACATATACAGCAAATATTGGAAAAAGGGAGAGGTCACCTTAAACTAGCAGATCCCAACAGAAGAGCACTCCAGTGGCCACCACAGAAGGATCTCAAAACTCGCCGAAACAGGAGTACATTACCAAATGAGACGAGCAAAAGAAGTATCTTTGGAAAAATGCAAAGGTATCGTGCAAATCATAAAGACGGTGTAAGCAAAGAAAAAGAACGTCAGCTTGGATGTCAACAACGGAGCGGCACAGCTGGATGAACTCTTCGACGTAATCAAGAGTTCCCGCAGAAACTGGCTCATCGCAGAAAACGAGAAAAGACGCGGACTTATACCCAAGACACACATGTAGTACATAATGTAGTATAATATAGAACCTATATGTGTGTCATCAGTATTTCACATTTTTGTTCCAAAGCAAATAGAGTTCCGTACTACAATAGCATATTACATACCATTGAGATTCAGTGGTGTTCTGCAATGTACTACGATGGATCGCATTGAACACACCCAAAGCTTTAAAGCTCATTCTGTCAAAATCATGTGTTTTCGCTGCCAGCTGACAAAATAAAAAATAAATAAATTTATCAGCTGTGGCGGTAAGACAAAAAATATGGAGAAAGTCCAAAACAAATATATTGACAATGCCGCAATAAGAAATATAATTGAAGTGTGGGCACAATTTAATTCCCAACTGCGTGGAGTTCACAAAAATAGCCACATTTACTTGGCAATGAGCACGCAACTTGTAAATGAACACGGTGTTTTCCTAGCGCCAGCCGAGCTGTGAAATCGAATTAATAATTAAACAAAGAAGTAGAGGTTTGTAAATAATTATACAATAATAATAAGTATGTGCTAATTTAAACATATCAGACAGGAACGGAAGGCTGTGGGCCCAAGCGGAGGAGCTCCGTGCTCTGCTGGGTTGTTGGAGTTTTAGGTAAAAAGACAATGTTTCATTATTTTATTCACAAATTGAAGTGTAATCTTCTTTTATTTTGGGCCATAACATTTAAAATCTCTTCCTCCGTCACGTCTATATCATGCTTCTCCAGTTTTATTTCTTAAATATGTTTTAAGCCTGCGAAGTGAGGAAAACGAGCGTTCACTTGAAGCGACAGATATAGAGATTTTTGCTCCAATCTTTAAAAAACGATGCACTGTTTTGAAAATTTTTGCATCGCAACAATTCAACGCGTCTAAAAAAGTTTTGGATCTCTTTGTTTGATTTAACCAGTTCCGGAAAATATATTCAAAATTTTAGTTAGAAAATATAATCTGAAGAGAAGATTTTTAACCTTTTCCACATTCTAAAATCAGCACCGAAATCACCGAGATCTTCTACATCTGCGGACCATTGCTTTTCTAAAACACGAACAGTCTCCTGCATCTCAATAACGTCAAGATTTATGCATTTATTTGGCAAAATGTTTTCAATTTTGGAAAGCAGCTCTCGATGTTTTAAAAATCGTTCATTGATTTGGTCCAAAAAATGATCTAAAAACGGTATATAAATTGATCTGCGGTAATATTCTTCCGGTTCGCCTTCATAATTGTCGCGATTAGTTTGCCGTTTCGCCAAACGCGAAATTTTGATTTCTAAATCTAATTCTGCGGCTATTGTTTTAACTGATTCAAACATTATTTTAAACGATTGTTCAGAATCCTTACGCGTTTCACTAATTTCAGCATACAAATTATTTGCATAAGCAACGCAGCTGCTCAAATCACAGTCTATTTGCTGCAAACATAGGCTTATGTGTTTTGATAATGCAAAAATTGGCTTTAGTATCGCCATAGCAATCACAAATTGAGGTGACTGGATTGCAGTCAACAAAGCATGTGGCTTCTTAAATTTTCAGTATGAAGCTGTTCCAACGCTGTACAGATCAATGGGAATAAATCGTTAAATAAAGAAAGAGATTCTAAATGGTCCACCCAACGTGTTTCGCAGAATTTAAGTAACCTCACTTGCTTTGAGTTTGGAAAGGATTCAAGAATAAGATTTTTGAGCAGTGTGGCTGCTTTAGTTGACATCCGAAAAAGATTTACGGTCTCTTTCATGGAACCAATACAATTTCTTATAGCAGGTATTTAGCAAGTCGTTGCGATGGCTAAATTTAAGCTGCGATTAGCACAGTGCACATAAAGAGCCGCTGGATATAAATTTTGGATGACACTAGCACAACCTTTGACATGTCCACTCATCGACCGCGCTCCGTCATAACCTTTAGAAAAAAAAGTATAATTTAATTGTCCCAAAAATAGAAGAGTTGAAAGCTCACCTTGACCCCTTATGTGTGTAAAACTAAGTTTAAGTTCTTTTAATTTATCAATTAGCACATTCGCAAGACCGCTGCCAGTTGTATCCTCAACAGGAACAAAACATTAAAAGTCCTCTCTCAGTTTTCCTCATTCTCAAAACGATCAACATACAAAGCAAAGCACTGACATTGAGATTTATTAATAATAATTTTTTTTGTATTATTTGTCCTGCTCTTTTAATAATTTCATTTTGGATGCGCCAACTGAAATAATTAGCATTACGTGCTGCAGTTTCAACATGCTTTTTTAAATTTTCGTCGCTACTATCTATTGCTAAACGCAAAAGAGCCCTGAAGTTCCCATCGTTTTCAGCAGGCATTTCTAAAGAAAGAGTTGCTGCGCCGAAGAACGCCAGATGTAGAAAGATGTTTTAGCTGCGTGTCGAAGATCGCCAGATGTAAAAGGATGTTTTAGATGCGTCGAATAACGCCGGATGAATAGAAACTGATGTAAAATGCGTGCGGACTATCGCCGGATGAATAGAAACTGATGTAAGTAAATGCGTGCGGACTATCGCCGGATGAATAGAAACTGATGTAATACGTGCGGACTATCGCCGGATGAATAGAAACTGATGTAATACGTGCGGACTATCGCCGGATGAATAGAAACTGATATAATACGTGCGGACTATCGCCGGATGAATAGAAACTGATGTAAATGCGTGTTTTTAACCGCGTGCCGAATATGCCACTAGTAACGTCCGCCGATGTGTACGCCTCGACCCAAGTGTCCGAAAAAAAAAAAAAAAAAAAACATCCGGCTCGAAGGACCACATATATAATGTACCACTTACTCTCTCACTGACTCCGCAAAGAAGAGTTTATTAACGCAATGGTTCGCTTAAAATTATCACAAGTGTATTTAATAGAATGATAAATGTTACAATAAGCAATCTCCCTGGTCGAATACCAGTGGAGGAGTGAAAACTTAAGTTTCAAATAAAAAGGAATGAAATTGATTGACTCCCTGGTCGGATACCAGTGGAGGCTGTATCTCTAGGATTACACAATTCTAAAAAGGAGACACTCGAAAATTATGATGTTGATTGAATTGCTGCGCCGAAGAACGCCAGATGTAGAAAGATGTTTTAGATGCGTCGAATAACGCCGGATGAATAGAAACTGATGTAAAATGCGTGCGGACTATCGCCGGATGAATAGAAACTGATGTAAAATGCGTGCGGACTATCGCCGGATGAATAAAAACTGATGTAAAATGCGTAGCGGAACTATGCGGATGAATAAAACTTATGTAAAATGCGGACTATCGCCGGATGAATAGAAACTGATGTAAATGCGTGTTTTTAACGCGTGCCGAATATGCCACTAGTAACGTCCGCCGATGTGTACGCCTCGAACCAAGTGTCCGAAAAAAGAAACCACGCTGCTTTCAGGACGAGCCCTTTTTTGCCCGTTGGGCTGTGGAGAGTTATGGTGGGTTGATGTACGGCGTGTATTGGTGTGTGTGTGTGTGTGGGTGTAGACTGCGGCTTCCAACGATGTTGACGATGAGTGTGGTCTCCAAGTGTGGAGAGTGTGCCAGTGTTGCTTTTTGCGTGTCACAAAGTTGCTTTATGAGTGGTGTGTTGTGTGGTGTAGGGGTGTATAAGGGCGGAACGCTAACTCATTTAGCCATCCCGGCCCCCCTAGGCGAATGTTCAGCCTAGTAGTCGCTGAAGCTGCTGCAACGTTGCCACAACGTTGCTGAGCCCGGATGTACGTCGATGGGGCGGCCTTTGATGGCGCCTTGTCGATGCTGCATTGCGCTGACGCCATAGACGGGACTCCTGAGGAGGTGCCGGTCTTCGCCGACGTGCCACACGACTAGCTTGCTGCGGTCTGGTTGTGTCGCGGCTATGCGGTGCAGGTGACCGACCAACCTCACGTTTCGGGGTGCGGTGGAGCAGCGTGTGATGCTGCCTGCCACAGATGTGGCACAAAGCCCCTGAGTCACAGTCGTGAGTTGCGTGCGCGGGGACCAGACAATTGTGGCAATGCCCATGCGCCTGTACTATCTGCTGGCGTTGAATTGGTGACAACCCCTTGAAGAGCCCACAGTATTGCAGTCGGTGGGGCGGCGACAAAGGGGGCATCGTAAACGAAGGGGCTCAGCTGGTGATGACGGTGCTGTTGTTGGTGCTCGTACGATACTACGAGCGGGAAGTGACGGTGTTGTTGCAGTGGTTGTCCGAGGCGCCGGTGTTGGGGCAACCCTAGGACGGGGCACACTGATGGCCGATCGCAATGTTGGCGTTGGAGTTGCCATGCTTTCTGCATCCATGCTTGCCTGTATGGAGAAAAAGTTGTGGTTAGTTGCAACTCATTTCTATATATTATGCAATTGTGCGATTTGTAACCAACTTTATTTGGTTTGTCAGAATTTAGTAATCTACCCATTGTTTTGTAGCATCTTTATGACTTATCATATGTGCGATTGATTTTGGTTTTAGTTATTAGACGGATTTTTCAATTTCTGCGTTGCCGTTATTATCTGCGGTTGGTAAGAAGCATAGTTTAACGAGCGGTCTCGTTAGAGTTCCGTTTTGAGTACGGAGATCAACTACTCGGATATGACCGTCGGAGCCGTGATGAAGCTTCTCTATGCGACCAAGCCGCCATTCTGTAGGGGGGAGACAATCACCGTGTAGTAGGACAAAGTCTCCAAGCTTTGGCGCCTTTTCGGGAGTTTTCCAGCGGTACCTTTTGTGAAGGTCCTTTATATACTCCTCCTTCCATCGGCGGCTGAAATCATGATGGAGAATTTTAATTCTTTCCCATCTGTTCAGTAAGGAAAGCGACTCCACGCCTGGCTCAGGTATGGCCAGAATGGGTGCTCCTTTGAGAAAGTGCCCTGGTGTAAGAGCTGTTAGATCTGAGGGATCTTGCGAGAGTGTCGTCAATGGCCGTGAATTGAGAACGGCTTCAATACGAATTAATAATGTTGTGAATTCTTCAAAGTTAAATTTGTAGTTTCCAGCTTTTAAAGTGGGATTTAAAGCTTTTTACCGCTGATTCCCATAAACCACCCATATGAGGAGCGCTTGGAGGGATGAACTGCCAGTTAATGCCTTGGGGAGCGTACTTTTGTACAATCTCTTGTTTGATGAAGTCCACGAACTGTTTTTCAGTGGCTCTTTGAGCTCCTATAAATGTCTTGCCGTTGTCGCTCATGAGCTTTGACGGAAAACCACGTCGTCCGACGAAGCGAGCAAATGCCGCCAGGAAAGCCTCTTTTGTCAGATTAGTACATAGCTCGAGGTGTACTGCTTTTGTCGTAAAACAGACAAAGACAGCCACGTAGCCTTTCATCAGTGTAGGAGACCTTAGCATGGACGCCTTTATTTGAAAAGGCCCAGCAAAATCGACACTTGTGATTGTGAAGGGCAGAGCAAAGTTGCAGCATTCCGGTGGAAGTGCTGCCATAATCTGTGTTCGCATCTTTTGTTTATGCATAGTGCAGATCTTGCACGAAAAAATGCATTTCTTTATCTGTGGCTTGAGTCTTGGGATATAAAACTCTTGGCGGACTATTTGTTGCATGAGGCGGTGTTCTGCATGTAATAATAGTACGTGGACATAATTGAGATATAATGTGGCAAATTGCGATCTCTCTGGTATAACAATGGGATGGCGTTCGTTATAAGTTAGGCTTGAATTGACAAGCCGCCCATTTGCACGTACTAGGAATGAGCTAAGAGTGAGCTCTTTTTGTCAATTGGCTTCGATTCTTTTAGTGACCCCAGGTCGCGGCTGAAGTAGCGCGTTTGGGCTGATGCGATAAGAGCGACTTTTGCCTTTTGTAAGTCTTGGTGCGTCAATGTATCGCATTGGGGGCAAGTTGCTCCCTTTACCTTAAGTTTGAGTCGCTCTGCGAATTTGAGAATATAGGCGACTACTCTGAGTGCTCGGGGGAACGATGAAAATCGTTCAAGGATGTCATCATCATCCAATATTGTGTGGTAGGTGTCGATTTTTCGACCTTCGGGGGCAATTAGGTTGCGCATTGGCGATTGTGGCCAAGAATCGGGAGATTCTGTCAACCATCGGGGGCCATTCCACCAGAGGGTGGTGGTGGCAAGGTGCAGAGGTTTGCACCCTCTTGTACCTAGATCAGCAGGATTGTCAGCACTGGCTACGTGTCGCCAAGTGGCTGATCCCACTAGGTCAAGAATTTGAGACGTTCGATTGGAGATGTACGTCTTCCATGCATGTGGTGGTTTTTCCAACCAAGCTAATACAATCTCGGAATCGGACCATAGATATAATTTATTTTTCGCCATATTCAGTTGCGTTTGCACTATGGATTCTAGTTTGGCAAGTAGTAATGCACCACATAGTTCTAGTCGTGGTAGACTTATGGTTTTTAGAGGAGCCACTTTTGCTTTTGCAACTAGTAAGTGGCTTGTAGTCGCTTCGTCACTTTGTGTGCGAACATATACAGTGGCGCAATACGCCTTTTCAGAGGCGTCACAAAAGCCGTGTAGTTCGACTTTGTGCTCTGGGACATAATTTACCCATAGTGGGATTTGTATTTGTGTAATATCTTTGAGATTGCTCGCGAACTGGGACCACTTTTCTAAACGAAGTGGTTTTACTTGCTCGTCCCAGTCGGTACCATCTAGCCATAATTCTTGTATCAGGATTTTGGCTTGTATTATAATTGGCGATAGCCATCCTGCGGGGTCAAAAATTTTTGCCACAGAGGAGAGAATTTGGCGTTTCGTAATGGCGGATATTGCGGATATGGACTCAGTCGTGTATGAAAACTGGTCCGATATCGCATTCCATTGGATGCCCAGAGTTTTTGTTGTACTTTCCTCTTTGAAAATAAGGAAATTAGTGTCCAACAAATTTTCTTTTGGTATATTTTTTAATATAGCTGGGTGATTTGCCGTAATCTTTTTTAATGGAAACCCTGCGGATTTGAGGGCTTGGATTACTTGTGATAGTGATTCGTATGCTTGTGGAAGACTGTGACTTCCAGACAGAATATCGTCTACATACGTTTGTGATTTTAACACCTGGGTCGCCAGTGGAAATTCTGACTTGGTGTTTTCAGCCAATTTATGGAGTGTTCGAATGGCTAAGTATGGGGCACACTTAACGCCAAAGGTCACTGTTTTTAGCTTGAAGTCGCGTAGTGGACTATTGGCTGATTTTCGGAAAATAATTCGCTGAAAATCTTGATCGTCTTTATGTACGACTATTTGTCTATACATTTTTTCAACGTCCCTGTTAAATACGTATTTGAATATACGCCAGTTTAGAATAAGCAGCATTAAATCAGGTTGGAGCGTGGGTCCCGTAAACAGGATATCGTTTAGGGAATTCCCCGAGCTAGTGGATCTTGAGGCGTTGAAGACAACTCTTACTTTAGTTGTTTTTTTATCTGGCTTTACTACTGCATGATGTGGCAAGTAAAATGAGTAGTATTTGCCATTGATGATTTTTTCGCATGGACTTATTTCCTCCATGTGATCTAAATGGAGTTATTCTTCCAACACACCATCATATTCTGGTTTCAGTGCACCTTTTTTAAGTAGGTTTCTTTCCATACTTTGAAACTGCTGTATTGCAGAGGTGCGAGAGTGACCTAAGGCGATTGTGTTGGGAAATTGCTGTTTTAGTGGTAGTCGTACGACATACCGACCATTATCTGATCTAGTAGTTGTGGCTTTGTAAAAGTCTTCACATACTGATCTTCTGGGGTTTTGATTGAAATGGGGGGGAGTTCTTCTATTTCCCAAAATTTTCTCAATTGTGAATTGAGGTACTCATTCGAGATTTCCTCAACTTGAGTTGTCATTGTTGTGACTGGTTCCGTAACTAGTCCACTTAGGATCCAACCGAAAATAGTCTTTTGTGCCAACAGTGTGTTTGAAATTTTCTCAATACCTTCGAGTATTATTTGAGGTATGAGATCGCTGCCTAATAGAAGGTCTATTTGAGCGGGGGTGTTGCAGTTGGGATCTGCTAACTTAAGGTGTGAAACCTTTTCCCAATGCTTGCTATTTATATGATAGCTTGGTAACATATTGGTTAATTGCGGTAAGACTATAGCTTCTGCTTGTATTCTTATATCCGCTTGGGGGGAAAATAGGGTAATGGGGCAGATTTTATTAGAGTTTTGAACTACTCTTCCGCCCATTCCCGTAATTTCAAAGTTGGCTTGTCTTGTTGGCAGATTTAGCCTATTTTGTGCCCTAGACGCTATGAAAGATCGTTGTGATCCTTGGTCTATTAGGGCTCTGAGCTTAAACAGTTCTCCTCGATGTTCGATGGAGACGACTGCTGTGGGTAGTAGTACCCTACTTTGATTTTCGCTGTGTAGCGTTTGAGTTGTTAATGCCTTTGAGCAGCATGGTGCTTCTTGGCAATTTTGAGAATTTGGCACTTCGGGATTTGTTGTTGCAACTAAACCCGCGGCTCTTTTGATATTTGCGCTGTTTGGGGGTAAGCTGGAGAAATTATTTATATGAAGCATCGAATGGTGTCGTTTATGACAATAGACGCAGTTAAATTTGCTTTCGCATTCTTTGAGTGTATGCGCATGTGATAGACAGTTTGTACAAAGTCTTTTAGTTTTTACGAAATTGTTGCGGTCGATAATATTCAATTTTTTAAATCTCTCTCAAGATTTGAGCTTATGCCCTCCTATACATAGTTCGTTCTATTTAAATTGTTGTTGCTATTGGCTTGGGGCTTGTGGAAGCTTCTATTGAAATCTTGCTGAATACCTTTTGGTTTACTTGTATTTATTTTTTTGTCCACCCTTTCTGCGATTTCGTACTGGGTAGTGAGAAAATCTTTCATTTGTTGCCATGTTGGGCATTTTTTACGTGATGAGAGCGATTGCTCCCACAATAATAAAGACTTTTCTGGTAATGCTGCTGTGCATATATTTACCAGTATAGGATCCCAGTTGTCTGTGGGAATATTTTGGGTCGATAAAATCGACAAACAATTGGAAACCGTGGATTGAAGTTTGATAAATTCTTCACTGGTTTCCGTTTGAATTTTTGGCAAGTTCATCAGAATTGTTATCTGCTTATCGACCAATATTTGTTCATTCTCGTATCTTAATTTTAAAGCTTCCCAAGCCATATTAAAATTGTCGTCATTTAATGCGAACTGTTTTACTATGACGCCAGCTTGACATTTCGTTTTGTATCGGAGGTGATACAATTTTTGTGCATTAGATAATTTTGGGTGGTTTATGTAAACGGCTGCGAACATGTCCCGGAAGGACGGCCATTGTTCATAACCCCCATGAAAAATTTCTGTGTCACATGCGGGCACCTTGAGGTGGATGCCTGAACTTGCCTCTTGACTTTGTACTTGTGGCATCTCTACTCGCGGAAGTGGAGTAGGTGCAATTGCTTTAATTAGTTTCAATTGATCTGTAATCATTGCTTTCGTTTCTTCAAATTTGTCTAAGCAATTTTCATATTTGGCGTAAGCCGATGACTTGAAATTTTCCGGTAGATCTGAATCATCAGATTCTACTATTGCGTCATAAGAAGCTTGGAGACGTATCCAAAAATTGTCCAGATTTTCCTTTTTGATTTTTAATGCCGATTCAGAATTATCTTGAATTGGCGAAGATGAAAATCGAGTGCAGTATTTAATAAAACTGTCACTCTCAGCAATAAATTTACTGTATATAATGTCTTTCCCCCTTTTTGGTTTCGTAACACCTTGCTTTGAGCGTGTAGCTTCTGCAGGTGTACATGGACTTTTTTCGTCCGAACCCATTTTTGGAACTTTCAGTAGTTGTGAAGATTTAGATTCTTTGGAATCTGTGTCCATTTAGAACAAAATAAATTAACGAAATAAATTTTATTTTCTTTCAGTGTAAACTGATTGAGTTCGAATGAAATCGCTGATTGCAAAGCGAATTTTTCGTAAATTGGTAAAATTGTAAAATTTTTTGGTTTATTTTATTTTATTGAGCGGATTTAATTAAATAACGCGTTCGTTTTAATTAATTTGAAAAGCATAAAGGTATTAACGAATTTATTTATTATTATTTAATTGCTAAAAAGGCAATATTTATTTTATTAATTTGTTTAGTGTTTGTATATCTTATAGGGTATACCTATAGACGAATCCGTTTGTATGTAGTACTTGCAACTGAGTGCTCGTATAAGAGATCAGTGTTTTTGTACATGCATATACGCAATCCTGCTTGTTTTTGCTTATAAAGCACAAGGGGTATTGCCGAAATGTGCCAATTTGGACTTTGAATATGTAAGTTAAGTTGTTCGTAATATTTAATTATTTGTTTATTTATGTAAATATATATTTTAATACTTTATGCTTTTTCTACGGAACAGTTTTATAAGCATATATAATTTTTATGTACCCTCGTATTGTACTATTGACGTTACGTATATACGTATGTGTGAGTGTATATGCAAATGTGCATATATTGTTTCCTAATGGAACGAGAGGAATTGAGAAACGAAAAAAAGTATGTGCACTTCGGCTTGTAACTGTGCACTCTCTGTATGTCCCGTAAATATGTATATGTACGAATTTATGTGAGTACAGTCTATTGGCATGTACTCAAATGCTCTCAAACGGTTGAGTTTATAATATAAATGTACGTATGCTCAAATTGGTGCATATACATACATATGTATGTAAATGAAATTTTTTTTCCTATTCGGTTTTCTTTACCTTTTTCTTGGTTTTCTGCATATATATATGTATATATAATTGTTTTTTGTTTTGCCGTTCGTTTTGCTTACTTATTTGAGGCAATCCTGCTTATGCTTTATCGAGCATAAGGGGTATCACCGGACATAAGTATGTGCAAGTAAAAACTTGAATTTTTCTTTTTTTTATGTTTGTGGATATTATGTGTTTTGGAACACGAAGGTAAGCATTAGCGGCCAATAAACAATCTTTATATATTATATTTGGATATATATATACAGTATATAAATATATATGTGTATAGATACATATGTACATAAATATATATGTACATATATAAATATTTTCATATACATATATTATCTGTTATGCCAAACCGTTTTATTTTCCGTATTCCGTTTTAACCAAAGGTTACTTATTATAACAGCTTGGCAACCGGTGTTTTTGCAAAAACAGTAAAATGAAATGAGAATAACTTTATGAGTTATTCTATGCAAGTAATTTTTCCCAAATTAAATAACCGAAATGAGAATAACTGGATGAGTTATTCTATGCAAATATATTAAATTTTACGCAAAGAATTTTTTCTTGTAATGATACATATGTATGTACAGATATGTACGTGTATGCAAAAATTGAAATAAAATATGCAATACTAAAGGGAATCGATACGACTCACCTTATTATCCGTCATGGGATTTTGGGGATTACTACTCTAGGCCAATGGATAATAGTTCCTATTCCAAATCCTGCTGCGATGGCTTCCTGGTGGTTGTTTTTTTTTTTTTTTTTTTGGTTGGTTTTATTCGCGCCCGTTTTAAATTAATCTGTATTTGGTTTTATGCACACATGTATACATATATGTATATATATATACAGTATTATATTCGCGCCCGCTTTTTGTGTCTTTTTTTTTTTTGTAGTAGAAACTGCTTATTATTTGCACTTTTTTCTTTTCTTTTTATTTCTTCGTCACTATGCTTGTGTATAATTTACCTGTTTCACTGCACTTGTGCACTTTTTCATTTTATTTTGTCACCAATTGTAAGATTTTTGTAAAATTTAATATTTTTAGCTGTTTATTTTCACTATAGGGCCATTCAGGATGGCTCGAAGGACCATATATAATGTACCACTTACTCTCTCACTGACTCCGCAAAGAATAGTTTATTAACGCAATGGTTCGCTTAAAATTATCACAAGTGTATTTAATAGAATGATAAATGTTACAATAAGCAATCTCCCTGGTCGAATACCAGTGGAGGAGTGAAAACTTAAGTTTGAAATAAAAAGGAATGAAATTGATTGACTCCCTGGTCGGATACCAGTGGAGGCTGTATCTCTAGGATTACACAATTCTAAAAAGGAGACACTCGAAAATTATGATGTTGATTGAATTGCTGCGCCGAAGAACGCCAGATGTAGAAAGATGTTTTAGATGCGTCGAATAACGCCGGATGAATAGAAACTGATGTAAAATGCGTGCGGACTATCGCCGGATGAATAGAAACTGATGTAAGTAAATGCGTGCGGACTATCGCCGGATGAATAGAAACTGATGTAAAATGCGTGCGGACTATCGCCGGATGAATAGAAACTCATGTAAAATGCGTGCGGACTATCGCCGGATGAATAGAAACTGATGTAAAATGCGGACTATCGCCGGATGACTAGAAACTGATGTAATACGTGCGCCGGATGAATAGAAACTGATGTAAAATGCGGACTATCGCCGGATGAATAGAAACTGATGTAAATGCGTGTTTTTAACCGCGTGCCGAATATGCCACTAGTAACGTCCGCCGATGTGTACGCCTCGACCCAAGTGTCCGAAAAAAGAAACCACGCTGCTTTCAGGACGAGCCCTTTTTTGCCCGTTGGGCTGTGGAGAGTTATGGTGGGTTGATGTACGGCGTGTATTGGTGTGTGTGTGTGTGTGGGTGTAGACTGCGGCTTCCAACGATGTTGACGATGAGTGTGGTCTCCAAGTGTGGAGAGTGTGCCAGTGTTGCTTTTTGCGTGTCACAGAGTTGCTTTATGAGTGGTGTGTTGTGTGGTGTAGGGGTGTATGAGGGCGGAACGCTAACTCATTTAGCCAGTCACGATGGCCTCTTAACGCAAGCCCTTGCCTCCCGCAGACAAGCAAAACACGGATTATAGGATGTAATTTTGCTTGATTTTCAAGCTGTTGCTTTTTGCGGCCATGATTTATTTTCAAAAATCAGCTTGAAATTGGCTGCGTCTTCCACTGCTCTGCGGTGATAATTCTTCTGCTGATGTTCTTTGCATTTCTCAAGCGCCTTCTTCCAAGTTTTAAAAGCAATTTGAACAAAAGAATTTGCCTTTTGGTGACTACCATTTCCAACGTTTTTCCAAAAAAAAGCAACGCAATACAGACAGTAGGCACTATCTTGACTAGGCGAATATACTAGCCATGGAGAAGACTTCAGCTCCTAAAATTAACGTGATATTTGTACATAGGTAAACGAAATATTTTTTTTATTGAAAATAAAAGTAAACACTTACTGCCACTTGGGTGACCTTAGGTACAGCGTTTTCTTCATTAATTATAACGGGAGAATCACTTACGCGTTTTAAAACACTACTTTGAAAATAGTTTTTAATCGAATTTTCACTCATTTTTACAACTTAGTACTTTCTTCAACGACCACTTTGTAATGACGCCAATTACTGTGTAGTACGCATTGTGTACAATAAGCAAATACATTTCATTAACGCTACTGGTACATTAACAGCCAAAAAATTCGTTTGTGAGGGAGAATCGACAGTTAAGAGAGAAATCAGAGAGCTTTTTCATTTCTGCTTACTGATGCTCAAAAGAGTTACAATGATTAATACGAATACAAAAATATAAGGAAAATGCAAAAACGGCACAAGAACAAAACACACGTACGCACATAATTCATTTGTTCTATTCTCATTCACGCTCTAATGACTAGTATGTTTAAGCCGCCACAATCTCCAAGCTTAGGCGCATTTTCTGTGATTTTCCATCGGCACCTCCTGTGGAGGTCCTTAAAACAATCATCTTTCCATCGGCGACTAAAGTCATGATCGAGAATCTTAATTCTTTCTCAACGGTTTAATAAGGAAAGCGACTCCACCCCTTGCTCAGGTGTGGCCAGAATGGGCGCTCCTTTAAGAAAATGCCCTGGCGTGAAGGCAGTAAAGTCTGAGGGATCTTGCGAGAGTGCAGCGAGAGGCCGTGAGTTAAGAAAGGCTTCAATTCTAGTTAAGAGTGTCGTGAACTCTTCATTATTGAATTTATAGTTGCCAGCTAGCTTCTTGAAATGAGATTTGAAGCTTTTTACAGCTGACTCCCATAAGCCGCCCATGTGAGGGGCGCTAAACTGCCAATTGATACCTTGAGAAGCATATTTTTGGACAATGTCCGATGAGACTTGCTTTGTGAAGCCAACAAACTGTTTTTCGGTAGCTCTTTGAGCTCCGATAAATTTTTTACCATTATCGCTCATTATTTTTGATGGAAAGCCTCGTCATCCGACGAAACGAGCAAAAGCCGCAAGAAAAGCCTCCGTCGTCAGATTCGTACATAGCTCAAGGTGTACTGCTTTTGTCGTGAAGCAGACAAAAACAGCCACATAGCCTTTCATGAGGGTAGGAGACCTTAGCATGGATGCCTTTATCATAAAAGGCCTAGCAAAATCTACACCTGTAGTGGTGAAGGGCAGAGCAAAGTTGCAGCGTTCAGTTGGAAGTGCTGCCATAATCTGTGATCGCATTTTCTGCTTATGCATAGTGCAGATTTTGCACATGAAAATGCAATTCTTTATTTGGGGCTTCAGTCGGGGTATGTACAGGTCTTGGCGGACCATATGTTGCATCAGGCGATGTTCGGCGTGGAGCATTAGTATGTGGATATATCTAATTAATAAAGTGGCAAACGGACACCTCTCTGGTATGATTACGTTAGGTTTGAATTAGCAAGCCGACCATTCACACGAAGTAGACCCTTCGTATCTATAAATGAGTTTAGAACTAAGAGTGAGCTCTTTTTATCAATAGGCTTCGATTCTCTTAGTAATTCTATATCGCGGCTGAAGTAGTGCGTTTGGGTTGATGCGATAAGAGCGACATTCGCTTTTTGTAAGTCTTGGTGCGTGGACTCATCGCAATGGAGATAAATTGCACCTTTAACTTTAAGTTTAAGCCGCGCAACTTTTGCTTTTGCCGCTAATAGGTGGCATGTAGTTGCGACATCGCTTTATGTACGCAAATGTATAGTGGCACAATATGCCTTTTCAGAGGCGTCGCAGAAGCCGTGTAGTTCCACTTTGTATTCGGGGGAATAGTTTACCCACCGTGGAATTTGTATCTTCGAGATGTCCTTCAAATTAGTAGCGAACTGGGACCATTTTTCTAAGCGAAGAGGTTTCACTTGTTCGTCCCAGTCGGTTCCATAATTCTTGGATCAGGATTTTCGCTTGTATCATAATTGGCGAAAGCCATCCCGCGGGGTCAAGAAGTTTTGCCACAGAGGAGAGAATTTGGCGTTTTGTCGTTCAGTCGTGTATGAAAACTGGTCCGATATCGCATTCCATTGGATGCCTAGTTTTTTTGTTGTACTTTCCTTTTCAAATATAAGGAAATTAGTATCCAACAAATGGTCTGAGGAATATTTTTTAAAATATTTGGGTGATTGGCTGTAATTTTTTTGAAGGAAACCCTGCGGTATTGAGGGCATTTATTACCTGTGATAAGGTCTCGTGGAAGACTGTGGCTTCCAGACAGCATATCGTCTACATACGTTTGCGTTTTTAAGACTTGTGTTGCCAGTGGAAATTCTGGCTTTGTGTCTTCTGCCAGTTCGTGTAGTGTACGAATGGCTAGATATGGGGCACAGTTTACGCCAAAGGTAACTGGTTTTAATTTAAAGTCGCGTAGTGGACTATTGGTAGATTTTCGGAAAATAATCCGCTGAAAATCTTGATCATTTTTATGTACCAGTATTTGTCGATACATCTTTTCGACATCCCCATTGAACACGTATTTGTATATATGCCAATTTAATATGAGGAGCATTAAATCTGGTTGGAGTGTAGGTCCCGTAAGTAGAATATCATTTAGGGAATTCCCCGAGCTAGTGGTTCTGGAGGCATTGAAGACAACTCTGACTTTTGTTGTTTTTTTTGTCAGGCTTTACTACTGCCTGATGTGGTATGTAGAAAGAGTAATGTTTGCCTTTTATGATTTTTTCACATGGGCTTACTTCCTCCATGTGGTCTAAATGGAGATATTCTTCTAAGACACCATCATAATCTGTTTAAGCTCACCTTCTCTAAGTAGGTTTTTTTCCATACTTAGAAACTGCTGTATTGCAGTGTGTCTGGAAATTGTTGTTCGACATACCGACCATTATCTGATCGAGTAGTTGTGGCTTTGTAAAAGTCTTCGCAATACTGATCTTCTGATGTTGTAATTGAAATGGGGGGAGTTCTTCTAACTCCCAAAATTTTCTCAATTGTGAATTGAGGTACTCATTTGAGATTTCCTTAACTTGAGTTGTCGCGGCTGTGACTGGTTCCGCAACTAGTCCACTTAGGACCCATCCGAAAATGGTATTTTGCGCCAGTAGTGTTTTCGAAATTTTGTCAACACCTTCTAACATGATTTGCGGTATAAGGTCGCTGCCTATTAGGATGTCTATTTGAGCTTGCGTGTTGCAGTTGGGATCTGCTAGAGTCAGCAATAGCATTTGCTTGAATGCGCTTATCCGCTTGGGGGAAATTAGGGTAATGGGGCATATTTTGTTAGAGTTTTGTACCACTCGTCCGCCCATTCCCGTAATTTCATAGTTGGCATGTTTTGTTGGCAGTTTTAGCCTATTTTGTCGCCTAGACGCTATGAATGATCGTTGCGATCCTTGGTCTATTAGGGCTCTTAGTTTGAACAGTTCTCCTCGATGCTCGATGGAGACAACTGCTGTGGGTAGTAGTACTCTACTATAATGCCTTTGAACAACATGGTGTCTCTTGACAATTTTCTTGAGTTTTTGTTTCGGGAGTTGCTGTTGCAACTAAACCCGTGGTTTTTTTTGAAAAATCGCTGCTATTAGATGTGTTGGGAAAGTTATTGAGATGTAACATAGAGTGATGCCTTTTGTAGCAATATACGCAATTAAATTTGCTTTCGCAAGTATTAAGATTGTGCGAATTTGACAAGCAGAGTCTTTTTGACCTGACAAAGTTGTTCCTTTCATTGACATTAAATTTTTTAACTTATGCCCTCCGGTACATAGTTCGCATGACGTGACTTTATTTTGTTCAGATGTGAACGATTGTGTTTTGAAAAAGCTTCTGTTTAAATGATTGCTGCTTTCGGCTTGGGGCCTATTGAAGCTTCGATTTAGGTCTTGTTGAACGTTTCTAGTTCTGACTACTTTTTTGTCTACCCTTTCCGCAATTTCGTATTGGGTAGTTAAGAAATCTTTCATTTGCTGCCACGTTGGGCATTTTCTTCTCGATGAGAGCGATTGCTCTCACAAAAGTAATGATTTTTCTGGTAATGCGGCGGTACATATGTTTACCAGAATAGGATCCTCATTGAGATTGGGAATATTTTGTGTCGATAGAACCGACAAACAATTTGACACAGTGGGTTCTAGTTTCACGAATTTTTCACTGGTTTCTCTTTGAATTTTAATCAAGTTCATAAGTATCGTTACTTGCTTGTCAACTAATATTTTCTCATTTTCATATCGTGATCTTAGAGTTTCCCAAGCTAAATGGAAATTATCATCATTTAATGCGAACTGCTGGACTATTACGCCTGCTTGACCTTTAGTTTTGTATCGGAGGTGATACAATTTTTGCGATTGTGATAATTTTGGATGATTTATATACACGGCTGTAAACATGTCCCGGAAGGATGGCCATTGTTCATAACCTCCATGAAATATTTCCGTATCACACGCTGGCACTTTGAGATGAATGCCTGAACTTGTCTCTTGGGCTTGCAATTGTGGTAACTCTACTCTACTATGGGGAGTAGGTGCAATTGCCTTTATAAGTTTTAATTGATCTGATATCATTGCTTTTGTGTCTTCATAGCGGTCTAAGTAATTTTCGTATTTGGCGTAAGCCGAAGATTTTAAATATTCAGGTAGATCTGAATCATCAGTTTCTACTATTGCGTCGTATGCAGCTTAGAGGCGTGTCCAAAAATTGTCAATAGATTTATTTTTAATTTCTAGTACCGATTTAGAGTTGTTCTGAATCGGTGAAGATGCAAATCGAGTGCAGTATTTAATTAAGCTGTCACTCTGAGAAATGAATTTAATATAAGAAATGTCCCTCCCCCTTTTTTTGCTTTGTAGCACCTTGCTTAGAGCGTACATGGGCTTTTGTCGTCATTAATCATTTTCGGAACTCTTAAGAATTCTGCTTTAGATTCGTTTGAGTCAGTGCTCATTCAGAAAATGTTAATTAATAAAATATATCCGGCTCGAAGGACCATGTAAATTTCACTACCTCACCTTTTTGCTGGGCATTTCGGATTCGTAATTTTCGCACGCACTCACCTTCTCGATTACCACCAAGTTTGGTTTTATAAATAAATTAAAAATTAATGTGCTTCAATGTGCATACACGTGTATATATGTATATTGCGGTTGTTTTTTGTTTCTGTACAATTTTAATGTTCACTTCAAAAAAAATACTGTATAATTAGCGGTTGATAATTCCGACACGGGATGAAAAAATGAAGAAAAAACTGGAGGAGGGAAAAAACGCCGTTCAAATGTTCGCGCACGCGTACAGGTCGCTGCTGTGATCGAAAGCGAAGTGAGGTGATCGATCTCCTTGTCGATTCCTTTTTTTCCTTTGGTGTGTGGGATCAGCTGGTGCGATGTGATTGGTTGGTGTACGTGAATGTGGGTGACGTTGTGTAGTGCTCTCATGTGTAGTGTGGAGTGTGGGTTGTAAGCCCTGATGATTGGTGAAGTGAGTATGGTGAAGGTGCGTGTCAGTGTTGTGTAATAGTGGATGTCCGGTGGGGGATGCTCATTTATACAGTGGGGTTTTAGTGACTGAAAGTGTTCACTTTATGATTTTAAGCTTTTTGTACAACAATGTTTGCGATTTTTGTGGGTGACATGTTCACATCTGTGCGCATATAGGTGTGTAGGTTTATTGATAAAGTGTGCACAAGCTTTTAAATATTTTTTTGCCGATGTTAAATAAAATGTTGTATTGTACTAAGGGTACTGTTATTAGCACGAGTAATACTTCCATTTCTTGTAACTAGCGTGCCATTGCACTTAATTATTTCGCTGTGTTCATTGCGGTAGCGGGAGGGAAATGTCTTCTGTCTTAGTTACTGAACAATTGCATAATGATAATGCGATAGAAATCAATATAAGGCTACTAAAACATGATCAGATTAAGGTTTGTGATGAAACAATTCGCAACGTCACGAAAATTGGCAATTTCGCGAAAATGGCTTGAATGGTCGTTCCAAGGTTAAGTAACCTCTTTTAACAAATCGCCATAAAAATATTGAAGCTAAGTTTCGCAAAAAAGCATTCAAATTTCACAAGCGAAGATTAGAAGAAAATGATTTGGTCTGACGAGATCAAAATAAATCGTTTTGGATCTAATGGGAGGCAGTGGGTGAACCACTATCGTTTTATGAATCGGAATGGGGTTGGAAAATGTCTCAGAATATTAGGACGAACGACCTCAACTAATTATGTAAAATTCATATTTTGAAACAAAACCCATAAAGAAGCTTGAGCCGATGGGGTCTCGCTGTTGAACATTCACCTTTTCAACAGGATAAAGACCTCAAGCATACCGCAAAAGTTATGAAAAGTTGGTTCTAATATAAACAAATTAATGGTTCGAGGCAAAGAAACCTTAACGAACTTTGGCAATAAGTCACAGCGCACTGGAACAAAACCACAATAGAAGCCTGTCGGAAACTAATAAGTAGCATGTCTGCCAGAATAAGAGCTGTTCTGCAAGCAAGGGGTGACCATACGAAATATGGTTTGTTTTGATGTTTGTTTGTTTCCTTTTTGAATGAAAAACGCTAACCGGCACAGAAAAAATACTGGAACACCAACATGGAAACCCATCTAGTAACTCCCCTATAATTAGAAGAAAAACTGTCAGCATACAATGAGTAATATAACAAGAGCCTGTCAAAAGCAATGCCCAAGGCCTCCCACATCAAACATAAAGCAGCAGTTCACTGGTGAACTGAAAATATCGCCCAACTCTCGGAGATGCCTCCACCTTCGCAGATACTACACGAGATCCAGGCGCAGAGGAGCCGCAACTCAAGAAGCCGATCAATACAAAGCAGCAACAAAGGAGCTGAAGCACGCCATCGACCATAGCAAAAAAAAAATGGGAGGAACTACGCGAGGATATAAACAGAAACCTCTGGGGACTCGGATATAAAATAGTGATGAAGCCACCTGACTTAACCGCTGTCAAAATGGATCATATCGTGAATGCTCTATACCCACACACGAAATTAAGGCTAGTTACCCAGAACACTTTTTTTGATTCAAAAAAAATAACTTTTCCTATAACTGAGGGCCATTGCAAAACATCGCCCTGAAATATTTCACGTGGCGGTAAGTTAATGGAATATCTCACGGGTTCTACCGTTTGTTGTAACCGTTCAGGTTAAATCCCTATAGATTTGAAGTTGGGCTTCATCAGCTTGAAAATTTAAGCTTAATGTGGTCAATTGAGCTTGTGTCGGAAGAATCCACTTTTGGCAAACACAATTTGTATTCTGAATTTACCTCTGCCTACAGAGATTTCAAGTCAGCTTGTTGTACTTCAAGAGAGTAGACACTTTGATTGTTTGCTGTTGAAGCAAAAGATTCCTCAAAAAGGTTACAGAACCAATCCCGGATAAACTACAAATTGAGTTGATGATAGGTAGTGCGTTGTTTCTTTGTGAAGCATAAATTTTCGAAAGAACAAAAAAATAATAATAAATTTAATAAAGTCTTCTCTTTGTTCAAATTTATTTTGAATGGGCTTGCTGGGTAATCGCCCCAATGCACTTGCACGCCTAGTCTTCGACTATGTATGTACATAAACAAAAATTGATTTGTACTTAGTTGCTTTATTTAAATCAAAATACAAACACAATTAAAAATTCACAAGTATTTATTTAATTTATATCAACTTTCACTTGGTTTATGGAGTTATTTTCGAACTATTGCGAATTACCGATTATACTGTTCTGATGGTTGCTGTCCTTCTGAGATGGCTGCTGCGCTGCTTTGCCTTTCTTGTAGTCGCTCACTTCACTTGTTCTAATTTTTGGTGTCGCTCACTTCACTTGCTTTATTGTTTTTTTTTACACGCGCGTAACTGCAGCTGCGTTATTGCTGTTTGCCTTTATTGCTATTTGAGCAATATATGAAAAGGCAAAGTTGAGCGACTAGACTGAAATTAAGCACAAGAAAAAAACCGAGAGAGATTGTTGTCGCTCCAGACGATGTTTGTGCGTCCAGAAATTTATAATTTATATTCGAATAACAATGTATTTTATTGTTATACATAAAGTGAAATGATCAGTGCATTTGCGAGAGGTATTTATTGTTGTACTTAAATGAAGTACAATACTACCTGCAGTGTGTGTTGATATTGTGGGTAGAGTGCTAAAAATAAGTTTTTATCTCCACTTCACACAGCACAATGAGCTTTATACATAAGTTATGCACAAATTAACCAATTTATTGCCTTATAGCTTGCTGAGAACAAGTCCAAAATATGTTTGGCTGTAACTTGCGTGGGCAAATCAATGCACTTTTACTTTAAATAAAATCAACTTGTTACCTGTTATCCGGCTCGGAGGACCACTGATAATTGGTGGAGCACGGTGTGGCTCGTTCCGTTGTTGTGGTTGGCCGTGGGGAAACGGACGGCGCAAATTATTTCACACAAATATTAATAAAAAAAACAAAAGGTTTCTTATAATACAAATATTTTATTATAAAAAATTGGAAACACGCTTACCACGTCTGGATCGATTGAGCTATCGCAAAAGGAGGAAGAGCGCAACTATTTTCCAATTAATGTTTGGTTGCGTTCGAATTAAAACTTCGAAGAAGAGATTGCTCTGCCGATACAGACGTTGCAAAAGAAAGTGGGCGGCGTCAACACTACTATTTACTTTACCTGCCACATCATGCAGTAATAAAGCCAAACAAAAAACAACAAAGGTAAGATTTGTCTTTAATGCATCAAAATCCATAAGTTCAGGAAATTCGCAAATGACATTTTCACATTTCAACCAGACCTAATGTTGCTTATTTTAAATTGGCGTATTTTCAAATACGTATTCAACGGGGACGTCGAACAAATATATAAACAAATAGTTGCACATAAAGACGATCAAGATTTTCAACGAATTATATTCTCTCCCCACTAGTTTACTACGCAAAAACAAAGTCAGAGATTCCTCTGCCAACCACAGTGCTCAAAATACAAACGTATGTAGACGATATCTTGTCTGGAAGCCATAGTCTTCCAAAAGCATACGAGCCCTCAAAGTCGCAGGGTTTCCACTGAAAAATATTACCGCAAGTCATCCAGATATAGTAAAACTTATAAGGAAAGAAAACTTGTTGGACTTGTCTTAAATTCAAAAAGGAAAGTACAACAAAAACTGTGGGGATTTAATAGACTGCGGTATCTGATCAGTTTTCATACGCTACGGAATTAATATTTGCATTATCCTTCATTACAGTTCGCCAAATTTTATCCTCTGAGGTAAAACCTTTAGACCCGTAGGATGACTTTCACCAATAATGATACAAGCCAAAGTCCTGATACAAGAATTACGGCTAGATGGGACTGACCGGGACGAATGAGTAAACCCACATGCGCAGTATAATTGCCACAGAAAGAGAAAAATCAACTTCTTTCACATAAATTGGATGATATTGACATCGTTGAGTGTTTTTCATCGTTCTCTCGAGACCTTAGAATTGTCGCCTATATGCTAAAGTTCATAGAGCGATTTAAAATTTAAGTTAGAAGAGTTACCCTAAAATCTCTAACGCGACTAGAACTTCGAAAGGCAAAGGGCGCTAAAATCTAGCTCAAAGGCGATACTTCAGCCGCGATATCGTATTATTGAGATAATCAAAACCCATTGATAAAAGTAGTTCACTCTTAGTTATTAACCCATTCTTAGACACGAAAGGTCTGCTTCGTGAGAATGGTAGGCTTGCCAATTCAAGCCTAATTTATAACTCTCTAATTATACCACAGAAGTCCTAACGTACACCTCACTCCTCAGTTATAAACATTTACTTATGGTTCACGCTGAACATCGCCTAATGCAGCGTATAATCCACTAAGAGTTCGCTGTTCGGTCGTCGCTGTGAACGGACATGTTTTTTCTCTGCTCCGCGTTCTATTCTATTGTTTAATTCTTATTAATGCCGTGTGTTTGCGGTAATAGAGTCGATCGGGCCCAGCCCAAGATCAGCTGCAGTAAATGTAATGAATTCTTCCACCTGTCGTGTGTGATTTTATCACATGCTGACGTTGATTTTTTGGTGAAGTCTAAAAACGCGTTTTATTGTAAAGCTTGCACGGCAGCTCGCAGAAATTCGATTCGCTCGCCGCCTGCGTCGCCATCAGTGCGCATTGCTCAATCACACAGTGAAATGAACGAACCATTGTTAGAGGCTAATGACCTTAATATGGTTAACGCGGTGCTCACTTTATTACAGCAATAATCGTCATCAATAATCGTTAAGCTTAACGAACTTAAATCAGAGTTCTGCATTGTGCAAAAGAAATTGTCCGATATCGGCAAGTTCTCTGCACCAGCTTCGAAGGCTCTCTCTGCTGCGACGGCTATTCATATAAATGCTTCTTCGACCGCTTCTTCGCCTACCGCTGCTGTTTCTGATGATAATGAGAGTGTGAACTATCTCGCTCCCACTATACTGAAAACACGCTCTACAGCTTCAACTACTGCTAACTCCGCTCGCTGTAGAAATGCACCGTCATCTAACGTTATTGTTTCTGCTCCTACTGATAAGGTGAGCATGGATTATCTCGCTCTCGCTACACCGAAAGCAATCTCTGCCGCTCCGTCTGCTGCTTGCTCCACTCTCTCGATGATTGCTGATAATGGTACAAATACAGCTGTTCCCAATGCTATTAATTATGCCAGTACATACGCTGATGCTGTTGCTATGAATAGCAACACTCATTCGAAACCCAAAAACAATCGAACAGTTGCTGCCAAACCAGTTCGACACTCTGTCGCTGTCAATGCTGCTCAATCAGTTGCCATCGATGACTCTGTTAATCTAAACCCTTCGACTTCAACTAATGCTAATGGAAATGTGAAGCTAAAAGTGAGTACTAGGAGCAAAAAATCCCCAGCTGTCTCAACTGTTGTTGGTGTTAATGCCAATTGTGATCTCGATGTCGTCATACCGAAGAAATGGATTCATTTGTCGGCCTTTAAAAACTTAGTTACCGAAGAAGATATATATATATCTTTTGTCGTTAAACATGCTAATGTTGATAGAGAGCATCTCTTATGTTATAAGTTTATTTAGAAAGATACTGATGTTAATAACCTTAAGAGGATTAACTTTAAGCTAGGTGTGTCCCCATCTTGTTTTAACGCCGTTTTCTCCCCTTCAGTGTGGCCTTCTGGCATTAAGTTGCGTCCTTTTAAGTTTTTTCCAAAGGGAGGAGAAATCAGCGCTGCAGATTAGTGGATGTGCCTGTTAGTCACGACTTTTTTCATGAGTTTTCTGCACCTTCTTCTACTGGCTCCTGTCTTAAGGTGTACTACCAAAATCTATCGGGTATTAGGTGTAAAACAAATATTATTCGCAACTTTTCTTTACATTCGGATTTCGATATTATCGTTATTGTTGAGAGTTGGCTGAATTCCAGTTACATTGATAGTGAATATTTTGATGCAAATCTCTATTACGTCTTCCGTAAAGACAGAGATCAGGAAAAAACTGGCTGTTTAAGAGGGGGTGGTGTTCTCCTAGCAGTTCATCGCAAATATCGTCCTCGTCTTATTATGCTTGAAAATGACGATTCCTTTCTGGACCAACTATGTATTTGTATCAATGACGCTCTGTTCATTGCAGTCTCATACATCCCTCCTAATAGTCCTCTTGAATTTTATAAGTTGCATGCAAATAATATCTCCTCGCTGGTACCTTTACCTTATGTAAAAGGGAATAATATCTGTGTACTGGGTGACTTCAATTTAAGCAATATCGCCTGGTCTGGTTGTTCCTATAGTCCCGCTCTTATTCCTTCCAATTTTTCGTCTCCTCAGGAGTTATTTCTCATTGGCAGCTTGCTTAGTCTCAATCTGATTCAAGTCAACTCATATTCAAATAACCTCGATCGTTTTCTTGACTTAGTCTTTCTCAGCGATAACTTAAAATTTAGGTTTCTTGATGGATTATCTTCAATTACTCCTGCCACCACTCATCACTCTCCGCTAGCGTTTGAAGTGGATACTTATCTTTTCGCTCCTGTTGAACCTATTGATGGGCTGGGTTTTAATTTTGCATTTTGTGATTTTGAACGACTCAACAATCTGCTCTCCGAGATTAAATGGGATGATTTACTTTCGGGACTAGATACATCTAATAGTTTCTCGATCTTTAAGAAATCAATCCAGGAATTTTGTCATAATAATATCCCGAACAAACATATGCAACCATATAAGTTGCCTTGGTACACTAAGGACCTTAAACGGTTAAAAAACCTTAGAAATAAATACTACAGAAAATCCTCTTCAACAAAATCTCACGTTTTCTTTGTTTAATATCAGCACTACACAAAGCTGTTTAATGAATTGGATAAGTCTCTCTATAAAAGGTTTATTTTTAGTACGGAGTCTGCAATTAAGTCGAACCCCAAGTTCTTTTGGAACTTTGTAAAATCTAGAAGAGCGTGTTCGGCCATTCCCTCTGCTCTATGCTGGGGTGATAAGTCAGCATGTACTCCTGGCGAAATCTCCAACCTGTTTGCTGAATTTTTCAAATCAAATTATGTTCACGATGATCCCGTTACTAATTCCACTTTTTCGTATAATAATTTCCCATCCATAAATTTTGGCTCACTGTGTCTTTCACAGGATGATATTGCCAAGGCTGTTGGTGATATTAAATCTTCGTCCAAATTGGATTTAGATGGGCTTCCGCCTGTACTTATAAAAAATTGTACTGCCTTGGTTTATCCTCTCATGCTTATCTTTAACAAATCTCTTTCCTCTGGGAATTTTATCTCTGAATGGAAATCAACATGCATTACGCCTATTCTCAAAGGTGGTAGAAAGGATATAGTCTCCAATTACAGACCTATTTCTAAACTTTCTACTATTTCGAAAATTTTTGAGTGTTCTGTTAAAAATAAATTGTTTTTTGCAGTAAAATCAATAATTAATGTCAATCAGCATGGGTTTGTCTCGGGACGCTCAACTGTATCAAACTTAGCGGTTTTTAGTGATTATTGTATGTCTGCATTCTCCGCTGGATTTCAGGTAGATTTTGTCTACTCAGATTTCTCTAAGGCCTTTGATAAAGTTTCACACAACATTCTAATTAAAAAATTATCATCTTTAGGGTTTCACTCGGTCTTCTTGCAGTGGATTAAATTTACACAATAGACGATGCGTTGTCAGTGTCGATGGAGTGTCATCTGATTCATTCATTGCGTCATCGGGAGTGCCCCAAGGAAGCGTTTTGGGTCCACTTCTCTTTGTGTTGTTTATCAATGACATCTCCTGTTGCTTCTCTTTCGCTAACTTCCTGTTATACGCAGATGACTTAAAAATTTTTGCAACAATCAAAAACCCACAAGATGTACTCAATCTTCAGTGTGATATTGATACTTTTTATGATTGGTGCACGAAATCGAAGCTTCTTCTGAATCTCGATAAATGCTCCCAGATCTCTTATGGTAGGGGACGTAGCATCATATCTTCAAGTTACAATATTTCTAATTACGTCCTAAAATGTGTTACTGAAATCAAAGATCTTGGGGTAATCTTTGACAACAGATTTTCTTTCAATAATCACATCAACTACATCACTTCTAAATCATTCTCTGTGCTCGGCTTTGTCCGTCGAAATGCTTTAAATTTTTCCGACCCCTACACGTTAAAATTACTGTATACTTGTTTTGTTCGGTCCATTTTGGAGTACGCAGTGTTCATTTGGAGACCATATTGCATTTCGTCAATTAATAGGATCGAGCGTGTTCAAAAGATTTTTCTTAAATTTGCTCTCCGCTCCTTAAAGTTCGTTGACCCATTACCATCGTATACATCTCGCTTTTTGCTTCTACATCTTAAATTGCTGGAAAATCGACGGTCCATTCTCAGCCTCTCATTTGTTTACAATGTAATTAATGGAGATATTGACTGTCCCCATTTACTAAGGAAAATTAACTTCAATACTCCTCAGCGTTGTCTCAGATATGTTCCCCCATTTTATTATAAAAAGGAAAGTACTAATTTTGCTGGATATGCTCCTCTCAAGCGTGCTATGCGGGAGTTTAATTCGATTTCCGAGAAAGTTCTTCTAGACTTTTCTCACTCTAGGGTATCCTTGCAAGATTTCTCTGACTTCACTGCCCTGACTCCAGCTCATTTTCTCAAAGGAGCACTAATTCTGCCATACCTGAGCCAGGCGTGCAGTCGCTATCCTTATTAAGTCGATGGGAAAGAATCAAAATTTTCCATCACGATTTCAGCCGCCAATGGAAGGAAGGGTATAATAATTATAATATAATCTTCATATAAAGTACAGATGGAAGAGTCCAGAAAAGGCGTCAAAGCTTATAGAATGTGTCATCTCCCTCAAAGGAGACCAGCTGATTGAATTAAAAAACCAGGCAGATAAGAGAGCGAACACGTTCCAAAGCACCCTAATAGGAGTGATTGGTGAGATGGCCGCAATGCAGCCAAAAACTCATAATATTATCATTAAGTGCAAGGACCTGGATAAGATAACCACCCCCGAAGAGATTTGGGACGCATTGCAAAAGGAGTGTGCGGAAGCCTCTAAGCGGCACTTAAATAGCATTTATATGCCTACGAGCGGAGGATGCCAAAACCTTACTTAAGTCCGGTAAGGTATAGATTGAGTGATCTTGTTTTTTTTTGAATTTTTTTCATTTTACTCATTGTTTTAGGTGTTTCCAATTAGGATAGCACGCAAATGTTGCAGCTCCATTTATATTATCCCTTTGTACTCGTTGCGGAACACCAGGTCTTGTGGCAAAGACATGCACGAATTCTTCGAGTTGTATGCTCTGTGTTCTGGCTACGGTCTGACCAAAATACGCAGATTCGATGAAGTCAACGAAAAATCTAAGATATTGGAACTAAATCTTAACCATTGGGCTGCAGCACAAGACATTCTAAAACAGAAGGTTCTAGAAGAAAAAATAGTTGTCGAACAATATTCTCAACGTTCGGAAAGTACTTGGAGTAAATATATAAGAAGCAAGGCAGCAATATGGGCCTGCAAAGGACAAGCCTTCACATCAAGCTCCAAAGAAAGCCATAACGGCTTTATATGGGCGATTACACAAGGAACATATTTTGTAAGCTGCTATACCCCCAACGCAACATATGAGGAATTTGAAGATTTTCTTTTAGAGTTGTCTCTAGAGATCAGGAGCAAACGCATTTTCTTCTGCTCGGGGTAGCAGAATTACAAATCGCCGTGGACGCCACATTCTAGAATTGTTGAGTCAAGCAAACCTTACTATTTTAAACAGTGGCACACAAAATACCTTTCAAAAGCGCTTAGCAGACATACTAGTGGAAGGTGTTACATATGTAAACAAATAGTGACCATATGGCTATAATTGCTAAAATTTCGTTCTCCCAAGAAAAAAAACTCTGTCGGAGATATACCTCTAGAAAAAGAAAGTTTGCGGCAAAGGATTTTGATACTGACGTTTTTGAGACCATTTGGAGTGCGGCTAAGGCACTAGTTGCAGCATGCGCAGAACGAAATAACAGCGTAACCAGAGAGAGAAAAACAAAATCAGCCTCGGAGAAGCATTTAAATGCCAAAAAAAAAACTGCTAAAGTCAACCTTCATGAGTAGTAACAGATCCTGTTTAGAAAACCTCTGTAAAGAAGCAAACATGGACCTAGGGGAGCGGAATACAAAATTTGTATGTCAAAGTTCAAAAATAAGTCGCACCAACCTAAGAACCCATCATTTATGAGAAATTATGTCAAAGCATGCCCCCATTTTCCGAAAAGCCACCACTATAAATCACAGAAGAAGAACTAATGGATATTGCGAAAAAAATCAAAATTCTCCAAAGCGCCAGGAAAAGTTGATATACCAAATAGAACCCTTAAAGAAGCCATGACTATAAGATCCAGTATGTTTATTAATACGTGCTATCCGTGTATGTATGGAAAGATAGTGGGTTGTGCGCTTATAACCAACCCTGGATGTGAAGAATGCGTTCGACTCCTCAAAATGGGCAAATATAATAAAAGCTCTACACGAAAAACGTGTATCTAATAAATGATGAGTAACTTTCAAAATAAAAAATGGTTATTCGACACGGATGAAGACGCTCAGAGCTATACTATCTCCAATGGAATAAAGCAAGGCACCTGATGTACAACGGGGTGTTAAGAATACCGCGACTAAATAATGTGAAACAATTCCATACTTATACGGATGACCTCATAGTGGTAGCAACGGCTAAACATCTTAATGACATGCGGATCAAATTCAATGACTGCATAAATGGTTTGCGCCGATGGTTTGCTAGAATGAGTCTGAAGGTGGCTGAGCAGAAAGCAGAAGTCTTGCCCATAAGTACCAGGAAAATTAAAAAAAAATATCGCTCACCAAAGGAGATTGTGAGATTATTTCAAAGCCACTGTTGAAATACCTTGGTGTAGTAATGAGCACAAGACTCCAATTTAAGGGACACTTGGTAAATACGACATAAAATCATATGCTAGATCAATTAACGTAGTGCATAGGCTTTCTGCAATACGCGTAATAAGTGGTTTCTGAACCATATTAAATGATGCTGCGGAGGTATTAGTCAGCATAGCGCCGATTGACATCCAGAGAGACGAACTCTCTCGATTATATAACTTATTAGGGACGTCTACCGCAGCTAAGAGAGAATCAAAAGTATCACAATGTGGCAGCAACGGTGGCAAACTTCATCCAACGTATAGTGGACCCACAGACTGATTCCAGACATACATTGGTGGAAAGATAGACAACATGGGGGCCTGGATTACCACCTGACCCAAATAAGCAATAACCATGGGTGCTTTAGATACTACATATACAAATATAGTCATGACTTTAGTCCATACTGTCCGACGTTTACAGTGTGTATAGAAGATCCTGAGCACGTACTCTATCATTGCCCTCGGTTTTCAATTGTAAGAGACAATCTGAATCCCACACTAGGAGGTAATCATGGTAGTAAGTTTTACTGCAGTTTTATTACAGGCCCGGAAAAAAAACATCTATATACTACTCAATAACACAGTACAACAGCTAATCTGGGGGGTGAGAAATTCCAAGTCAGGGTGATGGTATTAGGTCAGTATAGTAAAACCCTCAAAGGGTTTGGCGTTCGTATTTCGTTTTTTTATGACCTTTTAAATTTTGGAACATTTTTGGGATTATTGTCTGGCGGGTCAAAACTCCAAGTAAGGGTGATGGTACTAGGTCAGTATAGTAAAACCCTCAAAGGGTTTGGCGTTCGTATGTGTCAGTTTTTTTTTTATGACTTTTTAAATTTTGGAGCATTTTTGGGATTATTGTCTGATTTATTTATGATTCTTAATTTTTCTAAATTTGTTTCATCAAAATGTTACAACTAAGCGAAAAAACATCAAGATAAGGAAAAAATTTAAAAGGTCATAAGAAAACTGACACATACGAACGCCAAACCCTTTGAGAGTTTTACTATACTGACCTAGTACCATCACCCTGACTTGGAATTTCTCATCCCCCAGACAATAATCCCAAAAATTTTCCAAAATTTAAAAGGTCATAAAAAAACTGACACATACGAACGCCAAACCCTTTGAGGGTTTTACTATACTGACCTAGTACCATCACCCTTACTTGGAATTTCTCACCCCCCAAACAATAATCCCAAAAATGTTCCACAGTGTAATCAAAACCAACCGCTCCAGAAGCACATCGAGCGGTCGACAGACTCCATCGCAGCAATTAATTTTCATCCCAACCCGCACGTATAAAAGTTAAAGTGTCGTGAAATAAAGATTTTTTTAAAAACAAAAAACTTTTTGATTTGAAGTGCGGTATTTGTAAGTGACCCTCTCACAAGTGAAAAGCAAAACTGAACGAACCGAACAAAAATGAAGAAAACACGACACTGAAAAAATAATGTTTAAACTAAAAATCAATGCAAATTTTAATTTAAGGAACTCGATACTTATCTCTTCTGCATTATCAAATCTTAAAAAACTTATAAACTTATTAAAATTGAAAAATCGCATAAAAATTCACAGCCCAAAAAAATCACGCGTAAGAGTTATGTAAAATTCACCGCTTAACTAATATTCTACGAGCAATAAATAAAAATTATCAAATAGCTCTAATTTTGTAAGCAAAAAAAATATTAGTAAAATATAACGAATATTTTGTAAAGAAAAAACAAAAATTAAATTTTAAAAGTTTGAAAGATTTTTGTGTAGCCCTCAAAAAAAAAAAACAAACAAAATTTCATTACTACATCATACGGTTCACAGAATGTTATTTTCTGTCCCTGCATTTATTGAATCTATCCAAATATTATCTAGAGACATTGTTTTATAAATACAAATAACAGCCCCATTCCAAATCACCACCCTCATTATTGTGAGGCTTTCGTTATTTGTGAGGTTTTCCGTATGCTGACCTGATTTTAAAAGCTCAAATTAACAAATTTGTGATGTTACGATGTTCGTACATTTTACTTTCTTGTAAATATGAATGAAAAGACATACATAAAACTTTTTCGAAATTATGTATTTAAAACATGTGCGAATTAAAAGATATTTATGTTTACGCTGTAATGCTGAAGCTACTCCTGAGTTGTTCTTTCACAGAAATCCTAACAGGAAATAAAATTATATATGCACCAAATTTAACATATTTGCAAACTCACTCACTTTTCTTAGTTGTCCATTTCTTTTGAGTTCAACTCCCTAAATAAGCCTCACAAGAAACCTCACAAATCAGTTGTGAGGTTTTCTCAGCATGAGCTCTAAGTCTATTTTACCAAAAGTGTTTAAGTTTTTGTTTACAATTAACATCCCGTGGGAACTTCTGTCACCACATATCTTTATTTAATTCGCTTTTATTATGAAGTTTTCGTATACATAAAACCAAAAAAATTAAATTGAATTTTATATGTTTTTTTGACTACATAGTATTTGCGCTTTAAGACGTCTGTATTGCGTGACTGTCCACTATTGCTACTAGTTCGCAGAGAACGTATAATATAGAGAAGGTTCAATTGCGGACAGGCGTGTGAACTGTCAAGAGCTAACAAAATCCTATTAGTGGATTTCACCACTTTTGCCTGAGAAGGAGAAAATTTAACAGTGCTGAGCGAACAGAGCTGAGCATTCAAAGAAAATTATGCTCAGAAATATACATTGCTATTACAGATGTATGTTGCTCTTTTGCTTATATTTCTATACGTTTACATGCAATCATATCAATTGATATGAATATCATTTTGCGAATTTTTGTGAATTCATGCAAAATTGATAACATTATTATTAAATTATGCTATTTTCATGGTAATATTTGTATTTAATGTCCAAATAAAAGCTACTTTTTAAATATTTCTTATCTTTGATAATATTATATAATTTCGTATGCATGTATACATATAGTATGCTATATACATATAGGAAATATTATCGTAATATCCTAAAAACATAATATATACAATAATAATATACATATGTATGTAAATAACACATCTTATCATTTAAAACTTTCATACGCATCTATCCTGCAGATATGTATGCAAATACAAATCAATTTCAAATCAAGATATTACCATTTATCAGTAATATAAAAAGCGCGCGCTTCTTTATATTTACGTACACACATATGTTTGTATGACATTCTCACACAAATAATATATGCGTACGCATGTAAAAAAAAAAATACAAATAGTCTTCTGGAAAAACAACAATAGTCTCAAAAATCAACATACATACTTACAACGTGAGTACACACGTAAATATGTGCGTATGACATTCCCACACAAACAATGCATACACAACATACATACTTGCATGCGTTCACATGTGGATATGTCACCCGCAAAAATTACAAATATTGTTCTACAAAAACAACAATCATTTGAAATAGCATCAGAAACCAATATGGCAGCCAATTTGCCGACGTCAAAATTTGTAGTAAATTACACAACAACAAAATTTTCATTCATGAACGCAAACGTACTTTCAAAAAGCATATTCGATTCATTCATAAAAGCAAAAGCCATTACATCTCCCCGAGCATGCCTTGCCTACAAGCGTCTTTGGCGACGATTTCAAAAGCTAAAATTCATAAATTGAATATATTTCTGAAATGTATGAGAAGGAAAAAGTGTCAACCCCGCAAAATAAGTATTAAAATATATTATAATAAAATCGACAACATAGATTATTTGTCGATTTTCAATTCAAGAAATATTTCAAAGAAAATATTCAATATTCTTCTGATTCATGTGTACAGTCAATCCCGATTAAGTAGTACTCCGCTTAAATAAAATCAACTCTCTCCCTCATCACTCTTAATAGCCTATATTATATCTTGCTGCATCTCACGGTTTGTTTTTTTGAAATACGTAGAAATTATTGTTTTAAGTACCACTCGTTTAGGTCTCCTCACCCACTTATGTACCATATTATATTTTTATTTTTAACTAACTACAAATATCTGTATCTTTGAATGTGGCACATAACCGGGATTGACTGTATTTGTGAAGGAATGTAGAAAATATTTCGTTATTCGGAAATGCTTTTACGCAGCTGCGTCGATATGTATGCAAGCTCACGCACAAACATATGTACATATTTACGATGGTTTGTAGGCGGAGCTGTACAACGGCAAGGGAAGCGGTGACAATCGGCCGCCATTCGTTTATTTTTTTTTTATTTGTCGCGTCAGTCCTTCGACACATTGACTTTTTCATAAAACGTAAAGTTCGGCCATTGGTTGTCCGTGACAACGGAGTTTTTGTATGAAACAATGGGTGTGTATATTTACAAACAAAGTTGTGTGTAGACAAAATTACAAACTTGAACGATTCTTTCAATTTTGTTTACATGAACACAAAACTACATATGTACATACATATGTGAATATGTGAGCATTATGCGAAAGGTTTTTTAAAATCTTTTTACAAGTACACACAATTGTATGCATATGATATGGTCTTTTAAGACCAATTATCAAAACTTCTAATGCCCAAAGCAAATAAATACATGGCACAATTCCGATAGATAGGGTCCGCAAACGCTTAGTTTAGGAGATATTCGGCTTTAAAGTTCAAAAATTCGCAAAATTGGACCATTTCAAGGAGCTAGTTCACCACATTAAACACACTTTTTTCAAATTTTTCACTTCAAATTAATTAAATTGCACTATAATCTTTTAAATAAATCAACATTTTACTCTTTTAGCAGGTTTTTTACCTAAAAAATCTTCATTTTAAAAATTACATTTTACACTTATTTCAACCTCATTTGTTTACTAAAAATTACGACGAAATAGAGCGCTGCCATGTGATGTTAAGGCAATTCGCTGAAATTCCTCTTTTTCCCAAAAATTCCTCTATTCATGCATATAGATATTTTCCTTTTTAAAATTATTAAGCAAATAAGTAACATTATGTACATACATATATTAGTAATATTATATAATAATATTATATATACATATGTATAAGTAATATTGTATAATAATATTACGTAATAAAGTGTACAGTACATGGGTACAGTACGAAAACTCAAATTTTGTTTCAATATGAGTGCATGATAACCGAAAAATATAACCACTTCATACCCAAAACTCATATTATAAATATAATAATATATATATTGTCGTCTAAAATACAAACCAATGTACCATCAAAAATAAATGGAAATCGCTGACAGATATAATAACCAAAATTTATCCATTTTATAACGAAAACTTAAATTTTATTTCAATATTGGTTATAAAGTGGTTATATTTTTTGGTTATTACGCAGTCATATTGAAACAAAATATGAGTTTTGGATATAAAGTAGTTATATTTTTTGGTTATTATGCACTCAAACTCATGTTTTAAATATAATAATATATATATTGTCACCTAAAATACAAACCAATGTATCATCAAAAATAAATGGAAATCGCTGACAGATATAATAACCAAAATTTACCATTTTATAACGAAAACTTAAATTTTGAGTGCATGATAACCATAAATTATAACCACTTTATACCAAAAAGTCAATATATTTATTTATTTTCAACGCAGAAAGGGGTACTACGCGAAAGTACTTCAGTCACCCCGGGTATTCGCTCGGCCAGGGTTATTTTTTTAAAGCGCGGCCGAAGGCCGCCAACGCAGAAAGGAGTACTATGCGAAAGTACTTCAGTCACACCGGGTATTCGCTCGGCCAGGGTTATTTTTTTAAAGCGCGGCCGAAGGCCGCCAACGCAGAAAGGAGTACTATGCGAAAGTACTTCAGTCACACCGGGTATTCGCTCGGCCAGGGTTATTTTTTTAAACCGCGGCCGAAGGCCGGCAACACAGAAAGGAGTACTACGCAAAAGTACTTCAGTCAACCTGGGTATTCGCTCGGCCAGTGTTATTTTTTTAAGCGCGGCCGAAGGCCGCCAACACAGAAAGGAGTACTACGCAAAAGTACTTCAGTCAACCTGGGTATTCGCTCGGCCAGGGTTATTTTTTTAAAGCGCGGCCGAAGGCCGCCAACGCAGAAAGGAGTACTACGCGAAAGTACTTCAGTCAACCCGGGTATTCGCTCGGCCAGGGTTATTTTTTTAGAGCGCGGCCGAAGGCCGCTAACGCAGAAAGGAGTACTATGCGAAAGTACTTCAGCCACCCGGGTATTCGCTCGTAATATTATAATATTATCACACGATTTTACTTATCTGTGTTTATTAAATATAAATCACATATTATTCATATATTCATATATGTATGTATGTATAATATGTATGTATATGCAAAAGTGTTCACATATTCAATTTTAGCTTGAAAAATCTTCTTTATAGTTTTATATAGTTAATAAAGAAAAAAGAATCACTCGAAAGTACAAACAAAGAAAACGCTGTGAAACGCTAAAAAATTCTTCACTTTTGGTTTTTAAGATGTGGCAACGCTGGTTTTCCGCGTAAATATAAACACTCTAAACTTTGCAGCCATAAATTTGATAAGTGATTTTAAATTACTAAATTTGGCTGAAAAATTACAAAATAAAAGTGAAAAGTGAACTTATTTCAATATTAAGAGTGTATATTTCAATATAGTGAGTGAAAAACGTGATAATATTCTGTGAAACATGGAGAAATAACATGTTTTCTTAGGGCAATTTTTGAATTTTTAAACGTGAATATTTCAAAAAATATTAGTTATTTTTATGTTATTTTCAGATATTCCTCCTCTGGAGAAGCTCCCCTATCCGTACATACCCCATTTATACGGAAATTCGGTTTTTTTACCTCTCCGCCAAAGTAATCGGAATCGTGCCAAATACATACATTTGTACATATGTACATATATAAAAATATAACTTATCAAACCTATATTAATTAAATATTTAAGTAATAATAAAAATATGACTTTATTATACATTTCAACAGATTTAGTGCCATTCATCTTTAAATGGGTCAAATTGCACATACATATTTATGTGCTTTGATATCAAATATATGGAGAATATCTATAAATAATATCCATAGCCGTTTGCGCATTGTAAATATGCGAATCTGTAAGCGTACATTGAAATTAGCATCACTTTTCTCATTTAACACTAAAAATGCTCAATTCTGCTATTTTCGACGCTCCTGTTAAATATTGGTGAAATCCGCTTATAGAAACGAGTACCCCTGATTTTGTGGTGAAATCCACTAATAGAAACGAGTACCCCTCCAAAAAATGAAATGTAGTAGAACAGTGCTGCCCGTGAACCTTCTCTATATTATACATTCTCTGTAGTTCGTTCAAGAAAAAAACGAAATTTCTTAAAAAAATGTCGCTTGTAATATTTGTAGGAATTTAATAGTCGTAACGGTTGGGATATTTTCTCGAATGTTGATGTCAAGTGAAAAAGAGGAATAGTGACATATTAAATCAGAGATAAAGAGATCCCTAACTCTCCTGTCACTGGAAATGAGAGAGCCGCTCACCTACCGAACTTTGACAGTCGACTGGATTGGGTAGGTGTTGACGTTTCGCAATTGGAAGAAAAGAGACGACCGGATTGAAATCCCGCCAAAATAATGTAAGAATGGAGGAATTCGTCGTTTCTTCGCAGAAAAAAGAATTAGTAAAAAGTGAAGTAGTGAAGAACAAGTGAATAGTAATTGAAGTGAATGAGAATTGTTTAAATATATAAATAAATATTAAATATAAATCAGCAAATATAAACGTAAGTACCATAAAAGTAATTTGCGTACATAATTATAAATAAGTCACATATTAATTTACATCAAAGATGCCGAAAACACCAATGTGGAAAAAGTGCGTTGTGGGCTGCAGCGAGGCAAATACCGTATTTAGATTTCCCAACGAGAGATAGGATCTCGAACGGTAAGTAATTTTAATAGACTATAAATAGTGCAAAAAGTGACTGAATAATGAATAATAAAAATCCGGTGTTATAATATTAAAAAAAAAAAAAACAGTGTAATAGAATTATCAATACATTTCGATATTTTTAAATTTAATTTCTTAAATACATAAATGTAAGGTTAACACGGGTTCGTTTAAATATTTGATTGATAGCTATATTCAAATAATATTTAATTATATAATTTAAATAATTAAATTCAATTAAGCGGATAAAAAAGTGTAAGATAAAGTTTCGATAAATTTCGATATTTTGAAATGTAATTTTTTAAATTTTTAAATGTAACGAATATACCGGTTCATTTCAATAGATATGTTTATATGTTTGGTATTTTTGCACTATATGTAATATATGTAGTTATTTTATATTTTTATTCTTTCTTTTTGTTTTAAATAAACGTAAATGTTGGCTTAACCGTTTAGGTGTTTCCATTTCTAATGAAACACACAATGCACACAATGCATCGCTACAGCATTTTCCAATTATTGAAATTGAGATAGAAGATGGAATTTTAGAGCCTCTTCCATTTTTTGAGGAGTATGTATCATTTAATTTTGATAAGGCCGCGCAAACAGGTAGGGGTCTGACAGCAGGTACAGAAAGGAAGAAGAAATTGAGGGAAGAGAATAGAGTTTTGAAAATAAAGTTAGAAGAAAAAGAGCAGGAAAATAGGAGTTTAAAGGCCCAGTTAGTTGAAATGGCCGCAGAATTAGAAAGATGTAGGGAACAACTAAGGAATACCTCATTTAGGGAACAGACAGACCCTCTTTCTTTAGTTTGTAGTAAAGTTCCTCCTCAGTTAGGTGCTTGCTTTAAGAGTAGTTTTATAAATAGTAATCGCCGTACCCATGGTCGGGGATATGACATCAAACGATAGCTTTGGGTGTTCTTTTTTGTCGCCAGTTGCTTATCGACACTTAAAGCACCAACTAGTTTTTACATCTGAAAGTACTTTGGAAAATTTTGTTACAGACTGGCCCAGTTTCCCAGGTTGCACCCAAAGCAGCATAAAATCGTTAGAGAAAGGGTAGGGGATTCACTTTCGAACAAAAGTTAGTGTCGGTTTCATGTGATGAAAAGTCACTGAAATGTCATTTGCAGTATGATAGGAAATTCGATAGGGTGATAGGTATTGCAACTGCAATGACCATAATGGTGCAAGGTATAGGTCGAGAGCCTTGGTCCCATCCATTGCCTTATTTTTTCGTAAAAGGTTCCTGCAAAGCGGATGTCCTCAAGAAATACATTCTTGAAGCCATTACCCAGCTGCAGAATATAGGCCATTTCGTTTGCGACCAGGGCACCAATTTACAGAATTTCGCTAATTTGTTAGATGTTTCAGCGTCACTACCTTTTTTTAATGTTAATGGCAAGGAAGTGTATTTTTTTACGATAGCCCCCATTTGATAAAAAGTAGCTGTTTACAAAATTTAAAAAATACGGTTTTCGGATATTGTTCATTTTTATGAAACCGACTCTAAGTCGAGTTATCGGTGTGCGCATAAATTAACCGATGCTCATATTTATCCAAATCTTCTTCTTTACTGACGTAGACACCGCTTACGCGATTATAGCCGACTCAACAACAGCGCACCAGTCGTTTCTTCTCTTCGCTACGTGGCGCCAATTGGATATTCCAAGCGAAGCCACGTCCTTCTCCACCTGGTCCTTCCAACGGAGTGGAGGTCTTCCTCTTCCTCTGCTTCCCGCGGCGGGTACTGTGTAGAATACTTTCAGAGCTGGAGTGTTTTCATTCATCCGGACAACATGACCTAGCCAACGTAGCCGCTGTCTTTTAATTCGCTGAACTATGTCAATGTCGTCGTATATCTCGTACAGCTCATCGTTCCATCGAATGCGATATTCGCCGTGGCCAACGCGCAAAGGACCATAAATCTTTCGCAGAACTTTTCTCTCGAAAACTCGCAACGTCGTCTCATCCTTTGTTGACCATATTGCAGGACGGTTATTATGAGCAACTTATAGAGTTTGGTTTTTGTTCGTCGAGAGAGGACTTTACATTTCAATTGCCTACTCAGCCCGAAGTAGCACCTGTTGGCAAGAGTAATCCTGCGTTGGATTTCCAGGCTGACATTGTTGGTGGTGTTAATGCTGGTTCCTAAATAGACGAAATTATCTACAACTTCAAAGTTATGACTGTCAACAGTCACGTGAGAGCCAAGTCGCGAGTGCGACGACTGTTTGTTTGATGACAGGAGATATTTCGTCTTGCCCTCGTTCACTGCCAGACCCATTTGCGTTGCTTCCTTGTTAAGTCTGGAGAAAGCAGAACTAACGGCGCGGTTGTACCTGCTCGATTAAGTTCTGCAGCTCGAATAATTTTCTCCAGCAGCGGATTGAAGAAGTCGCACGATAGGGAGTCGCCTTGTCTGAAACCTCGTTTGGTATCGAACGGCTTGGAGAGGTCCTTCCCGCTCCTGACGGAGATTTTGGTGCTGGTCAACGTTAGTTTACACAGCTGTATTAGTTTTGCGGGGATACCAAATTCAGACATCGCGGCATAAAGGCAGCTCCTTTTCGTGATGTCCAAAGCAGCCTTGAAATCGACGAAGAGGTGGTGTGTGTCGATTCTCCTTTCAAGGTCTTTTCCAAGATTTGGCGCATGGTGAATATCTGGTCGGTTGTTGATTTACCAGGTCTAAAGCCACACTGATAAGGTCCAATCAGTTTGTTGACGGTGGGCTTTAATCTCTCACACAATACGCTTGACAGAACCTTATATGCGATGTTGAGGAGGCTAATCCCACGGTAGTTGGCGCAGATTGTGGGGTCTCCTTTTTTATGGATTGAGCATAGCACACTTAAATTCCAATCGTTGGGCATACTTTCGTCCGACCATATTTTGCAAAGAAGCTGATGCATGCACCTTATCAGCTCTTCGCCGCCGTGTTTGAATAGCTCGGCCAGCAATCCATCGGCCCCTGAGGCTTTGTTGTTTTTCAGGCGGGCAATTGCTATTCGAACTTCTTCATGTTCGGGCAATGGAACGTCTGCTCCATCGTCATCGATTGGGGTATCGGGTTCGCCTTCTCCTGGAGTAGTGCGTTCACTGCCATTCAGGAGGCTGGAGAAGTGTTCCCTCCATAATTTAAGTATGCTCTGGGCATCGGTGGCTAGATCACCTTGGGGGGTTCTACAAGAGTATGCTCCGGTCTTGAAACCTTCTGTAAGCCGCCGCATCTTTTCGTAGAATTTTCGAGCATTACCCCTGTCGGCCAGCTTATCAAGCTCTTCGTACTCACGCATTTCGGCCTCTTTCTTTTTCTGTCTACAAATGCGTCTCGCTTCCCTCTTCAACTCTCGGTATCTATCCCATCCCGCACGTGTTGTGGTCGACCGTAACGTTGCGAGGTAGGCAGCCTGTTTTCTCTCCGCTGCGACACGGCTCTCCTTGATGTACCAGCTGTTCTTTTGCGCTTTCCGAAAACCAATGGTTTCGGTTGCAGCTGTACGTAAGGAGTTCGAAATGCCGTCCACAGTTCCCTTATACCGAGCTGTTGACGAGTGCTCTCAGAGAGCAGGAGTGCAAGCCGAGTAGAAAAACATTCGGCTGTCTGTTGTGATTGGAGCTTCTCGACGTCGCATCTTCCTTGTATGTTGGCGTGCGTTTTTTGCTGCACAGAGGCGGGTGCGAATTTTTTGCTGCAACAATATAGTGGTCCGAGTCGATGTTAGGACCACGGAGCGCACGCACATCTAAAACACGGGAGACGTGTCTTCCGTCTATCACGATCCGGAGACAGCCAGGTAGCTTGATGAATCTTCTTATGCTGGAATCTAGTACTACAGATAACCATATTTCGGGCTCCGGCGAAATCGATCAGCCTCAACCCATTTGGGGATGTTTCCTCGTGGAGGCTGAATTTACCGACCGTAGTGCCAAAGATACTTTCTTTGCCCACCCTGGCATTAAAGTCGCCAAGCACGATTTTGACATCGTGGCGGGGGCATCTCTCATAAGTGTGCTCCAAGCACTCATAAAAGGCATCTTTAGTCACATCGTTCTTCTCTTCCGTCGGGGCGTGGGCGCAAATCAGCGATATGTTCAAGAACCTCGCTTTGATGCGGATTGTGGCAAGACGTTCATTCTCCGGAGTGAATGATAGTACTCGGCGACGGAGTCTCTCTCCCACCACAAATCCAACAAGAAGCTTGTGCTCCTTTATATGGCCGCTGTAGCAAATGTCATAATGACCTACTTAAATTGTCCCTTTTTTAATATCTTGGGAGCCTTAAGCTGGAATAGTAAGAGCTTTATTAATACCGCGGAATTCGTTTAGTTTTTTAATAAATTATTTGATATTTTGAATAGCAGTTTCATTGAGGCTGTTGTACTTACTAAAAAAGTGTTTGTAGCTTCCCCTGAACAGTTAGAGTTTTTAAATGAGACAGAAACTATTCTAAAAACTATTCGGGTCATAGACGATTTAGAAAGCAACACAACCAATAATTTTAGTTTTATAAAGGCGTGGATGTTAAATATTAACAGTTCAAGACGATTGTGGCGATTTTTGTCACACTCAGGTTTTCCGTACCTGAAGACGAGACGACTATGCCAGGACAGCTTAGAGCATTTGTTTTGGCCAGTTTGGAAGTAGGGGAGGTACTAGAGTAACGCCATATATGTTCTCTAGTTTGTTTAGGAAATCGCGGGGCTTACGTTACGTAAACGTCGTAACAAAAGGAAATTGTGAGCTGCCTTTAGAACCTGATGCTACAGTAATTTCGGAACATATGTAGTTATAATGTTCTACGTAATGTGTGTAATAATTCACTATTGAATGACCTTTCTTGGCAGGATTTTCAAGGTTTACCACGGCCTGAACACTCCCTCGTTAGATCAATCACATTATAAATTAATTTTTTGAAAGAAAATGCGTTTAGCTACTTTTGCGGCTATTTTTATTTAAAAATTTTCAAACTGCACGCATGTTCCCTGCCTTTACCATATTTAGGAGATAAAATTCCTTCGGACGAATCCATCTTCATGCATCAAAATCAAATAGACAAATGCAATTTAGTGAAGCCGCCTGAGGATTTTATTGCATTTGTAAAAATTTTGGAAACAAGATTTTTAGAAGAATTCGACAGTAATTGTCATAAAATAGGAATAGGAGATATACTTTTTAATAAAATGAAAGATGTTAGGCCCTTTTTGTGTTATGATAATTGTGACCCAAAAATAGTTATAGCCCTTTTTATTAAAATTAGAATATATATTTTAACTAAATTTTTAAATAAAGACCTTTCTGTCCCTAATTTTAAAAATAAAATTTTGTGTGTTTCACACCAATAGGTTTCAATTTTTTTTATTTTTTAGTGGTTACAATATGCGAACTTAAACTTGATAGAATACAAAAGTAAAATTTTTTTAAACGGGTAGGATAAAGACTTTCAAAACGGAGAAAGCAATTTTTTTTAACGAAAATTAGAATTTGGGATTTAAATGTATTGTTTTGTTTTTATCGTTATACATATGTATACATTTATCGTTTTGTTTATTTTTTCGTTATATACTAATGAATTGTTATCGTTTTGTTACTTTATGTAAATAAATATTTAATTGATGATATAGGCCTAAAGGGGAACCGAGCACCCAAAACTAACTTCAGTAACGCACCGTTTTGCATACCTCTTGGGTGGTGTGGAAAGTGCAATTGGGCATTTTAATTTAAATGCCCAAAAATTCTTATTTCGTTCGATCTGGCCACAATGGGAAATGTTATAAAAAACGCTTATTTTGTTGCGCTCTCACACTGGAATAAGTTGGGTATCAAATTATTCCTGTATTAAATTGTTGACAGAATGCTGTGTTATGTTTCTTCTAATAATCTCCGAAGAATGACTTCACAAGATGGCGGTTGACCAAAGAGCATTGTATAAACCTACAAGTTACAAATCCTATAATTTTCACCCATACATACACAGGCGAAAGCTTGTAGAATAACAGAAATTACATTAAGAATGCAATAGAATGAGGGAAGACTCAGGGCAAAAGCCCAGGCAGTTCGTTATACCATGTTCAGACCGAAAATTTAAAAGATTAGATTACATTTAATCATTTCATAACCCAACAGTGTTCTCACTGTCGTTAGAAAGATCAAAAAAACAGCTGTTACTGTCATTCATGAAGTCACATCGCTTAATATTTTTCAAGGGAAAAGATTGTCATATAGTATTTTGAAATAAAAGCCGTCTTTTTTCAAATATTTTCCATATAATAAAAATAGTGGATGCATTTTTCATTTGTTAAGCCGATTTTCAGGTGAAATTAGACTCATTGCTTTAAAAAAATTGTTTATTTACATTTTTTTTCCTTTGTAGTGTCTAAATCAGCTGTGATAATGTAACAGATTTCCAGTGCTGACAAGTAGTTTGCGCAAAATTAGAGTCGCACTGAGAGATGTAGCGTGGATCAGTTTCAAATCATTTCAATGAAGTGATTTGAAACTGTCATTTTTGTACGGCGAAATCTTGATAAATTTTTAAGATTAGTGGGATAATCCATTCAACAGCCGAAATTGTATGATTAAGTGTCGCTCTGAACGTGGTATAAGGGTTTCCTAAATATTCTACGACTTAAATGGCCAAATACCTCAGAAAAGGCACTAGTGTGTTGCCATGTTAAGCTAACCAATTTATGTTTTTAAGTACGTTTTTGTTAAATTTTCAAATATATTTCGATTATTAAAATTCATAAAGATTAAATTTACCTAGTTTTGATTAAAATTTAATTATTGTATCAAAATATTGGTAAATCTTTTCTATTTCGTTAAAAATATTTGAAGAATCTATCTATTTTTGTTTAAATTACTACAAATTGTTTTGTTTGGTATTGTATATTTTATATGTGTGAAAATAGGCCACTTGGGGAACCTAATACCCAAAAAATATTGCTAACGCGTATATACTACAACTTCTTTACTATTTTTAAGTCCTTTTATTTAAATCTCTGTGCCGAAAAATCAACTTTTTCGATCAGGTGATCTTTTTCTCTCAGCGTTTAGTAGCGTTTTTCACTGGTTCTGCTATTATATGACAACTTTGCACAAATGTTCCATTACACCCGCAAAATATTCAATTTCTTAAATTATAATTCAGTTGTTGCATTCCTTTCGTTCATAATTAGTACATACAATATAATAAGTATTTAAACCGCAATTTACGAATCTAATGAAAAAACTCATTTAACACTCTTTCTTTTACTTCATTAAAATACTTTGAAAATGTTAAAAACCAGGCACTTATGCCTGTATGAAATCGACATTTTTGAGAGAAAAGAAAACGCTACAATTCTCATCTTTTTCATACGGCAACGTATTCAAATACCACTTGACGTTGGAGGTTACGAAGAACAGTTGATTTTACCACAGTATATACAGTAGATAAAATATTCGAGGTAGCTTTCTCAGGAGTAAATAGCGACCATCTTGGATTTTTAAAGGTAGCAACTAGAGATGGGCGATGTTGTGACTTTTAAGGAACACTGCTACTTGTGACTGTGACTTTGTAGTAGCAGTGATTTTAAACTGTGACTGTGACTGGAATAAAAATTGTAACAGACATAGGCCAATAAAATAGAACAAAATTGTTTCCTTTTTTCATTTAGGTACAATGTACATATTTATTAGAATAAACAGAAATTAACATAGTAAATTCATTTTTAGAAAATCACCAAATATAAAGTATATACATACATAAAAGATAAAATTAAACAGTTTTAAAAATATTTAGGGGAATGTTTAGTATCGCGCCGGTTTAGTATCGTTTATGGTGAAAAAGGGGGCGGGCATGCATACTTGCATGTTTAAAATTTTCAATTTGGTTCTCTCGTTTAGGTACGGTGAGCGAAAATTAAGCGGCGCGATACTGAACCCAAATCAATATTTAAATTAAATGGAAAAGACGGCCAAAATATTATGTTCGTAGATATTTTCCATTTGTATTCAAAAACAACAATATTTCAGTATTCCTTTCGCTTAATCTTGACCGACGATCACATACAATTTGCCCGCTTTGGAAAAAATTCTCTCGCAAGGAACGGAGGAGGCTAAAACACATAAATAATTTTTGGCGAATTCTGCCATTTTTGGGTGTCTGTATTTATTTTCAAGCCACCAATGAAATGGGTCGTAACTACGGGAAACCAGGCCATCTTCCAAATAGCGCTGAATTTCAATAATGGCTTTTGCTTGTACGCTACTATGTGATTTATGTTCATTAGCGTATTTACTGATTTTTAAATATTTTCTTCGGTTCTTTCAGTCTGAAATTCTATTTCTTCCCTTTGCATATATATTAGATAACGTTTTATAAGTTTTTTTTGTGTTATGAGCTGCTGATTCATCAGTCAACGCCACTAATTTGAATCTGGGGTCTAGAAAAGTAGCTACCGTAAGTGTATTACTGTGTTGTAAACTGCTAAAGCGTTCCGTAATTCCATTTAAAAAAAATTTCAATCACTTTTTGTATAGTGTTTGAAAATGTTTCAGTTCGCAAGTGTCTATACGCATCTAATAGACCATTTGCGATTGGTATTACCAGCGAACCTGTGCAATATGTTTCACCACTAATGCTTACTGTGGCATCTCTAAATGGTTTACAAATTTTGCACAAAGCAGCAACAGTCGCCCACTCGTCGTTGGTTAATATAGGTAAATTTTTATTGATAATTACCAAAGTACATTTCACCGCTTCCTCCAACTCCGAAAAACCCTCCAACATTGCCAGTGTGGAGTTTCACCTCGTTTCAACTTGTTGAGTTAATTTTAGAGGTTCTTTACTGCTGTTGCGCTGGTAATTTTCAAACGCTTCATTCGCTGAAGTACTTTTCTTGAAGTGAGCAACTATTATTTTAACTTTATCAGTTACTTGTTCTACTTCAGGGATGCGTAATCCTTCTTTTACAATTAAATTAATTGTATGAGCCATACATCCAAAATGCTTCCAACCTAACTTATTAATTATAAAACTTTTTATGTTACTAGCATTATCCGACAGAGCTAGCAATATTTTATCGTTAATTTTCCAATCACTTACGATTGTTGTATCGCCTCACTTAAGTTTTCAGCTGTATGATTTTGCCCACGGTAGAGGAGGAGTAGAGAAAGTATCAGCTGATATTATGTAAACAAAGACACAGCTGAGAGGTGCCACTGTAGAAACGTCAAGTGTACTCCGGGGTTGAGTTTCTATTGGAATCCAAGATGGCCGACTTTTAGCCAAGATGGCTGACTTTTAACCGGAAAATGGTTGCATTGTGTTATTTTCTTAAAATTTATGGAAATGTTGTCCCAAAAATATTGGTTATATATAAAACTTTAATATATTTCCAAAAGAAAATTGTTTTATTGTAATATATATTCTTAAAGATGAGTACAATATGAGCAAATACATGAAAAATTGAGTTTTTTATTTATGCCTCTTTTTAACTGTGGTAAGTCAATAAATGTTCACCACAGAAAAATGTTACGAACAAATAAGCAACCGTGTCGAATGGTGGGGTCTAGATTATGCTCATCCACAGCCATATTTACATTTTTGTCATCGTAACGAAGGTTTTTGCAAGACAATTTGTTTGAGTTTATTTCATGATTAAATGCTTTACGATGGCTTATTTAGTTATTTTAATCTGGAAGAAGTGTTTACAAATTTCCCTTGGGACGATAAACAACAGATCGGCTGATATTTTATTCCAATAAAAGTACGAAATAACTTAACATGGCCTCGTTAATATTGATGCGTAATGGGTCAGGCGCTGTTCCAATTTTATGATTTAAGAGATGAAAAAGCGATACGCGATGCTGTGAAGTACTCAAATGTAGTTATCAAATTAGTTGGTCGTGAATTCGAGAAAAAATTTTAAACTCAATGACGTGCTCGTGGAAGGTGCACGTCGCATTGCTAGGTAAGCTATAATTAAACTTTATTTCAAAAGATTTAATAAACATTTTTAAATTTTTTTATAGAATCAGCGAAGGAGCTGGTGTAGAACGCTAGTCCCTAACCAATGAGCTTTGTGCGTGAGGGTGGAAGCAACTTTTTGAAGAGCAAATACTACGGTGAGTACATTCGGATGTTGCACAAGCTATTGTCAATTGCGCCAAGGATCCCGATACTGCTAGTCAGGTTTATCAAGCTGTTGGGTAGGTTTCGAGCAAAATTGAATTTACGTAAGGCTAAACACTCAACACCCATCTTTCAGATCAAAGCGTTACCAGTTGAGCGAATCAATTGACTGGTTCCATCGTGTTATGCGCAAAGATGAAAAATGGTGGGGATACCGTCGCTAAGACATGCGTCGCGATCCTACCTTCTGTCGTTAAAACAACAACAATCCTACCTTCCTATTAAAAGTCAAGTTCACTGAGCTCAAACGCGAATGTATTACCGATGTCGTTTGGATGTACAATTGACCTCCATGGAAGAGCATGTTGGGAAAGTGGGAGGAACCAGCTCCACCAAAACCAATAGAAGAACTACGTATGTTTGCATAAAACTACTATAATGACAACAACGCTAACAACAGCCAAGCAAATAATAAAAACACTCATCAAATGAAAGTTGGCAGCGCTGGTGACAAAGCAGCGATTTAAAAAAGAAACATTTGCATCTACGCGAATTACATGTCGTCTTTACATATAGTGAATTATGGTCGATTATAAATGGTGTGGAAGTTTATATTAAAACTTAAAAAAACAAATAAATGTAATTTGGCTAATAATGAACCGCTATTAAAAATTAAGGAATTCGAGTTGTATTTTTAATTGGGCCATCGATTTGAATGATTTCAAACGGAATATATTTGGAACAATCATTTATTTTTTTTAAATACTATGCCAGTGTTGCTACTGAGCATGGCAAAATAGTTTGGCGTTAGCTAATTTAAACTACTTTTTACTACTATATAGATATTGCTAATTCAAAAAATAATTTTTTTAAGAATCCTGTTTATTTAAAAACTTAGCTTAGAACTAAAAAATAATGTGGTAAATCTGTTGGGATAATCAAACACTCCACTTGGAAACGAGTAGGACATGTAAAACGTGTATGTAGTTTGTGATTACAAAAATTTATACTTAAAATTCAGAAAACAGGACTATTATAATTATCTCTTGATTTGTCTTAGAGTAAGAAATTGTGTTTTACTGTTCAGACCAATTATTATGATATGTAATACCAAATTTTCCACAATAGTTATCTCTTTTGGTATATTCATTATCAAAAATTATTTTCAATTTGTCCATGAATAAGTTAACTACAACGCTTTAAAATATATAGCATATTTATTTATATGAAGAAGATATAATTAAATCTTTTGATAACAGCATTAAACTTTATTCTATAACAGAAATTGAAAATAGTATTTATACATATACAAATATAGTACTATAAATTTATAATTTAATATTTTAGCATTTTCGCTTACTGCAACCCGTTTTGACCTCTCGCCACCCTTATTCACCAGAGGTGGCCATGACACTTTTATTTTGACGTACACTTGGGGGGTAGCTTAAGGACTGTGAATGGCTCTTTTTCTATGGTGAATGGGACTTTCCCTACTCCTCTATACCATGATTTTGCCTCAGTTGGGATGACGATAAAAGCACTGACAGTTCAAAATTTTCGGACACAATGTGCAGTTACAGCAATGAAACTAGACGTGTTCCGCGATGTCCAACAATCAGTGGTGATGCAAAACATTTCCCCGCTCCTAATCATTTCTCGCACCTTATGTTTACATTCCTCATACAATGCAGGATTCATTGATTTTGAAATCACACGTCTGCTAGGAATGTCATAAAATGGATTTAGGGCTGTTACAAATTCCCGAAAACCTTTGTCCTCAACTAAAGAGAAAGGTTGCAAATCCACCGTAAACAGCTGCAATAACTTGCTTGTTATTTCACTTTTTGATTTTAGCCGCGCGACATTTAAAATCTTAGTTTGTGTTAAAGACTTTGGTAATGCAGTCGAAGTTGATGGAATATCCTCTTTAAAAGTAACAGGCGCATTTTTCGGCGCTGGCGTAATTTCCGTCTGCAAAAATATTTTCACAATACCAATTTGATAATAACTTCAAAATTATATTACCATTTCCAATCGAACAGTAGGATGCCTCCGTTCCATATGTTTTTTAAATTTGATGTTGACGTTTTATATGATATTTTGCATTTACAAATATCACATTTTGCGAAAACAGCATCCACTTCTTTAAAAAATTGCCACATATAACTCGTTTTGGTTCTTTTTGATACAGACATCTTTAATTTTTATTAAATATAAGCAAACTGATTTGTAACCGCTTCGTACAAAAATTAATGTACATGATCCGTTATTTTTTAAGACGAACATTTTTAAAGTCACAATAAATATATTCTCTGAAGGTTTTTTTTTCAATATAAGGATACTCAATAGAAACTATTTAAATTAAACGAAAACATAATTTTAAAAATATTTCGTTACTTATAAAATACGTTTTATAAGTTTTTTTTTTAAATTACTATATAAATTGATGCAATTTTAAGATTAAACATTTTATAATTGGCTTTACTACAGCATTGAGGTTTCTGTAATCAATTTAATTTGTACATAAATTCTTCCCGTTTAAAGATAAATTAACTTTTTATATGTTAACCAATTTATACTTATCTAAAATTGAAGAAAATTCATAGCTTTAATGAATATGAATTCAGCACAGTCGCAATTTTTTATATTCCACGGTGAATGCTAATTTGTCACAGTCGCAATTTTTCATATGATACTGTGACTGCTACTTTGTCACAGTCGCAATTTTTTATATTCCACGGTGAATGCTGTTTTGTCACAGTCGCAATTTTTCATATGATACTGTGACTGCTATTTCGTCACAGTCGCAATTTTTCATGTGGTACTGTGACTGCTACTTTGTTCGTTAATTCCTGTGAATTCCAGTGATTTTTAAGTAGCAGTGACAAAGTATTCAAATATTTGCCATCTCTAGTAGCAACGCATTGCTGTAAATATTGTAGTAAATACTTAGCCAATTTATTCTATTGAATAACAAAGCTATAAATATTGTTGCTTAAAATAAAATGAAATTATTTATTAACGATATATAGTTACTAATATTTGATTTAAACGCCATAGCGTGCAATATTTCGCACGTAAAAATATCATTTACTGATAGTCAGATATTCTTTATGTAGAGAGTTCTTATTAATAAAATGCAGATCTGTTTTTAGATTTCTCGGTGGTGAGTTTTCTTCTGAATGTATTTGCAGAGAACGTACATTTATAGAGAAGGTTCAACTACGGACAAACGTGTGAACGCCATGAATTTTCTATTAGTGGATTTCACCACTTTTGGCTCGGCAGGAGAAACTTTAACAGAAATTATGAACAGAGCAGAGAATTCAATGAAAATTGTGCTCAGAAATATATGTACATTGCTTTTACAGATGCGTGTTGGCCTTTTGGCTTATATTTTTATACGTTTACATGCTATCATATCAATTGATACGAATATAATTTTGCGAATTTTGGTTAATTCATGCAAAATTGATAACATTGTTATTAAGATATGCAATTCTCCAAGCAATATTTGTAAATAATGTGCAAATAAAGGCTACTTTTTAAATATTTCTCATCTTAGATAATGTAATATCTTTTGATATGTATGCAAATTAATTCCCGCGAAGAGGGAATTAAAATAAAAATATATATATATATTTTACAACCGCGAACGCGCGGATAAATGAAAACACGAGTGGTTCTCGTGGATTGCAGAATACAAATCCCCCTCTTTATTTCTAAAATACTAGTATGTATATAATTTGGTTTTATTTACTTAAGGTTAAAGCTGAAGTGGAAGCATGAGCTTCATTCAATCCAGAACAAAGTGTTAAATTACATTTTTAGCTGTGACAGCAAATTCCAACAGAATGTTAAGTGGTTTATTTACCATTGTTATTGTTATGCCTTCTTGTGTGGGCGAGTGATATGGATTTTTGGATACAGAACGGAAAAAGCATATCGAATTCTTAAATAATCAAAAACGTTAATTATAATTCTAATTTATGAGGCAGTGTAATTGCAGAATGCAAAGATTCAATTTCGTTTACAGTTATGGTAAGGTTTCTATGCGGACGCTATCGTTAACTTGCATATATATGTTATACACATGATATATTATCATAATATCCTAAAAACATAATATATTACAAGAATAATATATGTAAATCACACCTCTTATCATTTAAAACTTTCATACGCATCTATCCTGCAGATATGTATGCAAGTACAAATCAATTTCAAATCAAGATCTGAAATGTTCGGACCGACAGCGAAAACATGTTTTCGAGGGAAAAAGTGGTTTTCGCACGAAAACTTGTGTTTTCGTCCATGTAAAATCTGTCAAACGAAAACACAGTTTTCGCTGAAAACTGCTTGAAAACTTACATTCCACTCATAATAATCGGTGCTTGCTCTAGTTTAATCGATTTTTTTGGAAGACATATTTTGGCTGCCCTAAATTGTCACCTGATATTTGTTTACATTCCATATATAAATACAGCTGCTCACTGTTAATTCTCTTGTTCTTGCAAAACCCTTGCACGGTGCACCAATTGCAGAATTTTCTTCTTGGTGCAACGGCACAACAAACACACGCAAAAATTTATTTGCAATGGCTGTAAAATATGTCAGACCAAAACCCAAGTTTATTTTCGTGCCGTCATATATCACTAGATTCGTAATGGGTGCAGTCTTGGCCTTGCATATTTCGGTATAAGATTTTTGCATTTTGTGTCATCTTGAAAGAGCAAGAGGATCCCCGTATTGATAGTTGTCAGTGAAAACTCAGCGAAAACACAAATTGTCGGTCCGAACGACTTACGTTCCACAACAAACAAATGTGCTTTCAAAATGTTTTCAATGTCGGTCCGAACATAGTAATATTTTCATTTGTCAGTAATATAAAAAGCGCGCGCTTCTCTATATTTACGTAAACCCACACATATGTATGTATGTGCGTATGACATTCTCCCACAAATAATATATGCGCACGCATGTAATTCAAAAAATACAAACATTCTTCTGGAAAAACAAAAATAGTATCAAAATTCATCACACATACTTACAATATGAGTACACCTGTAAATATGTGCGTATGACATTCCCACACAAACAATGCATACACAACATACATACTTACATGCGTTCACATGTAAAAATTACAAATATTGTTCAACAAAAACAATAATCGTTTGAAAACGCATCAGAAACCAATATTGCAGCCAAATTACCGGCGTCAAAATTTATAGTAAATTACACAACAACAAAACTTTCATTCATGAACGCAAACGTACCTTCAAAAAGCATATTCGATTCATTCATAAAAACAGACACCATTACATCTCCTCGAGCATACTTTGCCTACGAGCGTCTTTTCGCGACGATTTCAAAAGCTAAAAATCATAAATTTAATATATTTCTGAAATGTATGAGAAGGAAAAAGTGTCAACCCCGCAAAAATAAGTATTAAAATATATTAGAATAAAATTGACAACATAGTTTATCGGGCATGTGCTGCAATTCGTTTTCGCATGAAATTGTCAGCGAAATCGTGCTGACATGTGCTGAATTTCACTGATCCGTTTTCGTTTTCGAACATCAAATCGCAACGATTTGGAATGTGCCAGAAATCGAAACCGCCATTTGTTTTCCATTTTGAAATCGTGAAGCTGCGGGCACGCGAATTTATTGAAAAATTGAAGGAAACATTGGAAATGTAAGTACTTTAAATTTGTATTTATTGATATATATTAATTATGCCTTTAAATTTAGGGGCAAGCATAAAACACCAAGGCAAGACGAAACTTTTTTAAGTTTAATGGAGCAGCATCCTGACATTGCCAAAAATTATGTCAAGGGCGACCGAGTGGCAGCGGAGACTCTTTGGACCACCACAAAAAGATATCAACGGATGGAAAAAGGTCAAAAGAGATATTCTTAAGTACACATAAGTGGTTATTAACAATTTTTCTTGAGCAAGTTTTGACGGACTGGAAGGGCTGCGTACGCAAAAAAATTGCACACAACACATCGGAGACAAGAGCTACCGGCGGAGGTCCCTTCAACCAATTTGTCTTAAGCTGCACTGAGGAAAAAATTGCAGAACTTTGCGGTCTTTATACTTGTGTAGAAGGTATTCCACAAAGTTCCTCATTCGGTGTACAATGCGACAATAGCAATGAATCATCTGATGACGAAAATCCCACACCGAGTACTTCAGCGGTTGCAACAAGAACGCGAAGACCAACTTTAATGCAAGCATGTATCAAAGAACACATGGTCACGGAAGCAGGTGCGGTTGATTGTATATCTGGAACGTTAGGGAAGCTCCTGGAAAGTTTTGATGACACCAAAAATATTTTGAAAGATAGCAGTGATAAAATTTATGGAAAAGTTATGCGATCTCATTTCAATACAGAACTCTCTTACCGCAGAACAAAATGAGATTTTGCGTCAGCATAATTCCATAAAGGAGAGAATTGGGAAAGAAAAAAGTGATATGAAGAAACGCATGTTGGAGTTAGAGGAAGAAAAGTGGGAGTGGACGAAACGTGCAAGATAATTTTAATTTATTATTTTTTTTTTAAATACTTAAAATGTTATGAGATCTCGGATTTTTTTTTTTTAGTTATTTAAGAATTAAAATTTGTTTACAATTAATCTAGTTATTGAAGCACATCATGTACATAAGTACATACATATATAATCCTGTATAAACGAAGAATTGAAAAAATTTTATTTTAGTATAAGCAATGTGATAAATTAAATTTTATTTTTTTAACTGTAATATAAATGTGATAGATACTATTAAATTCTTATTTTTAAGTATCCCAATGCAAGTAGTATATTAAGTTCTTGAAATGCAAAGCAAGCACCTTCTGTAAAAAAAATTGAAGTACATTAAGTCTTTTTATTTTGCTACCAAACAATTCAATAAAAAAAAATTATGAAATTGAAAGTATTTGCTTAAATTGTTTGCAATTTGATCCCTGATATTTGTCGCGGTAGTTTCAAGACTGCTATTATTTTCAGCAGGGTCATCATCGATTAGTTCTTCGGAAAACGCATACATGGAATCTTCAACATTATAAAATCGACATATGTTGTGAAAAGCACAGCATACGTTAATAATTTTAACAACTTTCTGTGGGGTGTATGGCAAAACAATTTGCAAACATTTAAAGCGACTTTTAAGCACCCCAATTACTCTTTCCACGATGTTACGAGCAGTCGGATTGCGATAAGGTGTGAGTAAATTTGGTTCTAACGCATAGCCTGAATCCCCTAGTAACCAGGAGCTGTGGTCACCGCTTTGAAAACTGGATAAAAGAGACTGTTTTATATTGGATAAATTGAAAATAAAAGCATCATGACTTGATCCGGGTTGGCACGCATCCACAGCTGTTATACTCATTTTATAGTCACATATCTGCAAAAGCGTTAATATTAATTTTGTATATACAATAGTATGAGAGCCATATTATTTAACTTACTATCATAGCATTGACGCTAAAACAACCTTTCCTATTTAAATATAAATACTCATTGTCGCAAGGATTTAGTAATTTAATGTGAGTCCCGTCGTTGCAGCCAATAACGCCAGGTATAGCAAATTTGTGTAAAAATGTAAATTGGACTGACGAACTTCATAATGTGTCCTTCCAAACTTTACCCACTTTGGACATTGTGTTCGCTCTAAAACGTTTAACATCTCTTTTAAAATTTTTGACACCGTCGTCCTATCACATGCAATATGTGAATCCTTTCCAATAGACCGTTGGAATCCTCCTTCCTCAAGAAATCTCAACGTGGTTGTTAATTTCAACTCAACAGGTATAGACGACAGATGTATTAAAGGCTTAATATCGTTAACTACATTCCGAAAGGCCTCTTTGTTTATCCTGTAGTACGAAATAATACTGCAAGAAGATGTTGTGTTTTAATTTTTAATAGAACGCCTTGCGCATGCACTTACACAGGCTCTGGAATATCCAAAGGATTGGAGTGGTCTCTTAAAAGTCGTCGCGCAACCTTTTCATCACTTTTCCAGTTCATTTGATTCAATAAATAAGCAGAAAGAATGAAAACGCTCATTTTAACACAAATCTTCAACTCAAAATTAAACAAATTTTTTCTTTTCTCTGACAATCAGCTGTTTCGAACTTAGCTTCGAACTTCACTGAAATCGCGTGGAATTCAGCACACCCCAAACTAATTCATGCGATTTGCAATTTCGGAAACGGAACGAAATCGCGTGATTTCCAGCACATGCCCGTATTTGTCGATTTTCAATTCAAGAAATGTTTCAAAGAAAATATTCAATATTCCTCTGATTCATGTGTACAGTCAATCCCAGTTAAGTCGTACTCCGCTTAAATGAAAATCAAATCCCTCCCTCATCACTCTTGCTTATATTATATCTTGCTGCACATCGCGATTTGTTTTTTGAAATACCTAGAAATTATTGTTTTAAGTACGACTCATTTAAGTATCCCCAGTCGCTTATGTACCATATTATATTTTTATTTTTAACTAACTACAAATATCTGCATCTTTGATACGGTATTTACTGTATTTGTCAAGGAGTGTAAAAAACATTTTGTAATTCGGAAATATTTTTACGCAGTTGCGTCGATATGTATGCAAGCTCACACACAAACATACATACTTACGTTGGTTTGTAGGCGAAGCTGTTACAGCGGCAAGGGAAGCGGTGACTTTTTAACAAAACGTGAAGTTCGGCCACTGGTTGTCCGTGACAACGCCGTTTTTGTATGAAACAATGGGTGTATATATTTACACATAAAGTTATGTGTAGACAAATCGTTATCAAAACTTTTAATGCCCAAAGAAAATAAATACATATGTACGTACATGTGTATATAAATATACACTATATAATAACCTAACAAACCTATATTAATTACAATTATTTATAATATTTAGGTAATTATACAATTATGACTTTATTATACATTTCAATAGATTTAATGGAATTCATTATTAAATAGATCAAACTGCACATACATACATATGTACATGTATACTTATGTACATATATGCTTTGGTATCAAATATATCTTCCATAATATTAGGTTGTCAAAAAAGTCTTGCGGTATTTTCGCTAGTTGACGCTGAAAGCGCGTAGTTCTAGTTTTATTCGTCGCATTGGGTCATGCTATACCTTTTTGGAAAGCTCATTTCACGCGTTAACACGTGTTTGATTGATTGTCGTTTCTTTTAAGTCGTTCGCGTCGCAAACATGGAGCAAAATAAAGAGAAAATACGGCATATTTTACAGTACTATTACGATAAAGGCAAAAATGCATCTCAAGCCGCCAATAAAATTTGTGCAGTTTATGGACCCGATACAGTTTCCATTTCCCCCGCACAACGATGGTTTCAACGTTTTCGTTCTGGTGTAGAGGTGGTCGAAGATGCTCCACGCTCCGGAAAGCCTGTTGTCGAAAATTGCGATAAAATCGCTGAATTGGTCGAAATAAACCGGCATAGTAGTCATCAAACCGTTATAAACCAATTGAAAAAGCTTGGAGTCACTAAGAAGCTCGATTTATGGGTGCCACACATTATCTATTAATGATATCCATAGTCATTAGCGCATTGCAATTACGCGAATCTGTAAGCGTACATTTGTAAACATCGAAATTAGTATCACTTTTCTTATTTAACAATGAAAGTACTCAATTCTGCCACATATTTTCGACCCTCTCATGTTAAATATTGGTGAAATCCGCTAATAATATTTTTGTGGTGATATTCACTAATAGAAACCTCAACCTCTCCAAACAGAGCAACATGATGACAATCGGCACACCATGAACCTTCTCTATAATGTACGTTCTCTGTAACGGCTAACGATTTGTCAATTTGTATATGTCAAACGACAAATTATCACCCAGGATTGTATTCTATTGTATGCAAAAAAATTTAGAAATACTTGAAGCGTGTTTAAAAATTGCACAAAAAAAAACAACTGATTTAACATTAAACAACAAGTAATTTCCCAATAAAATTGAACAGATATGCAAAGTAATACAATATAATCACTTAAATAGTGTAAACATTTGCATTATTTAATCTCTTTTAAAGTGTTGTCCATCAAAAATTTAAATTTATATGTATGTAGCTTCAATGCTAACACAACACCATGATTACCATGAAAGTAGAAAAAAACGTGTTACACAACACCCTAAGATTTTCTAGAGTTGAGTATATGTATGTAAACAATGCAAAGGTTTATTACTGTATATAGTTTTGGTGTCATAAAGAGCTCAATTTCTTCTTGGCTCTTTATACAATGTTCGGACCGACATTGAAAACATTTTTTCGAGAGAAAAACTGGTTTTCGCACGAAAACTTGTGTTTTCGTCTGTCAAACGAAAACACAGCTTTCGCTGAAAACTACTTGAAAACTTACATTCAGTCGTTATAATCGGTGCCTGCTCTAGTTTAATCGATTTTTTTGGAAGACATATTTTGAAGGCCCTAAATTGTCACATATTCCATATACAAATACAGCTGCTCACTGTTAAGGGGATTCTCTTGTTTTCGCAAAACCCTTGCACGGTGCATCAATTGCAGAAATTTCTTCTCAGTGCAACGGCACAACAAACACACGCAAAAATTTATTTGCAATGGCTGTAAAATATATCAGACCAAAACCCATGTTTATTTTCGTGCCGTCATATATCACTAGATTCTTGGCCTTTCATATTTCGGTATAGGATTTTTGAATTTTGTGTCATTTTGTAAGAGCAAGGGAATCCCCGTATTGATAGTTGTCAGTGAAAACTCATCGAAAACACACAATTTCGGTCCGAACGCCTTATATTCCACAACATATAAATGTGCTTTCAAAATGTTTTTAATGTCTGTCCGAACATAGTATTATGTCATTTCTACAGTTAAAAATAAAAACACTGAGCTTAGATCTAATCTTCGAATGAATTTGTCTTTATTTCAATTTGTTGCTTCCCTGCCAACCACGTCTACGCGTTTGTAACAAATATTCCCATACAACTAAGTCATTGTCATTAGAAAGGCAAAGAGTCCGCGATGCTTTAAAAATAAAGTTTTGCCCTTAAAGTATTACACCAACAAGAAAACCTGGATGACTCAGGAGGTTTGGGGTAAAGTTTTATATAAGTTGGATACACAAATGAGAGAAGAGAATCGAAAAATCGTTCAGACGTTTGACAATGTGGCTTGTCATAAGATTTCTGATACCTTGACAGACATTAATCTTCAGCCAAATACAACTGCAATAACTCAGCCTCTGGATCAATTAATTATCCACTCTTTTAAGGCATACCATAGGCAAAATATTATTCAGAAACAGGTTGCTGCAATTGAACGCGGACAAACAGTGGCTGAATTTGAAAAATCACTCAATATATTTCAAGTGATTCATATGATTAAACATAGCTTTTGGATGGTGAAACCTATATCAATTCAAAACTGTTTTAAAAAGGTAGGTTCGTTAAAATTTCGCAATGTTTGCTTATTATATTTATTAGTGTTTTTTATTATTTTTTTGTCAGGCAAAATTTTTAACTACACCCACTGATCAGCAATTTGAAGATACAAGTGCTGAAGTGGAAAAAAATCGTTGAGAGCCTGGTATATGCAAATACATTAAGCTCATTTGAAACATACATATATTGTATGTGATGGCGACATTGCGTGCTGTGGCAATTGGATTGATGAAGAAGTTGTCAGTTCCATTGTTGATGCAGAAGCAGACCCACTGCAAACTGATAACGACGGGTCTGAAGATGAAGAGGAGACTGAGGAAGTGCTAAAAACACCATCACTTGCAGAAGCTCTGCATTGCATTCACGGCCTCAGAGCCCATGCCCGAGTACATTGCTGAATTAGAAAGCATGGAAGGAGACATTTTCCATAATGAGATGTCTGTCCAAACTAAAATAACATTTTTTTTTAATGTAATTTTTTAAGACTTCGTTCTGTGCAAAATTTTTTCAAGCATGGGCGACAAAGATTTCATTTGTTCCTTACATTTTTATATTTTGTTTTTTATATGAATTTTACTTTCGTTTTTTTCTGTTCACTATGTAATGATGAATACATATACTAAAGGAATTTTAAAAAGTATCTAATAAATACTTACATACTCGAAGCTTAAAAAGTAGATGTTTTATATGTGCACTTTTATATAAGCCCCAAAAGGTACATAAAGCGGGATTTTCCTATCAGCCCCAAAAGTGCTATTAATCGGGGTTTTCATATAATACTTCCCCGGATAAAGTGTTCCAATTGTGAACATTTCGCTCGGCTCTTATATCCGAAAAATACTGTACATACAACTCGCATCCAATAAAAATAGAAATGCATAGGGATACAAGTCATAAATTTACAGAAGAGTTAACATTAAACACACACACACATGTATTAAATTGTACCCTGCCAACCACGGCTACCCGCTGGAGACAAATATTCCAATACAACTACACGTTTTTTCTCTATACACTAACACCAACGCACATTTTCGGGATATTTTTTGTTTACCTAAATGCGATAAAAAAAGTTTGTTTCATTTCTTGATTTGAATGAGTGCTAAGGAGAAAACATAATTGTCAATAGTGGCAATAGAAAATCCCAAAAGGGGTATAAAAAAAAAAACGATTGAAAGACGCAAGTCGTTCGTGATCGTACCATCGTAAAGGAGGCTCGTACAACAAGAAGGTAAGTAAATGAATTTTATGTGATTTTTTAACAATATTTTGAAAATAATTACTTAACTTATTTTTATAGCATTGGAAATCAGAACCGAATTGGCGGTAGCAGCAGCAGCTATATCATCAGAAGCGGCAAATATCAATTGTTAAGTAAGTATGTGAAAAAAGTGTGTGTTGTTTGAAACTGGACTACGCAGTCCAATATAATACGCAAAAGTAAATACATACATATGTATTTTATGCGTTTAAGGCAGCCTGCGCAATCCAATATAATATGTGAAAACTAATGTTTGTTTTATATTTTAAATGACCAAATAATATTTATCTTTTCTTTCAGATGTTATTATTATTTTTATTTAATTATACAAAAATACAAACCAATATATCATCAAAAATAAATGGAAATCGCTGACAGATATAATAACCAAATTTATCCAATTTATATGGAAAACTCAAATTTTGTTTCAATATGCATGATAACCAAAAATTATAACCACTTTATAACAAAAATTCAATTTATTTTTTTGTTTTTGACGCAGAAAAGAGTACTACACGAAAGTACTTCAGTCACCTCGGGTATTTGCTCGGTCAGGGTTACTTTTTTAGAGCGCGGCCGAAGGCCACCAACGCAGAAAGGAGTACTACGCAAAAGTACTTAAGTCACCCCGGGTAGTCGCTTGGCCAGGGTTATTTTTTTAAGGCGCCTCCGAAGGCCGCCAACGCGGAAAGGAGTACTACGCAAAAGTATTTCAATCACCCCGGGTATTCGCTCATAATATTATAATATTATCACACGATTTTACTTATCTGTGTTTATAAAATATAAATCACATATTATTCATATCTAATATATAAAATTCTCGTGTCACGGTGTACTTTATTGAACTCCTCTGAAACCGCTCGACCGATTTTCGTGAATCTTAGCGTGCATATCGGCTAGGGTGGAGAATCGGACAACATCTATTTTTCATCCTCTTAAATGTTAAGGGTGGTCCACCCCTTAATTTTTCTAACTTTCCGGGAAGAAAAATAAAATCGGGAAGTTATTGATTGTTGAAGTTATTGGACCCGCTTATAACTTTTAAACGGATCAAGCGATTCAACCCTACTCAACGGCATTTCAAAGAGTGTCACTTAACTTAGATTTTCTAAAATTTTGAGCCGATTCGGATCGGTAGATTTCGAGAAAACTCAAAAAAACCGCAAAAATTTTTTTTTCAAAAGTGTTTTTTTGAGAATAACTTCTAAACAGCTATATCGATCAATTCTATAAACTAATCAGCACTCAACCTCACAAAACTACGTTGATTACCGTAAACCGGGTCAAAATCGATCAATTTTCTTGCGAGAAATCGTTGACGAAAGAAAACACAAAAATCGATTTTTTTTGAAATAACTCTGAAACGACTCGACCGATTAATTCTGAAGACTAATCAGCTTTCGACTCTGAAAAATCACGTCAATGAGCGCAAACCGGGTCAAAATCGGTTGATTTGTTCGTGAGATATCGTTGACGAAATTCTATCCGCATATCCGCAATAGGGCTGCAAGATGGCAATCGAATATTACAATTGTAGGACGATAAATTCTTATTCTTAGTTCATAATTTCAAGTTCCATTAATTATGAGAGTATAGATGAGGACGACACTACTAAATGATGAACAAAAAATTATTTACGACCGCATCATGCTGGCAGTTTCGGCAGGATAAGGAGGATTCTTTTTTTTTGGATGCACCAGGTGGAACTGGCAAAACATTCCTTATTTCGTTACTTCTGGCCGAGATACGATAAAAATGACATCGCATTGGCCGTTGCATCTTCTGGCATTGCAGCAACTTTATTAGATGGAGGCAGAACAGCTCGTTCAGCATTTAAGCTGCCGTTGAACATTCAAAATAATCCAGATGCAGTGTGCAACATAGAAAAAAACAATCGTCTATGGTCATAGTGCTGAAACAAAGTAAAATTATTATTTGGGATGAATGCACTATGGCATTCATTCACTTGAGGCATTAGATAGGACATTAAAGGATATAAAAAACAATGATAAACTATTTGGCGGCACTTTGTTACTCCTTTCTGGTGATTTTAGACAAACACTTCCCATTATTCCACGTTCAACATACGCTGATGAAATTAATGTGGGATTGCAACCTGCGCACGCATGCAACTCTAAACGTACACTCTGACTGAACGGACTCAACGAATAATGACCTGACCTGCGCACGCATGCAACTCTAAACATACACCCTAAATGAACGGACTCAACGAATAGCAATGAACGCCGACAGCGACAGTTAAAAATACAGACACTTGATTTTGAGATTCTACACTATATGGACGTACACATTGGTCATTAAACCAATTGAGTATTTAAACCTACGTTTTCTAACTGATATATTAAATCAATTAATTTTGTATTAAAACCTACGTTTTCCAACCGATATACTAAATAAACTATTTTATATAATAACTTAAAATAAAGTGTTTCATTTTTAAAGCAATCCCCCACAAAGTGGTGTCAGAAGTGGGATGGACTTAATTTGCACGCAAATTGAAAAGTGACGCTTAAATGTCCGCGATAATGTTTGAAAACTTTGGTGCGCAAAGAAATCTTTAGAGCGTGCAGTGTTTGGATAGTAAAAGTGCTGAAAGTGTAAAAGTTAAAAACAAAAGGTGACTTTGCGTAGGAGTTAAATTTCGTGAAACTCAGTTAAATACTGAAATAAATTGGTATCGGCAAATTTGGATTACAGTAAGGCGGTGTGAAAAACGGTTCAAACCAAAAGGAGAAAAAACTGTTAAATTGCCTATTTCTTGTGGCACATAACGTTTTAAGAAAGCAAACTGTACGTGTGGAGTGGCGTCACTACTCAGTCCAGTTACAAGATCCGTTAGGACGCTAGCAAAAATCAACGGTAAATTCAAGAAAAGACGCTGTCGCCAAACAATGTCTTGCGGTAGCTTAAGAGAGCAGCGAATATATACTCTCACAACGAGTAGAGTATATAGACATAGTGTCGAATTGTATTAGTGATGCGTTATTGGTCAAAGCTGATTTTATTGTACAGTGCTGAGTATATGCGCTGGTGGTGATTTAAGATCAGCGTATGATAACTATTGACAAGTTGTTCGGACTAGCGCTGTAGTGGTGCGTTAGTGGTAAAAACTGATGTTGTTGTTTAGCAGTGTTAGTGGAAGTTGAGAGCAGAGTAGCAGCGGCGTGCTATTGATACCTGATTGACAGTCCAGAGAAAATTGTAAGCAGTGGTTGAAGCGGTCAGCGATTTGATACAGTAGCCGTAAGAATAAATATATAAACATAAGCAAAAGACAGGTATGAGTTAAGCAATTTAAAGAAGGAATGTGTAGTAAAAATTGTTAAAAGAGAAACGTTTTATAAAGTACAGAGCAATGTATAATATTCTGTTAACATAAAAATACCGAAATTAATATTGTATATTTTAGAAAACTAAACCCATGTGTACTATTACATTTATATAAAAAAAAGAAACCCAATAAGAATTTTAATCAACTTATAAATCAAATTATAAACTTCGGAAAAATCTAAATAAGTTGTCAAAATATTAATTGTAAAACTTAATTGGATTAAACTTAAATGTAATTCACAAGCATTAATTCATTATTTAAGTTACAATATAAAGGCCAAAACTTGTGGAGGTATATTTTAAGGTTTACTTTTACTTTTACTTATTACATATTAAATATCTAATTTGTATTCTGAATTATATACCAATTACATTTGATAACAGTTGACATGGACAGGCAACAGATTTTTTACTGACAGTGAACGGTTTGAAGGAAAAATTGTTGGCACTGGGTTTATCGACAAATGGCCGTAAAGCTACATTACAGGACCGACTTTGTGAACATTTTGGACTGACTGTAGATGCTGAAGAGGATAGCTCAGACAGTGAAACTAGTTCAGTGCAAAACAACATGTTGTCGGCGATGGGGTCCAGGTCTCCGGTCTTCACTCTACGCGATCTCGAGGAATATCTTACAACTTTCAGTGGTACGGGGCAATACCCAGTCGAGGAGTGGCTCGATGATTTTGAATCAAATGCCATGGCAGTTCGTTGGGTAGATTTACAAAAATTTATATACGGGAAACAATTATTGAAGGGTGCCGCGAAAATTTTCGTTCGCAGCCAACGGGACATAACTAGTTGGAGTGCATTTAAACAATGTTTGCAAAAAGAATTTGGAGTAGTAACATCGTCAATCGAAGTGCATCGTGCACTTAGGAATCGGCGGAAGCGCCCAAACGAAGATTATCGCGAGTATCTTTATAGCCTTATGGACTTAGGTAGGCCAATAAAGATAGACGAAAGAAGTCTCATCGAATATTTTGTAGAGGGAATCCCAGACTCCAGACCAAATAAAGCTAACTTGTATCAGGCTAGTTCGATAGAAGAATTAAAAGCTCAAATCCTTGTTTATGAAAAAGTTCGCTCGGGGCGTCAACGCAATGTAAGTACATTTCAAAACAAGCGTGAAGACAATAATTCTGTCACTAAAGATCAGGGACCCAATAGGAAAATTTGTTATAGGGGTGGAGAAGCGGGTCATTTTGCGAATACCTGCAAACAGCAACGACTATCAAAGTGTTTTGTGTGTAATCAGCCAGGGCATCGTATTGCAGAGTGCCCAAAGAAGAGAACGGAGGTAAAAAGCGAGGGTGCAAGGGTAAATACGCTGGAAATGATGCGTATGGCGTCTGTTGGCAGCGTAGTTTACAAAGAATTAACTTTTAACGGGTTTACGTTGTCAGCTTTGCTGGACACTGGTTGCGATCTATGCCTCATGCGTTACGATGTGTTGATGAAGTTAGGAAGGATTGATTTGTCCAACGATATAAATCACCTTCGTGGAATAAGAAATAGTATGCTTGCAACTATTGGCAGTTTCATAATCAAAATTAGTGTAGATGGAGTCAAACTGGATATCAATTTCCATGTTGTGCGTGAACGCGACCTTATTTACGAGGCAATAATCGGGAATAGTGTATTAAAGCAGGTTGACTTGGTCATAAAGGAAGGCGAGGTAGAATTTAGAGCAAAGGTGAAGGAAACGAATATTCAAAACCCCATAGTAGAGAAAAGTGAAGGTAAAATAGAAGTTCTTAATGAGTTTGAAGATATGTGTATGGCCGCAGAAGTAATGTCAGGAAAAACTTACAGGTAGATTTGTCGCATCTCAGGGGAGAACAAGAGAGGGCAATAGAAGCCATTGTTTGTGATTACTCGCCAAGTAAGCAGCACGATTCCCCCGTTTTTATGAAAAATTGTTTGACGGATGATACTCCGGTATTCCAAGGGCCAAGACGAATTTCGTACTCCGATAAGTGCATTGTCGATAAACAGATTGCAGAATGGATGGAGCAAGGCATAATCCAACCTAGCGTCTCCGAGTATTCATCGCCGATCGTATTGGTGGGGAAAAAAGACGGAACCAAACGTCATGAAGGATAATTTTCCAATGCCACCCATAGATGACGTTATCGAGAGATTAAGAGGCGCAAAAGTATTTACAACGCTAGATTTACGGAATGGGTTTTTTCATGTGCCGATAGAGGCAGGTTCGCGGAAATATACGTCATTCGTGACCCATCAAGGTCAATACGTATTCATTTACGTTCCTTTTGGTATTTCCAATTCCCCAGCAGTGTTCACTCGATACATCTTCGTAGTGTTTCGAGACTTAGTGAAGGATGGCATCGTGGTAACTTACATGGATGATCTTAAAATTCCTTCTATTAGTTATGACGATCGTAGACATAAGTTGAAAGCTGTGTTGAATAGGGCGACATGTTATAATATAAGGATTAAGTAGGAGAAATGCCAGTTCCTAAAGACGACTGTTGATTTTCTGGGGTATATTATAGAGTGTGGTACAAAAAGGCCATCAGAAGCAAAAACGCAGGCAGTAGGAATTTTCCGATACCTATGGATAAGAAAGCGGTGCAAAGATTCTTAGGGCTTACTTTTTATTTTCGCCGTTTCATAGAAGGGTATGCAGTAGTCGCTAAACCACTGTCTGACCTGTTGCGTAAGGATGTAGCTTTTGTGTTTGGGATCGAACAGCAAGCCTCGCTGCAGCAATTAAAGGCAGCTCGGGCTAGTTCACCAGTGTTACGGTTGTCCAATCCGAAAGCTCTAACTGAAGTGCATACGGATGCTTCGATACATGGATATGGTGGTGTACTCTTACAAAAGGACAGCGAAGATTTGCATTTTCACCCAATCCAGTACATGAGTCGGAAGACAAAGCCAGCAGCAGAAAAGTACCATTCGTATGAGTTAGAGGTGTTAGCGATTGTTGAAGCACTTAAGAAGTGGAGAGTATATTTTTTGGGGTTGCATTTCAAAATCGTTACTGATTGCAACGCGTTCGCAATGACCATGAAAAAGAAGGATATTCCGCTAAGACAGTCTCGGTGGGCGTTGCTATTACAAGATTTTGACTATGAAATAGAACACCGAAATGGCTCCAAGATGCGTCACGTCGATGCGCTAAGCAGAGTAGCGTGTCTTCTGTTGAAAAATTCTTTGCTGCATAGGCTGAGGCAAGCTCAGCAACAGGACAAATGGATTCGGGCAGTGTGCAAAGTCTTGGAAGCGACTGAATACGAAGATTTCTACTTGAAGCATGGGCTACTACACAAGGATCCAATAAGAGAGCTTATAATAGTTCCATCGCTGATGGAGGATGAAATAATTCGGACTGCACATAAACAGGGACACTTCTCGGCAATTCAAAAGACATTTTTTATTACTCAGTTAGGCCCAAAAGTAATTGGAATTGTGAAGAGTTGTATCGAATACATCATGACAGATTCAAAGATAGGAAGGATAGAAGGTTTATTAAATCCAATACCTAAGGAAGACCAGGCATTAAGCACGTTTCACTTCGATCATGTCGAATGCTTTTGGTTATAGCTACAGGTGTTCCACGGGGCAACGGACAAGTTGAACGGAGCGCTCAAATTGTAGTACCGAGGATTTCTAAGAGGTGTCGAGAAGAGCCTGGCAATTAGTATAGGCACGTAAATAGGGCACAACAAATTATTAGCAATACACCAACGCGTAGTACCAAGTTTTCTCCATTTAAAATTTTAACTGGCATAGAGATGAGAATTTCGGGTACGACAGAAGTATATGAGTTGATAGAAAACGCCACCTTGACCGACAAGTGACAAGTGATCAGGTCAAACAAAATATTGCATTGATACAAAAGGAAAACAAACAAAATTTTGACAGGAAAAGGAAGGAATCAACAAAGTACAGACTGGACGAATTAGTCGCCATTAAGCGAACTCAGTATGGGAGCGGGCTTAGGTTAAGGCCTAAATATTTTGTTCCATATAAGATTTCGAAGGTCGAGAAAGTAGGCGAGCGTGAGGGTCCTGGTTTCGCGACCACCGTCGCCGAATTCATGAAGAGACCTCCGTTCGAGCCGAACGAATAAGTAAGGAAGGCCGAATGTGGGATTGCAACCATGACCTGCGCACGCATGCAACTCTAAACGTACACCCTGACTGAACGGACTCAACGAAGAATGACCTGACCTGCGCACGCATGCAACTTTAAACATACACCCTAAATGAACGGACTCAACGAATAGCAATGAACGCCGACAGCGACAGTTAAAAATACAGACACTTGATTTTGATACTCTACACTATACGGACGTACACATTGGCCATTAAACCAATTGAGTATTTTGTACTTTAAATAAATTAATTTTGTATTTTAACCTATGTTTTCCAACCGATATACTAAATAAACTATTTTATACAATAACTTAAAATAAAGTGTTTCATTTTTAAAGCAATCCCCCACATTAATGCTTGCTTAAAATCATCGCGACTATGGCATAATGTTGAAAAAGTACAACTGACGGTGAACATGCGCGTTCAAATGCTTCAGGATCCATCCGCCGAAAATTTCTCTAAACAACTGTTAGATATTGGTGATGGGAAAGTGGATGTTCATGAAAATACTGGATGCATCAAATTACAGACGGACTTCTGCAAATCAACAAGACTGTGAATCATCCAATTGAGTTTTTAAATTTATTGGATTCGCCAGGCATGCCACAACATTATTTACAATTGAAGGTTCGATCTCCGATTATTCTGTTTCGCAATTTAAACCCTCCACGGCTGTGTAATGGCACACGGTTAGTCATTAAAAAATTAATGAAAAACGTCATTGAAGCCATCATCTTGAATGGCAAGTTTCAAGGCGAAAATGTGTTGCTGTTTACTACAGATGTGCCAATTGAATTCAAACGCACTCAGTTCCCCATTAAATTGGCATTCGCTATGACGATCAATAAGTCACAAGGCCAGACATTGTCTGTATGTGGATTTGGAAACACCATGCTTTTCCCACGGACAACTATATGTGGCATGTTCTCGCGTGGGAAAAACTTCCAGTTTGTTTGTGTTGGCTAAAGACGGACTAACCAAGAATATTGTACACTCTATTGCACTTATTCATTAATTTTTTTTTTTTTCAATTGCCATAATTGATAGGATAATATGAATAATTATTTTTGATATTTAGAAAGCTATGAAAAATTGTAATTTAAAATATATTCATTTCTTTAATAAGGATTAATTTATTAATTTAAATAAAGCATACATTCATTATTTATAATGCTTTCGATTATAAGTACAACCCAGCACACTTATGCCCGGTTTCACAGTCCATACTTAAGTTGTGCCTTAATAAAATCTTAGCTAAGCATTGTTGCAAACTGAGTAGTCGTTTGCGTTTCACAGTCAATGCTTAATTTCTATAAAATTTTATTATGATATATGGCAACGTTATGGGCAACATATGTATTACAAATGTCATTCATAAAAATACGTTTGAAATATTTAAATTATAACAGACAATACATAAATTTGCGAGGAAAATTATATCAAAAATTGATGAAAACAACAAAAGAACCCCAAATTTCATCACTAGCGAGTCGGAGCACCTATGGGAACTGAAGGAAAAGTATAAGCTGTTATTGAGTGCAAGCGAACGTACACTTGCCCTACGCTACGCAAGATGTCGCTGAAAATTCAAAGCAAATTCAAAACAAAAATCAGCTGTTATTTAAGCATTGCTTAAGCCTCCCATTTTCAGTGCTTAAGCATAACCTAAGTATGAACTGTAAAACACTATTTTCCTGTTTTATCTTAAGGTTGGTACGCAGCTCTTAAGTAATTGCTCAAGAACAAAAATACATTATTTCTGAAGTAATTTTGACAGCTGGTTACGCATTGTGAATGATCCACATTAGAAGAGAAAGAGAGAATAAACAAACTTTGTGCGTATGCATGTATGTATGTATGTGTATGGTAACACAAATATTTTCATTGAGATTTAAGGAATGTTGTTGATGATTGGTTGGTTTTATACAACATTTCAAAATGGAATATACTTTATAATAATGATTTCAACTAATTTAGGATGAATTTGACGATTACTTCGAATTTCCCTCAAGAAACAATTGTTGATTTGATGTTTCTTCGCAAAACCAGGTTTGCCATATTCACATTTTATTGAAAAAAAGTATTAAAAATTAGTACTAGATTTCTTGAGAGCTGCGTACTAGCACAAGTAACTTTATCGCAGGAACGTTTCTGGACCGTTTCTTAAGCGTTTTTTTATATGAAGTTTTTACGTTTCTTGAGGGCTGCGTACTAAGCTTTAAGCACAACATAAGTATGGACTGTGAAACCGGGCATTAGTAGTAGATAGTTATTTTTACTGAACTAAAAAAATGATTCCTAGAAATAATATACATGGCAAAACAACGTTTGCCGGGTCAGCTAGTATTCATATATTTATGTATAATATGTATATGGAAAAGTGTTCACATATTCAATTTTAGCTTGAAAGACCTTCTGTATAGTTTTTTTATAGTCAATAAAGAAAAAAGAATCACTCGAAAGTACAAACAAAGAAACCGCTGTGAAACGCTGAAAAATCCTTCAGTTTTGGTTTTTAAGGTGTGGCAAAGCTGGTTTTTCTCGTAAATATAAGCACTCTAAACTTTTCAGCCATAAATTTGACAAGTGACTTTTAATTTATTAAATTTAGTTGAAAAATTACAAAATAAATGTGAAATGTGAGCTTATTTCAATGCTTAGAGTGTATATTTGAATATGCATATTAAAAAGCGGAGAAAAATTTAGTGAAACATAGAGAAATAACATGTGTTCCCAGTGCAAATTTTTGAATATTTAAACGTAAATATTTTAAAAAACATTAGTTATTTTTACATTATTTTTGGATATTCCTCCTCTGGAGAAGCTCCCTTATTCGTACATACCCCATTTATATGGGAATTCGGTTTGCTTACCCCTTCGCCAAAGTAATCGGAATCGTGCCACGTAAATAAATATGGGTTTTGTTCTGATATATTTTACAGCCATTGCAAATAATTTTCTGCGTGTGTTCGTTGTTGTGCCGTTGCACCAAAAGGAAAATTCTGCAATTTCTGCACCGTGCAAGGTGTTGCAAGAGCAAGAGAATTCCCCTAATATGATATCAAGTGACAGCTGTATTTGTATATGGAATGTAAACAAATATCAAGTGACAATTTAGGGCCGGCAACATATGTCCTCCAAAAAAATCGATTAAATTAGAGCAGGCACCGTTTATAATGAGTGGAATGGAAGTTTTCAAGTAGGTTAGGTTATACTATGTTCGGACCGACATTGAAAACATTTTGAAAACACATTTGTATGTTGTGGAACGTAAGTCGTTCGGACCGACAATTTGTGTTTTCGCTGAGTTTTCACTGACAACTATCAATAGGGGGATTCTCTTACTCTTTCAAGATGACACAAAATGCAAAAATCCTATACCAAAATATACAAGGCCAATACTGCACCCATTGCGAATCTAGTGATATATGACGGCACGAAAATAAACATGGGCTTTGGTCTGACATATTTTACAGCCATTGCAAATAAATTTTTGCGTGTGTTTGTTGTGCCGTTGCACCAAGAAGAAAATTCTGCAATTGGTGCACCGTGCAAGGGTTTTTCAAGAACAAGAGAATCCCCTTAACAGTGAGCAGCTGTATTTGTATATGAAATGTAAACAAATATCAAGTGACAATTTAGGGCCGGCAAAATATGTCTTCCAAAAAAATCGATTAAACTAGAGCAGGCACCGATTATTATGAGTGGAATGTAAGTTTTCAAGCAGTTTTCAGCGAAAACTGTGTTTTCGTTTGACAGATTTTACATGGACGAAAACGCAAGTTTTCGTGCGAAAACCACTTTTTCCCACGAAAACATGTTTTCGCTGTCGGTCCGAACATAGCATTAGGTTAGATGGCTGATCAAAGATCGCACGTGGACTATACGTAGTCCTTTGTGATGCCATAGAAAAAAGAACTCCCGTGTTCGAACTTACAGATCGGCAAAACGCTTGGTAGCCGATACAAATTTGCAAAGGCGCTTGATATCTACACCCACCAGTTTGGTAGGATGTCTGAAGGTATGTGCCCCCAAGTGTCTGAGCCTTAACCTTCCGAATGCGGGACAGTCAAGAAGGAAGTGCTGGCTAGTTTCCGTTGCATCTTCTCCCCAACCTAAAGATTCCTAGTCTTACAGCATGTGTGCCAATAGGGCAATGGCCTGTAAAGAGCCCGACTACTAACGAGATGCTAGCATTACTGAGGGCAAAGAGATCGTTAGATCTTCTGTGATCTATCTTGGGCTAGAATGCTTTTGCGACCGCGCAAGTACCAGTGCTCGTCCATCGGTGACCAAGCATCCGCGAGGCCCAGCTTTCCAGTTCCCATTCTACCGATAGTGGCTCTAGGGTGCCCTTCATTGCTAGCTCATCAGCTCTGCAATTACCCGCTATTCCGCTGTGGCCCGGCACCCATACAAGCCTTATAGTAAATACTGTCGCCGCCAACGACAGTACCGCCAGACACTCCTCAACCAGCCCTGAACGCACTGTGAATGAATTCAGGGCTAGTATCGCTGCTCTACTATCTGAGTTAATGGTCACTTCCCTGAAGGTGGACACCCTCCGGAGTAGCAGATCTGCTGCTACCTTGATAGCTGCAACCTCAGCCTTGAAGAACTGCAGTAGTCGGGAAGTCTGAAACTAGAGCTTCCCCCCAAGCTTTGACGCATCCGTAAAGAAGCTTACTGCCCCTCTCCTACAACGGCTTCTTCCCACCCATAACTCCCTCTTCGGTATATGGGTAGAGAAGAAAACGCGAGAGTTTGATATGGTGACTCCATGATCCAGATGATCCGGTATGCAGTCAAAGCTTATAAGGATGTCTGAGTGTTCAGATGCACGCTCTTTTAGGAACCCAGATTCCTTGAGCCTAATAGCCACTTTTGCGCCCATACACCTTCCGGCAATGTCCATGGGCGTTATGCTCAGATTTGCATTAAGTGCCACGGTTGGGGTGGATTTTAATGCTCCGCACATGCTGATAAGCGCAGCCCGTTGAACGCTTTCGAATTTCTTAGCAAGTGTGATCTTCTGTAGAGCCCTCCACCACATAAAGACTCCATAGAACATTATGGGCTTTACTATGGTGTCATAGAGCCAGAGGACCACTTTCGGTGAGAGGCCTCACCTTTTGCCGATAGCTCCTCTACAGCAGTAAAGGGCAATTGATGCCTTTTTGGCTCTCTCCTCGATGTTCGGCTTCCATGAAAGCTTCTTATCCAGGATAAGCCCTAGATGCTTCACCGTATCCGCCGGTTGCAGGGGAATACCTCCCATTTGCGGCAACGGTGCCACTGGGATCTTATATCTTCTACTGAATAAAACCATTTCTGTTTTTTTTTTCGGGTTTATGGCGAGTTCACTTCCGACCGTCCATTTTGTTACAACGCCGAGATATCCCTGCGTCAGCTCGTAGACGGTGCTAAGGAACTTTCCTTTGACCATAAGTGCTACATCGTCTGCATAGGCGATCACCCGGCAGCCCAGATCCTCTAGTTTCTTAAGAAGGTCATTAACGACTAGGATCCAAAGAAGAGGAGAAAGAACCCCTCCCTGAGGCGTTCCCCTGCTCACATTTCGCCGCCCGTGCGCGCTGCCCCATTCTGTTTTGACCACTCTGTCACACAGAAGACTGAAGATGAGGTGCTTGAGGTTCAATTCAACCCCAAGACCATCTAGAGCAGTTATGACTGCCTCCGGCAAGACATTGTTGAAAGCTCCCTCAATATCAAGGAAGGTCCCAACAGCGAAATCTTTAGCATCGATGGCTTCCTCCAGCCACGACACGATAGTGTGCAGGGCAGTGTCCACCGACCTACCTTTACGATACGCACGTTGTGCTCTTGATAGGTAGTCTCTCGGAATGCGCCTCCTTAGATCCCAGTCCATCAGGCTCTCCAGAGTTTTGAGCAAAAAAGAGGAGAGGCTGATGGGTCTGAAATCCTTGGCCGTGACATTGGAGCCCCTGCCAGCCTTCGGGATGAATGTAACTTTGACTTGTCTCCAGGCTCCCGGGATGTAACCTAATCTGATGCAGTTCGCATAGATCGGTCGCAACCATCTGCATGACACCTTAACAGCCTGCTGCAGCTGCGCTGGTACGATGCCGTCCGGTCCCGGGGATTTAAACGGTTTGAACGAATTAATCGCCCATTCCAAGTGACGCTCATCAGAAGGTCGGCAAAGACCGTGCAGTCAGCATGCAACTCTCCGAGAGATGTCACTACAGACGACGTGCTGTTAGGGAAATGAGCATCGAGGAGCAACTGAAGTGTATCTTCACTGCTCAGGGCCCACTTCCTGTTTACATCCTTGAGATAACCCAGAGGCACTGGGTTTTTAGCGAGAATACGCCTGAATCTAGAGGACTCGTAGCAGCACTCCACTTTCTCGCAGAAGGTCTTCCACGAGATCCTCTTAGCTTTCCTTAACTCGGACTTGTATATTGAAAGTCCAGTTTTATACAACGCCCAGTCGTCAGATAACCCGCTCCTGCGGGCCCTGTTAAATATGCGTCTGCAAGACGCCCTAATTTCCGAGAGCTCCATAGTTCACCATTGAGGTTTCCTTCTGCCCTTCGGTGTATTCAGTGGATAAGAGCTCTCTAGTGCAGAAATGCACGCCGAGCTGAAGATTTCGACCCACCCGTCCACCACATCGGTGATGCCCAACATGTTCACCCCCGGTGCACGTGGCATAGTTTGCCAAAGCCTCCTTCGGTAGCCTTCCCAGTCCATGTTCCTCGGATTTCTGAATGATTTCCTAGCCGGACCTTCGCCGACTAAACTAAAACCGATATACCTGTGATCAGAAAAGGAGTGATCATCGAGGACCCTCCAATTCGAGATCAACGGGGCAACCACATGAGAGGCTAGGGTGAGGTCAAGAACCTCCTCCCTATTACAAATGCGAAGATTTTCGCTTACAATAAAGTCAAAAAGGGACTCACCTCAATTATTTGTGCCGAGCTTCCCCATATCGAGTGCCGCGAGTTGGCGTCCGAGAGGATGATGACGTCGGCACCATTCCGGGACGCTTCAGCCAAGGTTTTCCTTAGCAGTACAGGAGGTGGCTCCACCGCATCATCGTGCGTCATATACGCGGATATAATCCAGACATTTCCGGTTCTGAGGCCTGCCATGGTTTTAACGGGACGGAGGCAGTAGCGACATTAGCCCAGCAGCCATTTCTGATGGGTGTCACCTCATCATACTCAGGCGCCAGAATGTCGCCACCACCAGCCCAGGGTTCAACCAGATCCAAAAAGTTTAACCTAATCTAAAAGACAATTCAATGCTAAAGTCGTCTAGGAGTTGTAAGGCAGTGAAGGCCGCAGGCCATTTGGCGTTCCCCAGGATGCCCGGCGGGGTGGCGACCTGCTCTACATCCCAAGTAATTTTCAGCGAAGACTGTTTTATTTGTATTTTTCGTTTGACAGATTTTACATGGACTAAAACACAAGTTTTCGTGCGAAACCAAGTTTTTCTCCGCGAAAACATGTTTTCAATGTCGGTTCGAACATAGTGTTAATCATTGGTAGTTAGTTTTTGATTGAAGTATAAAATATGTTATTATATCATTAAAGTATAAATACTTCCTGATTAAAACTTTTTTTTTGCGTGTAATCAGTAGTGGAAGCTATTTTGAATATAAGGAGTAATCGATAACTAACTGTCTTAACTATTTTTACGTGCTTAAATGTTATGCTTTTTTATTATCAATATGTTTTATCGCATATTTTAGTCTCGTGTTTGCCAGAGGTTCACGTGAGAATTGGTTTTAATTTTGTTGATCAGTTTGAAACAAGACGTTTTGATATAAATGTAAGAAAATTGTACATCATAATGGGTAATCAGCATGGAAAGAAAGAACAAAAGTTGCCCTTTACAGCCGATCAGATAAAAGTATTGGAAGCATCTTTTCGAGCTTGTGGAATACATTCGGAAAAATTACAAAAAGAGAAGTTATTGGTAAAGAGTAGCATAAGATGATAAAGATCAAACAAAATTAACAGATTATATATGTATAAGCATAATTAATAAAAGGGTTAAAGCTACAGAAAACTGGATTGCTTTCTTAAAAAGCCTTGTGGTAAAAACGTCAAGCCACAAGCCCTTGAGTTTCAAACTTAAATTTAACATTGTAGGCGAAGTTTAATAAAGTGTTGAGGGAAAGATATAATAAAGATTTTTGGTAGGTCATGGACTTTTCCGATTTGTAATAAATTTTAGGCACGATTTCGATAACTTTGGCGGAGGGTTAAAAAAAGCGAATTTACGTATAAATGGGGTATATGCGGATAGGTAAGCTTCTCTAGAGGAGGAATAGGGGAATGTTTAGTATAGTATCTCATTTTGAAGAGCTTTTGTGCAAAGGGGGAGGGGGCGGGGGGCTTGCTACCCCCCTCATTTGAAAGGTAATGAATGGAACTTTTGAATAATAGCCCCTTCCCCCCCTAGGACCACGGGGGGCTCTAGGGCAGCCTCCTGAAAATGGTGTAAAATCGTAGTTTTTCCATACAATTTTCACTAATTATTATAAAATTTATGTATTTTTACGCATAGAGTGACTCTATGTTTATTATTTTTATTATTTCAATGAATTAAAGTAGAAATCCACTTGGGGAAACTTTAGTATACGATCCCACGATTTCAGGGTTAAAAGTGGTATGGTTGGATAGGGCTGATGCTCCAGATTAAGAAAATATATAATTGTTGCCGCCGCAAACTTATAGTTTCCGAGATATTTGCATTTAAAGTTGAAAATTTTGCAAACTTTATCTTGCAATTTCTCGATTGCTAGTAATTATTTAATTCATATTATGCACTTTTTATGCACTTACACTTCACTACATTGTTTCTACATATTTTTTTTCCAGTAATTATTTAGTTATTTGCTTAAAATAAGCATTTTATATTTTACACAATTTTCATTTCATGCACAATAACAAAAGTATTCCTTGTTGACAAATAGTGTTGCCATAATTACACATTTATCAAACGAATAAAAATGAATATAAAAACTCAAACCAATAGACAAATACCATCTGAAATTAATTTTCCATTGTAATAAAAAAAGTTTTAAGGCTTATATGTATATTTAATTGCATCTAATAATCTTACAAAAGGATCGTGATGATTATTTGCAATATTTTTTCTCCAAGTATATTCATAAATTAAATTAGAAAAATCTTCGCTGTTATTGTAATTGTCTTTAATGAAAAAACGTTTAATTACTCGCCACTGGGACTCGATGCGTTGAGTATGCGTTCCGTCCTCGGCAACGAACGGATTATCGGGGTCGCTGCGATTAACGCGTCGGTGCTCATCCCCGTGACTGGCTAGACAGTCGTATGCCCTCCAGCAATCAGTACATATTATACTGCCTTTTGCCACGTGCTTCTCTATCAAAGGTATGAGCACCTCAGCAGACCTGACATTGCCGGGACATACCTCCAGCCTAAGGTCGTCACTCCCATCCTCAACCATCCCAAGAACCCAGTGGCCCTCGACTCTCCGCCCTAAAATAAGAAAAGATATATTAATTACATAAAAAAATTATATTTTTATTATTACCTTTGTTGTATTTTCGCTTCCCAAATTTACTTTCGTCTATTTGAACAGTTTTACCAGGGCCACCAATTTTACCTACCGCTACCTGATGGTCAACCTGGTATAATACTACAGCTTCGCGGCAGTAATTATACCAGTCACATATTGTAGCGCTAGATAAAACTGGTTCCCTGATAAAACTGTTTTTCCTCACTTCCGCATGTGACCAATGAGATGCATAAGCATGCATTAGATAAAATACCTGCGACCTTGCCAACGCACTTCGTTTCCGACAACCCCCTTTCCGGCATCGGAACACCCCAACACTGCTACTTTTTTTTAACAACAGCGTCATTGGCATTTTATGCGTACGGCATATATTCATTATATTTTCAATTTAATATATTACATTGAAACAAGCGCCGCAGTATATAAGATCTACCATTTTGATTCGTTGGGTTATTACTGTCTTCCTTTAGTGCTTATTTTCTTCGTCGTTTGACAGTTCATATTCAGTAATTTTGCTTACATTTCAAGGAACAGTATAACACGTAATTGAAAGCTCTTTTATTTATTAAATTGTACATAAAATTGTAACTTAAAATTCATAATTTATCATTAAATCAATTAAATATATTTCAAAGAATGTGTGTGTGTTAAATTGGTTTAATTTTTTGCAAGCAGTGCAACAAAAACTTCAAAACAAGAGAGCCATTGTTTGAGTAAATGTGAAAATGTGCGTTTTTTGCTTACTTATATCTAAAAAACAAATTAACATTTAACAATAAATTTATATTTAAACCAAAGTTTAATTCATTGGCTATCCGTGCAATATAAATTTAAAAAAATCCGTGCACGCATTTAAGAGAAATAAGCAGTGAAAATGAGATACTAAACTAAACCCAACCCGAGGAATATCCAAAAATAATATTAAAATAATATATACAAAATATTTATGATTAAAAATTCAAAAATTTGCACTAAAAACAAATGGTATTTTTCTGTAAGTTTCACAAAATTTTAGTACACTTTTCACTTGGTATATTTAAATATACACTTTAAACATTTAAATAAGTTCACATTTGGGCTGGGATTTAGAATAGCATCCCAGGCTTTCGGGGATGAAATGGGTATCGTTGGAAAGGTGAGGTTCTCCAGATCACGAAAATATATACATATAGTTGCCGCTGACTTATAGTTTTAAAGTTTTTTTTCCGCGCCGGCGCTTCAAAAAAAATAACCATGGCAGCACTTTTCTTATTGTGCAAATGCATTTTATTTAACTAAATCGAAATAATTGAAATAAAGCTTTATTTACAACAAATATTAAAAAAATGAATATGCAGAAACGTTATAGTGAAGTGTTAGTAAGTGAAAAGTGCATAATATAAGTAAAAAAGTTATTCACAATGTACAAATTATCACTGTAAACATTGTCAATTTTTCAATTTTAAATGCAAATATCTCTAAAACTATAAGTCAGCGGCAACTATATATATATATTTTCGTGATCTGGAGAACGTCACCTTTCCAGCGATACCCATTTCATCCCCGAAAGCCTGGGATGCTATTCTAAATTTTACCCCACATTTGTAATATTTTACCTAAATTTATTAGTTTAAAAATCATTTATCACACTCATCGTTGCAAAGGTTAAATTGTTTACAATCATATGGAAAACGAGCGTTGCCACATCTTAAACACCAAATTTGTAGGATTTTAAACGATTTTTCTTTAATTTTTTTCCTTGATTCTTATAAAGATTTCTTAGATAAAAGAACCCACGAAAAGTGAAAAATGTGGATGTATTTAAATGTTTATAGCTTAATTTAATTAATTTGAAATAAAAAATGTGCTTAAAGTGTGTTTAATGTGGTTGTTGTTGTTGCTTTAGGAGAAGTGCTGTTCAGTGCTTTAACCTGAAACAGTATCCGGAACGAAGTTGCGCTAGGGTCACTCGCGTTTCTCGCGGCAGCTAGAGCTCTTCGTCTGCTATGGGTAGTGATTTGACTCGTAAGTACGCAATTCACGGGAAGGGAGCAGGGGAAGGTGCTGATTGCTCCGCTGTGAGTGGTAGTCAGTGCCTGTCGAAAGTCAGTTCTGTCCGAAGTCCGGTCGGCGTACTGTACGACGTCGTCGACGTAGTCAAGGAATGACCTTTTGATGCTCCTAGAAGACGGTTCCGCTCCAAGCAGATGGCTGCAGGGGTGATTTCTGCGAAAACATCCCAACAGGAACTGCCTTAAGAGGAGTTCATTATGCTCCTTAACTGGGAGCATAAGCGTCTCACTGTGTAGGTGTTCTATGGGAGACATCAAAAGGCGTCCCGTCGTGGCCCGGAGTGCAGTTTTTTGACAGGTCTGAAGTATCTTCATTTGCGTGCCACTGCATCCATGCGACCATACAGGTGCTGCGTAGTTAAGGACCGGCCGTCCGATTGCCTTGAATGTTGCCAACAACGTTTCTTTGTCTTTTCCCCTTGTGCTGCCGGTTAGCGATTTGAGGATTTTGTTGCAGCTCTGTCCCTTTGCGATAATCGCGGTCGTATGGCGAGAGAAGGAGCATTGACTATCGAAAGTTACACCTAAAATCTTAGGATTATTGACAGTTGGAATTTTGACGCCGTCGACTGCAATATTAAGGTCAAGTCTATACTCCATCGTCCAGTTCGTAAATATGGTCGCTGTGGATTTTGTGGGGGAAAGTGTGAGATTCCGTGAAGTGAGGGGGGACAAGTCAGAGGGGAAGCTATGTTGCCTGATTGAGGTCCTGGGGACCGTGGAGGTCCTCGGGTTGAGTGGCGGCGCGACGCGCGAACTATGTGCAGGTTGCACAGCCCTAGAGGCTTGTGTCGCAGTATTGCGCAGACAACACGCGTTACGTGGCCCACTCCCTATGAGACTTAAGGCTAGAACAGGTCTTAAGATGGCTCCATCCATTGCATGTATTACACCTGACCGAGGTGGAGTTTGGATGGAGCCGTTTTGCGCATACGCAGCAGAAAAATTCCTCCGGACCCGGGTTGGACTCAACGCCAGCACGAGTCAGGAGGATACGCAACAACTCTGCGCAAGGTATTGCTTCAATGACGAAAAACACAAATTAATACTCACCGATCCAAACGGGGTTAGATCGCCAAAAAAAAAGCCCTTGGTCGGGTAAAATCTAAGTCAATTCCGGTGCGTAGAACCGGCTGTCGTGGGAATTGTGTTTTGTTTGTTTAATGTGGTGAAATAGCTTGTTGAAATGTTCGAATTTTGGGAATTTTTTTACTTTGAAGTCGAATATCTCGTAAACTAAGCGTTTGCAGACCCTATAACCTTTTATATTTTTAAATCAGCAGGATTTCCAACGGTACCTTCAGATTGCGGCGCCAAAGAAATCGGAATTGTGCCAAATTTTACACTTACATATATTTTTAGCTTTGTAAAGGTTCAGGAGAGTGGCTTTTCCGATAACGTCCACCAATTTTCACGGGAAATGTCTTAAAATACTCGTTTTTAATTCTACTTTACGATTATGTATGGCGCGTGTCTTTAAAAACAATGTTTTCTTTGTTTTAATAAAAAAAACATTGTATTTCCCGAAATTGAAAATTCACTTTTACACTTAACACGTCTTTAGATGTTAAAAATATATTTTCTATCAATTATATACACATAATTATTTATGTTGCTTAGTTAATCAATAAGATAAATTGGTTTTTATGGTATTTTTTATAAAAATATGAGAAATTTCACAATCAATTCATTTCAACGAAAATGGCAAGGTTATTTTCGAAATTATGGTATCCCTGTTGTCAATTCGAATGGGCTCTGTTGATTCATGCACTGATCGTTTTCAAATTATCGAAAATTTATAATTCATTATTATTGCAGAAAGAAGAAGTTGAACACAGAAGAATTTTTTTCGAGCGCTCGAAAAAAATAACCCTGGTCGGTCCAACACCCCGGCGTTCATAATTCTATAATAATTTATGACATTATTGAAAAATCTATTTCAATATTTTTGTACTTTGGTTACCGCTTTGACTCTATGACAATGGGCTGAAATATCCTGAAAATAAACTTTTTGGGCGTGTTTGGACAGCTGTTCAATAGTTGGCAAAACACTTTCTCTCAAAATTCCAATTTATATTTCGGCATTCACAAATCTTTTTAGAATAATTAGCGACCCAACACCAAACTTGGTTACAGCTCCCACACCATTAAATAAGGCGAATGCTTTACGTTGGGCCAAACACGCTCCCCTTTCCTACGTCGCACTGTGGCATTTCCGTCGGGTTCCAACAAATTAAATTTCGATTCATCGGAAAAAATAACATTTTCCCAATCTGATGTAGTCCAAGTTTTATGTAATTTTACCCACTCTTGTCGGTATTTCTTCATTCGTATAATGAGAAGTGGCTTTTTGGCTGGACATCGCGCTAGGAATCCAAGATTAATCAGCACATTTTGTATAGAACTTGTAGTTATTTTTACCACAGTGATTTCGTTTCGTTTCGCCTTTTGACCTTTGGATAATTTATTTTATACAAAGCTACGATTTCTGCTTTCTTTTTTGTTGACACCACCATGTTCAACTTTACTAGTTTTCTAAACTGATCCCAAAGAAAAAACCCCAAATTCTTTAATAAACCCGTGCGGACGCCAAACGGTTTTAAAAATAAAGGTAAAATAATGTAGTCACATGACAAAACAGCTAAATTAGACAAATAGTGAATTTTGAGTAAAAAGTGACAGTTCAAAATAGGAATATTAAAAAATTTTCGACTGAGTGGGTTTTTTTTCGCCGAGTGTATATTACAATTTTATATTGTAACAACATCATGTCGCTCTAAAAAAATACCTCTTCTCGAGCCAATATCAGGAGTGACTGAAGCACTTTCGTGCATTACTCCTTTCTCTGATGGCGGCCTTGTCTAAAAAAAATAACCCGGGTTGAGCCAATACCCAGGGTGTCTGAATTACTTTCGCGTAGTACTACTTTAAAAAATAATCCGGACGTACCAATACCCGAGGTAACCCAAGTATTTTTTAAGGGGTTTTATGGAATCTGATAGTTGGAATCAGAATTGAAACCGATCAAAAAAGTAGTATGTGCCACGAATTTAGATATTATTGGTTAGATATTCGACACAGAATTTGTATCGGTTTTGGGTGTTATTGAAACAAATTTTATCGGTTTTGCTATCAGAAACATAGCAAGACGATTATCTCGCTCATATATTTAAAATGTAAGTTAAAAAACCAAGCTATTTTCTTATTTGGAATTAATCTATCTTTATTTCTATAGGGGAAAACATAATTGCAAAACACGAAATGTCTTAATTATTGAGTTTTTAAAAAAAAATCCGGATATTAAAAATATTAGATTTTCTAAACGTAATTTAACACCCAAATGTTGTGTTATCTCTTAAAATTCTTTAATTCATAACTCATTAAAAATTTTAATAGGATCGCTTCCAAACGTATTCATTAGCTAGTGTTGTCATTAGTAAACAGTTGATTCAAATATTGGTTTTGCGTATGTTCGAAAAGATGAAAATCCAAACAGATTCTGTGACACCATTGAAAATCGTATTTAGTTTGCAATTCTGACAGCGGGGAAACTTAGTATACCATCCCATGATTTCAGAGTTAAAAGTGGTATGGTTGGATAGGGCTAATGCTCCAGATTAAGAAAACTTATAGTTTTCGAAATAAAATTTCGCAAATTAAATTTTGCAATTTCTTGATTTATAATAACTTTTTCCTTCATATCATGCACTTTTTATACACTTACACTTCATTGTATATTTCTACATAATTATTTATTATTTAGATATTTGCTTAAAATCAGCATTTTATTTTTTACACAAATTTCACTAGTACATGCACAATAACATAAGTGTTCCGTGTTGTCAAATAATATGTGTTACCATATCCCAAATGATTGAAAACAATAAAAATAAATAAAAAATTTCAAATGCAGGAAAAAAAATAACCCTGACCGATCCAAAGCCGGGGTGTGCCAACAACGGTATGTGTCAGGCTTTGTTTTGAGTAATAGCGGGATTCTGTAACCAGTCACTAGTCTCTATTTGAGACATTTTGAGGTAAAGTCTCAATTTGTACTGTTACTATTCACTAACCAGTCTCTAGCGTTAGTCTCAAAATATTGACTCAAATTTGAGACCTGATAGTTAGCAGGTCACAAACTAAAAAGAACTCTTGCTGCCATTTTGAATATACTGAATAGGGATCATAATAGATACTAATCGATTTGTCATTTTTTTATATTTTGAAAGCAACTCAAACACGAAAAGGTTAAAAAAAAATAAATTCTACATACATTTTTTAAATATTATGAAACAGAGTCAACAAATATTTTTATTTTTATGGATAATTATGGTTTTTGACTATGTTATAGAAATTTAAATATTTGTTATCGACATATTTATTTTCATTCAAGTGTAAAAGCATCTCTGAATGATGAAATGTAATAGATTTTGAGACTGTCACTTATAGAGACCATAAGCGGCCTTTACACGGTCAAATATGTGTGACAACATGTGTGACATCACACCAAGTTGTACCGAGTAAAGGAGAAAAAACATGCTTGTCACGCATGTTCAAAGTTTTTAAACTTGTTTAATTTTTCTGCTGGTGTGTCACACAAGTGCGATCGTGTGAAGGGCTGCATGATGCACGCAGTGTATTTTTTCAGTCGGAAAAAAGACAGTGTGCAGGAACGGTGTCGCGCATGAACGAACAATTTTGGAAAGAGTTCTTTGAACTCTGCCGAAGTTTTCCAGAACTGTGGCAAATAAAAAGCGAGTGCTACAAAAAGAATGCAGATTATGAAGTACTTCTATCAAAATTAAAAGAAATTGATGGTAACGATAGCTTAGACAATTTAAAATGTAAAATTAATTCATTTCATTTCATTCATTTGTAATGCTTTGGGCAAGATATTTCCAGTTATTTTAACAAATTTGTATGCGAGCGTGTTGGTCTTTTCTTACGCCAATCTTGTACCCAAATTCGTTTTTTCTTGCCACTTTTTGCAATTTCTTCCTCTTCCTCATTTCTAAAATTTCTTCAATCAGCGCGTGCCATGTTTACTCGTTAAAAGCTGAACGAAAATGAAGTTCACACACAACCATGACCGTGTGAACGAAAATGTCAAACTTGTACATCAAGCCATGTTCGCGAGCATGTGTAACCGTGTAAAGGCCTCTATACACGGACACACGTTTGCGTTCGATCTGTGTGAATTCGTTTGCCCATACACGACACACAAATCCATTTTGCGTTCGTTCTTCACACAGTTAACATCTGCGTCAGGCAAGCGGAAAATTTCTTGGAATTTATTCCTAATGTAGAACTTTTAACTAATTCTTTGTATTTCAATAATAAGTTATTCCAACTTTTATTTTTATATTAATCACTTTTCGCTTGCCAAATTGCCAATTAATTTTTAAGATCAATAAATTCTGATACGAAATCTTTATTAAGGGAAGAGAATGCTTTAGAAGCTTCAAACAATCGCTTAAATCTCTTTAAAAATTATCTAACAACAAACAAAGTTATAGATTGGAATTCGAAATATTGTCGAAGCTAGAAGGGAAATAGTAACCGAGCGTCTTAACAGATACATACTCGTACAAGTACATATATGAGCGCTTGGGCAAAAAGCGAAAACTTTGAAGCGCGATTTCTCGGTATTTTATTTTTACAATTATTCTTAATTGGCGGTCAAAGTTGGAATTGGCATAAAATTATCTTCTATTTAAACTAAAAAAAACTAAGAAAAACAAAATAAAGTAAAATTTTTTGGTCAAAACCCACTTTAAATTTTTAAAAAATTTGTAAAATGTTACGTTTTTTTTGGAATTTTCATAGTTTAACTAGAAGATAAGTTATTAAAAACATGAATCTCTTTGAATTTTTTGTTTCTGATACATAAATGCATATGTGAGATTTATCGGGTAATTGCTTCCCAAAGGCAAAATATCAAAGATTTCGTATTCAAAAAATTTGTGGAAGACGTTGAAATATATAACTATGAAGCCTAGAAATTTCGCTTGAATCAATTATTTCTTTCCCTCCCAAAAAATCCTCAAAAAATCGATTTTTTTAGCCAATAAAGCAGGCTCTCCCCTTAACACTTGCTATTGTCCGCGATCTTCACTGCTCGGCGGCACGAGAGAAATGAGATTTTGTGCGCTCACAACGCCATACACGATAAACATGTTCGCGCACCGATCGTAAAAAATCAAACATTTTCGCGGTACGCGAACAAGCCCATACACGAGTAAACCGCATGTTTACACATACCGATCGATCGCAATTGTGTGTCGTGTATGCCCACCTTTACAGAATAGCAAAATCGTCTCAAGTCTCAAAAGTTGTCTCTAACTTAAAATCTCAAATTTAGAGACTTGAGACTGTATCACGTTACAGAATCGCACGGTATAATTTCTTTTTGCGTTGGCGGCGTCGGTCTTCATTATATTATTATGTAACTAGAGGACCCGTTCATGCTTTACTGTGGCTGGCACATAGATAATATTACTACTACCATCTTTTGTAGTGATTTCTGTTAGTTGGATTATAACTATTAGTTAATGAGATATAGCATTTTTGTGAATCAACTTGTGTTAGCTTACAAAAAATGGATCATAATTCCGTGTATTAATAAAGCTCTGCACCAAGGAAAAGAGGTTTTCTAAGTTGGAAAGAAGCGAAATGACGCCCTAAAGACGCGAAAGCTATGTGTAAAGTGGGTGCCTCGCAAGTTCATAATTAAACAAAAACAACAAATTGGTGATTCTGAGAGGTGTTTGAGTGCTCTTTAATCGTATTAAAACAGAATTTTTGCGTCGGTATGTGACAAAAAAACATGGCTCCATCATTTCACACTGGAGTCCAATCGACAGTCTTTCTAATGGACTGCACATGATGACCCGGTTCTCAAGCGTGAAAATTCGAAAAATTCGGCTGGCATCCATCGACTGATTACTGAGCTAGTTATAATCCATTGCACTGCGTATTTGGTTGCAGTTTGTTGAAATGTTCGAATTTAGAGAATTTTTGAACTTTACTTGTAAATTAAGCGTTATTTAGGATTTCCTCTTTCCAACGGTAAGTTCAGATCGTGGCGCCAAAGAAATCAGAATTGAGCCTTTGACACCGCTTCAAAAAAAAAAAAAAAAAAAAAACCCTGGTCGCACCAACACCTGGGCGTCTCAGTTTTTTTGGGCGAACTGGATTATTGAAGTATCAGTGGATATAAAAATTAAAAAATATTGGGGTAAAATGCATTATTAATCGAATAAACACGCATTTTAAATAGTGAGATTTCTGAACTTTAAATGCAAATATCTCAAAAACCATAAATCAGCGGCAACTACATACATGTCCCGAAATCCTGAGATGGACAGGACGCGTTAAGAACTCTGAAATACTGAAGTAATTTTTTATTGTTCTTAACTACTACATAATTTTTGGGCCTAAAGTTAGGGAGATCCCCTTATTCGACGTAGAAGAAGGTTCGCACCATTTCTCAGATATTTCTATGTTGAATTGTTTCCATTCATTAGCACCTCCAATACGCATGTACCGACGAACATGGCATGTTTTTTATCATTCAATCGTTTTGTTTTTTAGTAATTCTTCGTATATTTGGGAGTATTATCATGTTTTTCTCATTAAATCTTATTAGAAATTTAAATGGATTTTTGTTTCCCTTCTGTGTTTTTCAAAAGTGCTGAATTGCGTCAATCATTATTATCAATGCACTTTTTGTTTTTTTATGTAATTATGAATGTTTCACTTCGATTTTCCCGATTTTCATCAGGACTGGATCAGTGGCTCACAAACCAACCATTTTTTAAAACAGCCGACAATCACGTCATTCCATTTACTAAACGAACAAAACACAAATCTGTCTAAATGAAGTCAGTTATCTGTTATATTCAGCTTTCAAAAACTTGCATTTGCAATTTGAACAAGTTACAAGGTTTCAGGTGCTCTAGAGCGCGAACTGGTTGTAGAGTGTACAGTCGTAGAAGCTACCCAGCGGGGTATGGTAGACATTGGTAAGCGAGCAAACGATGCAGCATGACTGTATCGCTTACCCCGATCGATGAAAATTAACACGGCGATGTCCTACGAAAAGTAACAGATCACCCCTTTCGCTTACCATAGGGAAGAAGAATTCTTCGATGCCACAGTTAACGATGAATTCTTCGATGCCACAGTTAACGAAGAATTCTCTGATGCCATAGTTAACGAAGAATTCTTCGATGCCATAGTTAACGAAGAATTCTTTGATATAGAAAAAATTGCATATTCATATGAAAATAAGTATTATGTGCACAAAAACTCACCTTATAGGCCACTCACACTTTTTGTTAAAAAAAAAAATGCACTAGATTCAATACAATCGTTATAAAGGTTTTATTTTATGCGAAATGCACTTAAAAATTGTTATAACAAAATGTGTTTAACTGAAATGAATTATTACAAATTGAAATAGTTTAAAAACGTTAAATAAATATTGTATACATATGTATGTATATATAAAATGATCAAAGGTTGAGAACAGCAGGTTTTAAAAAACGTTAAATATACATACATATATACAGGCGGGTAACTAGCGAAAATAACCGGGATGCTGCAAAAGAGGACTTGTTGGTCGAACGACGTCGTAACGAAAAAAGGTGCGCGAGATCCTTTCTCGTTCTTTCTCGCGTGATGAGGTGAATACTTGCTTGTGATTCGGTGTGGTGAACTGATGTGAATGTAATTATACGTCGCTACTCATTTAGCCATTATGGTTTTCTTTTAATTTTGTGGCTGAGTCTCTCCGTTTTTTATTCCAAGCAACGAGACTTGAAAAAACGGCCTTTGGCGAGCTTGTTACTTTTTTGAATTTGGTGAATATACTCCGATTCGGTGAAGCCTACAACTTTCACACATTCTACAAAAAAAGTTGAAAGAGTGTGTTTATTAATTTAAAGCTATGTCCTTCAATGTTAAAAATATGAAAAACTTACCAACTTTTTGCTTGATAATTTGACGAAATAATGAAAAAATTTACTTATAAATTTTATTCCATCAATTTGTATTTGTCGTTTTTCATGTACCTACTTGACTTGTAAATATGAACACAGTAAAATTTAGCCGCATAGCTTACTTTACCTGGTGCATTACCTGGTGTCGAAGAATTCTACAATGAATTTTCTTCGAAGTATTCTTCAAAGAAAAATGTAAGCGGGGAACCATTATTCCACATAGCTTACTTTAATGCATTACCTGGTGTCGAAGAATTCTACAAAGAATTTTCTTCGAAGTATTCTTCAAAGAAAAATTTAAGCGGTGAACCATTATCCCGCTGGGTAGTGTCGAATAGTGTTGCAGCTGAGTACGTCGTAGTGATAGTAGTAGCCTAGGTTTTTTTTTTTGTTTTTTAACTAACGACACAATTATATAAAATCAGGGTTTCACTATACAAATGAATAATTCAAAGTATTTAAGGCCGCCTACATAGCTTATTTAAAATAGGTAAGGAAAGGCTGGGGTGAATGTAACAAAACATTAAATTTTCTCGCAATTTAAGAAGCTCTGAAGGCAATGTTGCATAGTTTATGTTTTGTTCACCTAACGGTTGTTTGTATCATCTAAAACTTATCGCCATAGGTATGAAGTTACTTATTTTAAACTTCTCTTAACCGGACAAAAATTCAGGAACCAAGTTTTACTTTGCGTTTTCTGAACAAGTTCCCCTTTAACAATCGGACCCTCTAATGACCGGACGCGGACACTTTTTTTATTACTTTTTATTTTCATTACCTTTCTTAAGCGGAGGCGGACCTCTCGATAACGGACAAGAAACTTGAATTGCTGAACGAAAGTGTAAAGAAAACAGTAAACACGTCTGAGCGCTCGTGAAACTCTTATTTGCTAACAACAAAGACCAATAATTGAAATAAATGTAGAGTAACTAAACCGAAATCTATATACGAGTTACATGTGTACATACTCGGGCACATACCATATGTAAAACTACGAGACAAGCATTAAAATGTTAAGATGTCACGGGATCTATATGTAACGATTTGTAGCTATTAACATGAAAAAATCAAAAATTATGATTCATTCGATTTGTCGTAAAACGTTTTGTCGTGTTATTTAATGAACCGGGAAAAGATGCCACAAAAATTCTGTTTGTGCAAATTATGTGTTTCCTCTGACGATTATGTTATTGCCCTTTCACGGTCAATAAGAATGCAATGTTGTAACGGAATTATGTTGTGTTCTCTGACGATTATGTTATTGCCCTTTCAGTGTCAAATAAGAAGGCAATGATGTAACGCCGAACTCGGAATAAGTACGTTTATTATAGATCAAATACAAAATACAAACTGAACTTAATAGTAAACTCTAAAATTATTACTGAACGTAAAATCATAAGTTTGCGTTACTATACCCGGCAAGCCGAATCAGCATACGCCAACACAGTCGCTTGGGACATAGGCAAGTGTCGGGCTACCGCTGCTGGCCGCAGTGATTGGGCAACGAACTTATGCGTCAGCAGAATGTTGCAATGTAAACAAAGTGAATTGCATCATTCTTGCATTTTACAAACAAAAAGTGCAATTCTTACGTGTTAACTACTCCCCCCTCAAGCTCATGACCGTCCCCGGTTATTTTGTAGCTGTTGATGGCCTTCTGTACTTTCTTCGACGTTTGTCTTCCTTTTATGATTTGCCAAACGATGATGAAGCCAATGCCAACAACTCAGAGCAAGATGCCTGCTGCAAACCATGATGTGATCTGGCCTCCAACTAGTCCTTGGCGCAAATTGTGGTTATTCATCCTCTGGAGTTGGGGCATGCTTAGCACTGGATCGTAGCTGATGATGTTGAGTAGAGGTGACCTTGCTACGCCTGGCATATCTTGTGCCGTTGATTGTGGCAGAAGAGAGAAAAGTGACGAGATGTGTCCCATTTGTAGTAATCTCCGGACCATCGTCTGTGCTAACTTTCGCAGTGCTCTCGTTGATAATAATAATGGCGTCATCGACTTGTATTATGGGCCTTAGGTGGCACTCAGCCAGTGTCTCCGGCGTGCAATGCTCGTGCGCAGGTGTCTTGCCTCGCCAGTTTACAGACGGCATTCATTTACGGCTACTACGTCATCGTTGCATTCGGCTCCGGTATCATATTGCAGCTGTAGTGTTGGTGTGCCACCGGGAAGATGGTGATTTTGTTACAGATAAGCTTGACCCTAGGATAAGCTATTAATGTATGAACAATATTTTCGGACTGGAGGACCTTAACTTCAGATGCTTCGTTTAGGCTAACTATGGGAATTCCGACAGGGTGTTCATTCATAATTGATTTTAAATCATCATAGTCAAAAATAGTGGAATTTATTATATCCGCCATAGCTAGCGTAATGGTGAGTATCATGTTCGATATTTGATCTATTAATATTCTATTTCTTGCTAATAGTGTTTCACACAAATGCGGTATGTCAACCAATTCATTTTTTTAGCTTTAATTATTTCGTTCATCGTATCAGTAAGTTTATTAATTTGTAACTGTGTATTAATAACTACCTGTCTAGACTGAAGGAATAATTTGGTTAAATTTACAGTTTCCTATGCTATGTTAGCAAGGTCAGTTAAATTGGTTGCGTGTCTTAAACAATTACGCTGCTCCTATACCATTACCTTTCCGTCGATTACCGGGATATAGTTGGAGTGAGAGTAGTCGATAATCCGACTATGTACTACCCCTAATACTAATAGGATTGCAAGTCGAATCCTGTAAAAATAAAAGAAATGAAGATTGAAAATCGTTATGTGCTTAAACTATGAAAATGTTGTTTTAGATTGGAAAGTTTTTACTTGAAATCAACCACTATTTAAGGTTGTCTTTTTGTACCACCCTCCCTCTAATGACAACAGGAGTTCCAAGGTATAGGAAGGAAGGAAGGTTGGAATTGTTTCTTCTGTGCAAAGGGGTGTTAACTTATTTCCTAATCTTTTGTTATTTTTTACGAAAACTTTTTCGCCTACCTCAAGTACCCTGTTTTGTGTATCCGAGTTGGATCTTTCAATGTTATCGTGCTGAGCTTTTATAATTTTATTTTTGATGGCCTGCCTATGCTCGTTGGACGCTGCATATATTATGTCGATGGGTTTTTGGTCTGTGACCGAAAGTACAGATCGATTGTATGTACAATTCCCACGACAGTGGGTTCTACGCACCGGAATTGACTCGAGTTTCATCCGACCAAGGGCTGTTTTTTCAGCGATCTTACCTCGATTGGATCGGTAAGTGTTAATCTGCGTTGTCACTGGAGCACTGCCTTGCCACAGGGTTGCTCCTCCTGACTCGTGCTGGCATTGAGTCCAACCCGGGCCCGGAAGAATTTTTCTGCTGCGTTTGCGCAAAAAGGCTCCATCCAAACTCCACCTCGGTCAGGTGTAATACATGCAATGGATAGAGCCATCTTCAGACCTGTTCAGGCCTTAAGACTCACAGGGAGTGGACCATGAGTTACGTGGCCCCATATTGTCTACGCAATATTGCTACCTAGCCTCTACCCCGAGTAGCCAACAGAGGTCCTCCACGGTCCCCAGGAGCTCAAACAGGCAACATAGCTCCCACTCTGACTTGTCCCGCTTTTCTTTAGAGTGCGTGAAACCATGGAAATGCGTCTGCCTCCTTGGGACAGGACTGCGCCAATGTCATCTATGGAGGCGTCAGTAGTTACATCAAAGGCTGAAATCTGGGTACATGAGTATGACATCTTCTGATGCCAGGATGATTCTCAGTCTTTTCCAATGCATTACGTTGAGTTTCGTCAAACTCAATCGAGACCTTTTTGGACATATGTTTGTTCACCGAACCACTTTCTCCTTTGAGAATGTTGGGTAAAGGCTTTGCTATTGCTGCGAAGTCCTTAATAAAACCCCTATACGAGTAGTAACTAGCTAAATCAAGAAACAACCGCAGGCTGAAAAGATTTTTCGGCTCAGCATACTCTTGTATCGCGCTGGCCTTTTCAGGGTTAGTTTTAGCCCCGTTTTGGGTCACTAGAAAACCTAAGAATTCGATGCTCACTTAAAGAACTTAGTTTTTTCTTGCGCTACTCTCATGTTTGCATCGGTCAAGCATTTTAAGACTGTGTCAATATGTGGCACATGGTCAGTTTCGTTTTTTGAAAGATTATTACGTCACCTACATAAACAACATATTTTTACTATGTGCTCCCTCAGGATGTCATCGATGGTTCTTGAAATGCCACCGGAATTTCTAAGCCAAAAGGCAGACGGCAAAATTCATATTTCCCGCCGTTCACTGCGAATGACGTTTTCTCGCGGTTTTGTTCCGCTAGATAAATTTGGTGATAACCGGATTATAAATCTAGAGTGAAAAAAAATATCGCCTTTTCTAGTTTCGCTAGGGTCATTGGGATACTTGGCATTGGGTGTCGGTTGGCTATAGTTCGTTCATTTAGCTTCCTAAAGTGGATTACCAATCGTTTATTTCGGTTTCCATTGTTGTCAAGGTCTTCTTTGTCAACAACCCAGATTGGACTGGGGGAATGTTTAGTTTAGTATCCCATTTTGAAGAGGTTTTGCGCAAAGGGGGAGGGGGTTGGGGACTTGCTACTATCACCCCCCTACCTCATTTGAAAGGTAATGAATGGGGCTTTTGAATAATAGCACCCTTCCCCCCCTAGGACCACGGGGGGCTCCAGGGCAGCCTCCTGAAAATGGTGTAAAATCGTAGTTTTTCCACACAATTTTCACTAATTATTGTAAAATTTATGTATTTTTACGCATAGAGTGACTCTATGTTTATTATTTTTATTATTTCAATGAATTAAAGTGGAAATCCACTTTATTTAAATAATAAAAACACTATAAATTAAAAATTGTATATGTATCGGTAATAATGCATACAAGTGGTTGAAGTACCAAGATAAACCAACCAACCATTTATACAAGACCCCCTAAATAATAAAATTGGGTTTTCATTTGTAAATCGCGCGATTTTTTATTCCAAATTTTTGTTATATGGACGTAATATATTGCCCACTTTTCAGAGAGCTAAATAACGTATTATATTTACCTGATTGGTTATTTGACATCATTATAGTTATTTTATTTAATTATATTAAAAATTTCCAATTGCGAAAACACGTTTTAATTAAGGCACGCGAATATAATATAATAAAAATTTGAATTCCATTGAAATCAATATACCGTTATTACAGAAGTAACCCAACCAACATTTTTTCCATAATACTAACGTGTTACTCCATTATTAAAATATATAAATAGCATAACCTTAATTGAGCGTAGCCCTAAGGACGTGCACGCATTTAAGAGGAATAAGCAGTGAAAATGAGATACTAAACTAAACCCAACCCCTGGACTGTTGTATGGGGACTTTGATGGTCTAATGAGTAACTATTTGATTTCGTTGTTTATAAAATCTGAAACTCCCATAGGGTAAGGGTATAGTTTGGAGTATATGGACTCGCTGTCTATAGTGCCGCTTGTAGCAATAATTGAAGTTCTGAAAGGCAACGTCTACTTAGGGGTCGAAAACACTTTTATTCTTTTCAGTATCATGCTTTTGAATTCCTTTTTGATAGATGTAGGCACTATTATGTCATCCACATCTGTAAAGTTTACACTGTCACATTAATGATACTATAATTGCTCGGATTTGTTATTGCAATTAATTGTGTTGTTACGTAAGTTCAACGCTATTTCTGCTTGCGTTAACAAGTCGAATCCTATAATTGCATCAATTGAGTTAAGTATGTCTAGCATGAAGAATGGGGAGATTTGGCCAAAAATTTTCATAAGGCACTTACTAGTTACTTTGCTCAAGCATACGGTGAAAGGGCTTTCGACAGGAATTACTTCTGGTAGCTCCTTTATGACCTTAATGTAATTTTTTGCCGCCCCTGTTTCAATTAATATTTTTATATTTTTCCCATCCACCGGGGAGCGTTCTCTAAAAAATGCAATGAGCCATTGTCACATGATTCGCTATCGCCTTCGATTTCGGTTACAGCGGCCTCTACGGCCGATTGCCTCCATGCCTCGTACTCTTCACACTCCCCGCTATACTCCGGGAGGAATATCGAGAGGAATATCGCTCCTGATTTCTGGATCTATTGAAATTCTTTGATATTGGAAAGACCTAGGCTGCATATGTTGTAAAAAAAGGAAGACATTACAAGGATATGGATGAGTAGTGATAACATAAATAAAACGATCTGAAATATTGATGGCTCTTCTTCTTTACTGGCGTAGACACCGCTTACGCGATTATAGCCGAGTCAACAACAGCGCGCCAGTCGTTTCCTCTCTTCGCTACGTGGCGCCAATTGGATGTTCCAAGCGAAGCCAGCTCCTTCTCCACCTGGTCCTTCCAACGGAGTGGAGATCTTCCTCTTCCTCTGCTTCCCGCGGCGGGTACTGCGTCGAATACTTTCAGAGCTGGAATGTTTTCATCCATCCGGACAACATGACCTAGCCATCGTAGCCGCTGTCTTTTAATTCGCTGAACTATGTCAATGTCGTCGTATATCTCGTACAGCTCATCGTTCTATTGAATGCGATATTCGCCGTGGCCAACGCGCAAAGGACCATAAATCTTTCGCAGAACTTTTCTCTCGAAAACTCGCAACGTCGACTCATCGGTTATTGTCATCGTCCAAGCCTCTGCACCCTATAGTAGGACGGGAATTATGAGCGACTTATAGAGTTTGGCTTTTGTTCGTGGGGAGAGAGGACTTTACTTTTCAATTGCCTACTCAGTCCGAAGTAGCACCTGTTGGCAAGAGTAATCCTGCGTTGGATTTCCAGGCTGACATTGTTGGTGGTGTTAATGCTGGTTCCTAAATACACGAAATTATCTACAACTTCAAAGTTATGACTGTCAACAGTGACTGTTTGTTTGATAACAGGATATATTTCGTCTTGCCCTCGTTCACTGCCAGACCCATTTGCGTTGCTTCCTTGTTCAGTCTGGAGAAAGCAGAACTAACGGCGCGGGTGTTGAGGCCGATGATATCAATATCACGTAGCCTAACATAACAGTCTGCTAACTATCCCTCTACTAACCTCATTACGATACATAATACATATGTACGATATTAAGGTCTCGTATAAGCTTAATAAGAATATTATAAGTTAGTCTTAAGATTCATTTCACAAATAAATGTTGTACTAACGTAACTCGCGCCTTTAAAAAATTAGGTGTAAGAAGTCTGCTAGTTGAATGGAAGTCAAATCCGAATTCTTGGATTTCTCGTGAAATTAAGCGTGAGTGGCTACTAACGTTTAATGAAAAAATGGGCTCTCAGAAGAGAAAACTAACCTATTTTAAACTATTAGCTCACCTTCGAGATATTAAACTTAATAACATAAAGTTTATCTCTTACCTCTACCTGCTAATACAACATTCGTTCGTCATGCCCTTGATCAGTGTATTATACAGAATTTCAAATGTCACTACAGATGCAACATTATAAATCATATGTTGACTAGAGTAGAAGACGGAGCATCGCAACAGGCAAAAATTTATTGTGTACTAACTGTCAAATCTATTGCTATTGCCATTGCCAAGTCTGTGTGTGGGCATTTGTTATCATAACATAATCATTTGTTCGAGCTGATATAGCGCATGTTTTGAGCTCTTGAAAATTTTATTTTATTATTTGCGAAATGCCGTCGGGTAGGCAGGTTTGAGTTGATGTACTGCATGTTTTGAGCTCTTGAACTGTTTAAAGTTTTATATGGAATACAAAAAAGGAGAAATATACTTTTTTCTACAAATGTATGTATTTCTTGTAAAAAAAAAGATTTTATATTTTCTGACTGATAACTATAGCATAAATTTAATATAATGATACTTTGATTTATGCTTTTTAATGATCTTATAAATTTAGGACTTCGCACATAACACAACCGTCTTAATACTCGCTATTCTAAGTTTAATATTACTGAAATGAAAATGCCGTCGTATGTGTCATGGATAACTTGATACGAGTCTCTTTTATTCGAGAGAGAGCTGTCAAAACTCGCATTTTTTATAACATTTGCCGATGATGCCACTGCTGAAAAATATTAGATTGGGTATATAATAAATTATACAAAACTCTAAATTAAACACTTTGAAAATGCATACATATATAAATGCTAAAATGCTAAACATTAATTAATTTAAATAAACATTTATTTTGCCAAAATATGTTCGCACAGTTCAATGAAATATCATTTCAAACTAGTTTCGTCAAGTAATTATAGCGCTGCCCTTCTGGCATCCCGCCTTTTTCACTAACTGCTGGGTGAGGGCACCCTGATTGTGTTTTGTTGTCAGCTTAGAAAACAGATCAGGGTGCCCTGCCAGCTGACAAGCGAGAGAGCAAGAAAAGAGATTCTGATCAAGTTATCTATGGTATGTGTAAATGGGATATGTTTTGCCTCTTCGAAATTTTCATAGAAATGAAAACTGCGTTGTCAAACTGCTGAAGTGACAGCTTATTGCCTTCAATATATCGCATACTCCACAGGCAATAGGCATGGCAATACAGTTAGTATAACATAAATTTTATCCTGTCGAGATGCCCCGTGACCTTTCAATCAACAAACTTTTAAAAATATTTGACATTTTTGAGATTGTTTATTTTATTGGACAACGTAACAATGGAAACAATAAAAAAGTTGTTTTCAAAAAAGTTTGAAAAAATTTCTGATTTCAAACCATATTTCCATATCGACGTTATTGGCTTTGATAGAGCTTTTAAATGAAAATGGAGAAGGGCAGCGTTCCGACGACTTTTTATTAATCGACGAAATTGTGACTACAGAAGACAATAATATGAAACAAAAATTATCTGAAAAAAAAACCAAAGACCTAAATGAAGTATGCGCCCATGATGCGAGTCAAATTAAATCATACAGTGAAACACTAAAACACCTTCGCGACATTAAAAGATTCATCAGTGACGATGTCACTGGATGTTAGTACGCCAAAAATTTAGAAAGTCATCTTGAAAACTGTTTTACAAAATAGAAACAAGAGAGAGAAGTGAGTTATAAAAGATCCCACTTTGTTTTGGAGCATGCGGGAGTCCCTTAAGAATGAATTGGCTGTTCTAATATAAACCTGTCTAAGGATAACACCTGCGGTTCAACACTTTATGTTATATATTTTTTCCCCATCGTAAGTCGTAGACTGTTCGATTAATCGCTCATTTTCGACTAGCCGGTTAACCGTTCTGTGTTGACTATTCGAATAGTAAGCGCTCAATTTCTACAAACATATATGTATATGTAAGTTTATAGAAACTTTTCATTATATAGACGCACATTGACTTTTCACACATTTTAAACAAGGAAAAATCAAATTCTGGTTGGATTTCAAATATTTTTCATTAATCTTAATAAACACACCACCTTTTCGTCGATTTCCAAACTTCTTTTGACAGCACGAAAAAGAGCTGGTTAATGCCGTTATTTCATAAGTTGGTATCCTGACAGTCATAGCACTCGCGACTTGGCTGTTAACAGTCATAACTTATAGTTGCATATAATTACGTCTATTTTGGAGCCAGTATTAAATCCAACACAAAATAACTCTTGCCAACGGGTGCTACTTCGGACTGAGTAGGTAACAGAGAAGTAAAGTACTCTCTCGACGAACAAGGACCAAACTCCATAAGTCCCTTGTTATTAACTTTAGATGTCGTCAACGTAATTGAGGAAATATCTCTTGATGTCCCTAGGAACTGCTTGGAGAGGAGTTTCATTATGCACTTTAACTAGGAGCATAAGCGTCTCACTAGCGACTAGAGAATCTCGTTGAGGCTCTGTACCTTGGCAATATCGCGGTCGTATGAAGAGTGAAGGAGCATATACTATCAAATGTTACACCTAAAATCTTAACGTTATTGATAGTCGGAATCTTGACGTCAGCGACTGCAATAATAAGTTCAAGGGAAGAGTGCTAGTTTCCGTGCAGAGAAGAAGCGAGAAAAGTCGGAGAGAAAGCTGTTAACCTTTGAACACCATCGATTTCATTGATTCCTATAGCAACGAATTGCAGCAAGGTTGCTCCGTATCCTCCTGACTCGTGCTGGCACTGAGTCCAACCCAGACCCGAGGAAATTATTCTGCTGCGTTTGCGCTAAAAGGCTCACCTCGGTCAAGTTTAAGACATGTGATGGATGGAGCCATCTTAAGACCTGCTTAGGCCTTAATGTGACCCCATGTTCCCAACGCGCTACTCGGACCTTATCCTCTAACCTCCATCCCGCTCAGCAACTCCTGGTTCCTCGCATAGTCTGTTCCGTGTGTCGGACCATAATACTGAATGATGTGACGTCAAGTGCAATTCATACACTGGCTGGTGTCATTTTCCGGTGTGTTTGCGCATTGTCAACGCCGAATATCGCTTTCAATGGAGCGATGAGCTGTACGAAATTTGTGCCAAATAACAAATAGGAAGTTCGCAGTGAAACGAGTATTCCAATAGTTGCTCTGAACAATTTTTGGAATTAGAGCAGCCTTTGATTTTTGCTTGTTTAAATTTGTGCAGGTGCCAATTGTGCGTTTATATTTTTAACCGGTTAATATTCATATAAACCGGATATTCGAATAACTTTAGGAGTCCTATTACAAATACATATACATCCTTGTATAGGCTTTTATTCGCTGGCTCATCCAATATCTCGCTATTAATTTTCATCATTCCATTGGGTGTTTTCTTTTTGGAAAATATATTGCAGAAAGTACTATATTGTAAGAACTAAGTTTAACTTTGATGCTTGTCGCTTCAAGTTGAGGACTTAATTTTCCTCTTTCAATTTTATATTTTATTAATTAGAAGGTTGGCAGTAGCAAGGCCTCAAGTTTCTTCACTGGTGGAGAGAAGAGAGTTATCAGACGATAGGACTCGCTGTTTGACTTGTTGGCGGGTTTCCAGGTTTCAGTAGTGGGACCACTCTTCCTTGGTGAGGTAGCTTATTGAATATTTCGAGCTCGAGATCGCCTGACCGGATAGCTATACCTTGACATTCTAGCGTAGTATCCTTCCGGTCGATGTCGCCTTAGATAAAACAATATTGCACGGTGTTGTGCAGTATGAAGCCAGGGCCTCTACCGTTATCTCGCTCGCGATCTTTACGATTAGAATGGGAGTCCTGTTACCTATTTGAGCTCCTGTGAACCGTGGAAATTCTCTGTTGTCCACTCGCGTGGAGTGGCGGCGCAGTGCTGGAACTAGGTGTAGATTGCACAGCCGTAGAGGTGTAGAGGCTAAGGTCACAGTAGTGCGTTGGCATATTCATTGGGTTAGATTTACGAAATAAGAGCCCTTGGCCAGACCAAATTCTGGTGAATTCCGTTGTGTAGAATCGGCTGTTGTGGAAATGGCAAGTGACACATGTGGGCTAAAAATTAAAAAAAAGAGCGTGGCTGCGCCCTCTAAAGGTTTAATGAAGATATCTCCAAAACCAAATTCAGTCCGAACTAATTCCATGAATACTCCTACATACAGTGTAAAAATTAAATGAAATCGATAAATCAATAACTAAATACGCCAGACATTAAACTTTACACTCGAGTTGGGCGTGGGCTTTATAGGAGCCCGAGTCAAAAAGGAACAATGGGCGTGGCACAGAGTACTTTAAAGTTAAATCACATCTTTCATGACTCGACCTATTTCAACCAAACTTGGTGTATGTCAATTTACTGTTAGTTAGTTACTGTTTCTTACAGTGCAAAAATTCATATAACACAGTTTTAAATTTTATTTGGTTATTTCACTTTTCAGTACACATGCATATCTATCAATATAAGAAGATAAAACTTTGCTTAAAGTATCCCATCTTATGATTGTGGTTTGGAGCTGAATTAGAATGGACTTGGTCAAGACTTTTGGCCTAACCCTCATATCCCTAATACCAACAACTCAATATGGGGTTTATCTTGCTCTGATATATTTTATAGCCATTGCAAATAATTTTCTGCAATTCGTGCACGGGTTTTGCAAGAGCAAAGGAATGCCCCTGTTTAATCACTACCCGCTTTACTTACCACTTTTGTCAAACTTTATTTATTTTAAAATAAAACATCCGGCTTCAACTTCACAATTGATTTATTTCACAATATAAATTCGCTTTATAATGACTGTATGTAATATATTCCGGATTCCGTTAATTTCACAATACAAATGTATGTTTAGTAATTATGAATGGAGATAATTGTATATGGAGATCACTAGCGGTGCGTAGTGGTGGCGAAAAAGCGACGTGTAAGTTCAAAAGCGGACGAATCAGTGGTACCCAATGTGGTTTGTGTTTGCGTGTGTGGATCCTGGCTCTCGCGTGTGGGTGGTGTTAATGTGGATTATGGTGATGTCGAGGTGAGTGTAGGGTGTTAGCGATGGGTGTAGGTGTGGTTTGGGGCAGGCGACTAAGGCTCAATTAACCAATCCCTAATATATTAAATTTAGTCTCTGTTGTCGAGTTATTATCACATATCACACGTACTATATGCCATTCGAATTTTTTTAATGTAAATCAAGAAGATCCTAAAATTAATTAGATACCTTCGAATAATGGATGCTAAATTCTTTCGCAACATTTTTTTACTCTAGCAACGTGTTGCTCACAGAGTATAATAGTTTTGTTCACTTCACGTTGTACGTATCACCTAAAACTAACCGAGATAAATTTAGTGTACAAATACAAATTATCAGGCTGACGAGGCGAGTTAAAATCCGGGTGACTGTCGGCCGTCCGTGCAAGCTGTAACTTGAGTAAAAGTTGAGATATCTTAATGAAGCTTGATATGCGTATTTCTTAGTAAAAAAACGTACGAGCTCGTAGATGGGCCTAATCGGACCACTGCCACGGCCTAAAACGATATAAAGCAAAAACCTATAAAATGCCATAAATTAACAGGGGATCGCAGTAGTAAAAAGCACCTATGGGTAAAAATTTTGAAAAGGTAGGCGTGGCCCTGTAGGTCCTCTAATAAGATTAATGTACATATCTCCTAAACCACTAAAGCTACATCGACCAAATTTGCTTATCGCTAATATTTAAAAAACTTCTTCCGACAATGGGAAAATGGTGAAACCCCTTATCCTGGAACCGCCACACCGCACTCTTCTTCCTATGTCACAGTGCGACAATTGGCGAAATTTGACTACAATCACGCCTACCACCCATATAGCACAATTTTAAATTTCATTAGCTTCTTTCAGTTTCCAGTACACACGTCAAGAAGCAACTAATATAACGGGATAAAACTTATCAGGAATAATGCCGCCTTGTTGCCGAAAACTGTTCAAATCCAGCAACTGGTGAAGGTCCAAGGTACCGAATATTTGAACCTCGGTACCTATAGTTAAATTTTCATCGAAAATGACTGTCTTTTGTGTGAGATATATAACTATTTTATTTGAAATTAAGGGATAATCCTTTTCTTCTAATGGTATGTCTTTATGTCAAAAATAGGTTGAATCGGACCAATACCTCTCTTAGCCCCCATATACCTAATATATTGATTTTCGAACTTCCTAATGACTTTGCCAAAAACAGATAAAATTGGACAAAAACTTGACATAGGCCCTATATAACTTCTTTACTGTCGTATACACCGCTTACGCGATTATAGCCGAGTTAACAACAGCGCGCCAGTCGTTTCTTCTTTTCGCTACGTGGTGCCAATTAGATATTTCAAGGAAAGACAGGTCCTTCTCCAACGGAGTGGAGGTCTTCCTCTGCTTTCCCCGGTGGGTACTGCGTCGAATACTTTCAGAGTTGGAGTATTTTCGTCCATTTGGACATGATGACCTAGCCAGCGTAGCCGCTGCATTTTAATTCGCTGAACTATGTCAATGTCGTCATACATCTCATACAGCTCATTATTTCATCGAATGCGCGAAGAAATCGCAACGTCGACTCATCAGTTGTTGTCAGCGTCCAAGCCTCTTCACCATATAGCAGGACGAGAATAATGAGTGACTTATAGAGTTTAGTTTTTTGTTCGTCGAGCGATGACTTTACTTTTCAATTGCCTACTCAGTCCGAAGTAACACCTGTTGGCAAAAGTTACCCTGCGTTGAATTTCATATTATACCACATATCAGTCATTGAGTTTTTGGGGACTCAAATAGTAGTAGCAAAAACTACAAGGTCTCACCAGAAACTTTAAGCTGGTACCACGTGGAGCAGTTAGCCCTTGGAGGTAAATCCAATCTGCTCATTGGGTTTGGTCGTTTGTGGAGATTCGCGGTGGTTGTGGTTTAAACCTAAATGCAGGCAGGGCATTTTGTCCAATGTGAGTACGGCAGAAATTTTAAGTCGGCCTCGTACCCGACCAAGACGGCTGGGGTGTCCCTATCCACCCGAACCAATTGCAATCAAGCTATAAGTGCAGAATGCATTCATACTTTGGTTCTCCAAGGTATGAGTGCTGAATGCATTTATGCTTTGGGGCGCTGATCAACGCATTGTATTGATCTACGTGCTTCTAGAAGTAGAAAGCACCGTATTCACGTTCTCACGTGAATCACAACGGACTCTGTCAACAGTGACGTGAGAGTCAAGTCTCGAGTGCAACGACTGTTTGTTTTGATGATACTAGATATTTCGTCTTGTCCTCGGTACACTGTCAGACCCATTATCTTTGCTTCCTTGTCCAGTCTGGAGAAAGCAGAACTAACGGCGCGGGTGTTGAGGCCGATGATATCAATATCATTTTATATATTATTGGTTTTTTATTATCTGGTATTGAGAAAAATAGATAAAATCGCGTCACTACTACCCCAAACTCCGATATACTTATTATACATATATATTTATTAATGATGTTCATTTTTCTAATGCCGAATATGTCTATAAGTATATGAATTATATATAATATATGTATACATAAAATTGCTTGGATTTCGATCCTATGGTTGCTGTTTTACGCCTTAAGTGTTTCCCTGGCTTTGTTAATTGTAAAATGTAAAGATTCAATTATATTTCCAGTTACTTTAAAGTTGTTATAAGGAGGCTGTCGTTAACTCCCCCGTTTCTAAGATGAATCGTCCTCGATTCATTATTATTTTGAGTTAATTTATATATTTGGTCAAAAAGAGCATTATATGTGACTTTTTGCAATTGCACATTTTCGATTGGTTGCGGAATTCCGAGAATTTTAATATTATGTAAGTTATCAAAAGTATTCCTAAAATGAAAATTATGTACCAAAAAAATGAATTATCTAATTTAACCGTTTATTTGTTTTTTTCCTATATATTCTAAAATTTAAAAATTATTGAAATGGTATTTTTAAAATAAATCCAAATTTTTGTTTCAATACTTACTGTATTATTTTCAAATGTTAGTAAATATGTTCCAATTAATGTTTGATTGCCTACAATGTTTTTACCCGAAACTAATATTACTCCTGGTTTTATTTCTTTTATTTGCAAGTTTTTTTCTTTTAATTTTTTACATTTTTCTTGTTTTTTTCTGACAAACAAGTATTTTTTTTTTAAATTTCATAAACGAACAAAACATTTGTAACTAAGCGAAGTCTTAGATATTTTTGTCTTACAATGCCGTTTTTCCATTTACAACATTGAAGTTACATATTTTTCAATGTTTATCGCGATATTTTTTTATTTTGCCGGTTATATTTGAAAACAATTTAAAATGTATGGCAATCCGCAGCAACACGTTTCTTTTCCGGTTGTTTTATTTATTTCATTGAGAAATTCAGCAAATTTATCAGTTTTACTGTTTGTTGTTGGCTTATTTATATAGTATATGTAACTCGTGCGCCCGCACGTGCCTCTCATCGCTGATGACTGACCAGAAGTTGAAACAAAAGAGCAAGGCGAAAGCTCAGCCAGAGAACTTAAAGATATAGTGAAGGTGCAAATTGAATTCTGTATGATGTTAGATTGGACGGCTAACAGAGCTTATAGAATTGTAGTACCAACAGCTAGAGATGTAATGTTTGAATTCAAGGACAGATTTCATGATGTTAACTGGTTGGTAAAATCGGTTTACATATCTGATATTTTTGAGTTTTTAAATAATCTAAACATGACATGGCAAGGTAACAATGAAACTATATTTAAAGTGCAAGACAAAGTGGAAACTGCAAGAAAAAACTTTTAGAGTGGTTACAACGCGCGGAGACAGGGAACTTTAAAGCATTTAGTAATTTATGTGAAATACAAAAAGAGTACAACATTACTGGATTGCCACAAGACATCTTAACTCAATTTAAAGAACATTTATTAGGGCTGGAGAGGAATTTTCAAGAATATTTTCCTCCAATCGATGGCAACAAAGCTTGGATAAGAAACCCATTTATATTCAAATTAGATTCCGAAACAAAATTGCCAGATTCAGATGTCGATTAGTTGATTGAACTGTCAACTGATACAGCACTCAAGGATACATTTGACACAATACCATTGATTAATTTTTGGTTATCTTGTCGTCAAGAATACACAATACTAGCTCATCAAGCAATGATTTTTGTAATGTCTTTTGTGACCACTTACAAATGTAAACCTATGTTTTCAACACTAGTTTACCTTAAAAATAAATATCGAAACAGACTGGAAGTGGAACCCCATCTCAGAATAAAACTTTCAGCAATTTCTTGACTCTATAATTAAAAATAATTTGAACTCTATAAATAAAAACAAGCAACAGCTACATACTCTGTGCGCAAAAAATATTATATTTATTTTGAAAATTCTTTATTTATTCTTTCAAATCAATTTCATCCCCTTCAAAGTAATCCCCTCCCAATGCAATGCACTTATGTCAACGGATTTTGCAATCTTCGAAACACTGGTTCCGGGATGGCCTTCAGTTCCGTCTTCGCTGTGGCTTGAATCTCCTCTATCGTATAAAAACGGTGTCCCCGGAGCGGTCTTTTGAGCTTGGTGAACAGCCAGAAGTCGCACGGCCCCAGATCAGGTGAATACGGTGGTTGCGGAACGATATGGGTTGATTTTTTGGCGAAATGATCACGAATTACGAGGGCAGTATGGGATGGTGCATTATCGTGGTGTAAGAACCAAGAATTGTCTTTCCACAATTCGGACCTTTTTAGGCGGATAGCGTTACGCAAACGACGCATAACGTTCAAATAATTTTCCTTGTTGACTGTTCGACCGGTTGGAAGGAATTCATAATGCACAACACCAGGATAATCAAAAAAAACAGTCAACAGGACCTTGATTTTTGAGCGACTGGTAACACTGCATTTACAGTTAAGTCAAACGCATTTTACGTTAAGTTGTTTGAAGAGCAATGGCGCCAGTTAAAAGCGAAGTGTGAAAATTTTTTTAATAAAATAAGCAATAAGTACGTTAAATATCAACTTTGCTGCAAAAATTTAAAATTTTCTAATAACACATCAAATATGTTGCAGCATTTCAAATTAAAGCATACAACTGTAGCCTGCAAATTGGTGGTAAAGTTGGAGCAATCAGTATTACATTTTAAACTTTTTCTAGTTAATTATAAATACATGTGCACAAATTAGACTCTGCAATCTAGGAGTAGTCAATGTTTCCCTAAGTGATGATGACACTGACAGCATGATTGAAATGCTGAGTTGCAGCAGCAAACCAATTAATGAAAGCCCTTTGAGTGAGGGGCCAAGTTTCAGCAGCAAGAAACCGAATGAAAGCAGCATGAGAGAGCTCCCAGCTGTAGCAGTAAAAATCCTCGACCCCTCATTTCTAAAGTCTTCCAAAATATTAAAACTTTTCGCTTCATGGCTCAAAGAACCAAAAGCTACAGCAAGGAATAGTTGAAATGGTTATCAAGGATAATCTAAATTGATAAATTATGACGCTTTTTGATCCTTTATTTAAAAGGTAAAGGCTTTAAGTTTTATGAAGCAACATTTTCCTCTTTACAAAGTCCCAACAAGAAATACCATCAAGGCTCACATTGAAAAAATGTACGATGAAGAAAAAGAAAAATGTGCAGGGATGCTAAAAACTTTTAAATGTCTGAAATAAGAAGTAGACTCCTATATTTTATTGGTTTTATTTTTACACAAAGTTGTAAAACATAGTCTTTCAAGCAAGAGGAAATTCTTTTACTCTAAGATTGCTGTACATATTTTGAAAAATTATATGTAATTGTGCTACTTAAATATAGGCCATTTTCTCTTTTAGGATATGTCCGGGACTCTGTGATAGAGCATTATAATCCAAGATTCGGCGCTGAAACTTGGTGGTGGCCTTTTATGCAATTATAGTATTATTTGAAAACACTGAAATTAATCGATTAATTAATTTTTTTTTACATTAATTGCAATTATTTTTTTATACCTTGCAATTAATCATTTGATTATTTAATCGATTAAAAAAAATGTTTGCCATCCCTATTCGTACTAGTCATTGGTTTTCCAAAATTTTGATATCTAAAGCCATCTTTTTCGAACTCTCTGATTATTGGCCTCTAATTCTCGAGGCTTGGCCAGGAGAAAAGCTCTTCTGGAGCGTCTTTTTTTTTTGTACGACGCGCGTTCACTGTATGTGCGATTATACTTTGTCTAAGGACATTATTTTTCATTCTTTGTTTGCCAATTATTATTACACGCACTGTACTTTACAAACAATTATCAAAATCAAAACTTAATTATCAACCTACTAGTACTTATACATTTAATTCTTATTTACTCAAAGTTGAAGCTGATGTGTAAACATCAGCTAGTGATTGGATCCAGATCAAAGAAAGTGTTAATAACAATATTCACCACATTTCGGTAGAACGTTAAGTGTTCTGTTTTGTGTACAATTATTTTTATTATGCCTTCTTGTGAGGGTCATCCATATTGTTATGATAAGAATGAATTATTCCATTCAGAACGGAAAAATTCTAAATTCTTAAATAATCAAAAATCTGTTCTGTGTATCATTGCATTAGTTAAATATGATTCTTGCACTGGCTCGTGGAGTTTCCCGATGTGTTCCGGCCTGCGCACCGCACGTGTGTAAAGTGTGTCATACGTTGCCCCTTGCTGTAAGAGTCTGCCCCGCAACAACCATCCATGGCATTGCCAAATCTCACCCAAGTGTGACAACCGCCCCTGCGAGTAATGCAATTACCTATGGCATCAGATCATCAGAAACGCCCTGACCTTATTTTCGTAAACTACCGCAATCTTCACAGAATTCATCGAAAGCATCCTTAACGCACATATGCATTGACGAATGTCAATTATTCATGGTGATCGCTTCTGTTACTTCTCGCCCCATTCTCGCTGGTATAATTCAAAAATTACGACCAGCCTTAGCAAATGATCGAAATTCTTATCGCGATGTACACTGGTAGATCAAGGAAAACCCGGCTTTGATCACTGTAAGTTGCAAGAGTATAAAATATTCGTTTCGTTAACAGGTGATCAAAGTAGAGGTACTTTTTTCAATAACTTTTTAGACAAATCACGCCTGAGTCGTGTAAAACTCTCATGTTCATTTTGTTCAGTATTGTTTGGCATTTCGTCGTGGAGACTTCGCCTGAACAACGTTTACAAATTATTCAACTTACGAACATGCACATTCTGTAAATAATGTGTTTCGCGCGCTACGGTCGACTTAGGGCCAACATAATCGACCCACTGAGTGTACTATTTGCAACACCATCTTTAGAACCGGCATTCATTTATGGATAATATTAATAAAAATATAGCAAATATAGCAGTCGTAGCTGAGAGTGTACACGAAGACCGTGAAGTGTTCATTCGGCGCCGTTCAAAGCAACTCGGACTGACGTATGGAACGGCTTGGCGCATTTCACGTCGAGATCTTAAATTGAAAGCGTACAAAATTCAGCTTGTGCAAGAACTTCAGCGATAAGGCTTGGCTCAATGAGTATGTAAACAAGCAAAATTGCCGCATGTGGGACGAAAGATAACCTGAAGAGATTCAAGAACTGCCATTTCATTCAGAAAAAAAATCGGTTTGGTGTAATTTGTGGGGCGGAATCATTGAACCATGTTTCTTTAAAAATATTTCCGGTGAGAACGTAATCGTCAATGGCGACCATTATCACGCTGCGGCCAAGATTTGAAAGATTTTCAAAAAGTAAATACCAAAAAATTTTCTTTTGAAAGATTATAAACATTCCTCATTAAATTTGAAGTTTTTGTGCCTTTTCTTTAAAAAAGTAAGAAACCTCGAAATGGTTCAACCTTTAAAACTAAGTAAACCTAAACACCGGTATATGCTTCTTTTCCCTAAATATTTCGAAAGAATTCAGGTGTTGGTAAATCAACATTCATTGTTCGACGAAATCTTGAGTGAATAACAATATCATTTGTATCTTATTACCTTATATTGAGGTCATAAACTAAATTAGTATTATATCTTTATTTTATTTTCTATAAAAAATATCTCAATCGAAGAGCATACATAAATTTAATATATTGAGGTGATATGCAAAACGTCAACCAGAGGATCTGTATTCATTATATTATATTATGGGTTAGGGGGGCTTGGACCCCTTTTTAAGAAACCTTATCACACATATTGACCACGTAAATGGTCTAAAGTAAGGTGAGAAGTTGGAAGTTCCTAAATAGCTAATATGGAGGGCTAAAAAGGTCTGGTCTGATTGCACAAACTTTTGAAATTGCGCAGGTATACTCAAACAAACTTATATATCGTCACCTGAAATGCAAAATAACGTATCATCAAAAAATTCGAAATTGAGTGTCTTATTGATTACGTTTTACAACTTCAAATTACGTACATAATATTACATATGTTCAACATTTTCAGGTTCTGTGGTCAGATATAAACCAGTTTTAACCAATATTAAAATTTTATTTCACTCATGTTCCATTTTATTTCGTGTTTCATTCATGCCACTGTAAATTTCCGAAAATGTTGTTACGTTATTTTGCATTTCAGGTGACGATATATTTCACTCATACACTGACATATATGGCATAAGGTTTGTTAGAATAACGAAAAAGATTATATGTAGTATATGGGATGTTCGATAAATATTTCACACATACGGCGTCAGGTATGAAATGTTGTGGAATGAAATACTTATTTTGAATGAGAAAGTAAAAAAAATATGTACTATACTATCTAGTATATTTAAAGTATTGACCATTACACATCTGATTTTCGACTTTTGCGTAGGAATTAAAGTGCTGCTCAGCCAATGCTTGTCGATGAAAACAAATAATAATCCGACAAGTCTGGTGAATAATATGTAGTTGCATTTTCGTGTAGCTGAATTACTTTGACGTGTCTTCTAGTCCTTTCTGGTCGTTTTTAGATCATATTTGCAGATATATGCGGTATGAAGTCAGCCGAAAGTACGAAAATCTTTTTTTTAGATATGTGTGGCTAAGCGAATTATTGATCCAACTCAGCACGTTTTTGACATGCAGCCATACTATCATCAGAAAAGGATTCTTTCCGGATTTCAGTAATATATAACATATTGACCAATATTTTCTTGGATAGGTTTGGTCCGAGCTGAACAATTTTGTGGCTATATTTAGTTAATGTTAAACGTTTTCTTTATATTTTGGCTTTCATCAAAGCCCAAACATTCTCTATTGAGTCTGCTTCTATGTTCTTCAGTATCCAATTATGATTATTTTTATTTTCAGCTGACTTTCGTAAATCCTCTCTATAAATTTTTTTTCATTCTCACAGCGTTTATTTTTTCTTTGAAGCACCTCAAAACCACAAAACCATGAGAAGGGAAGCACTTATAAATATGCCCTAAGCATGATGTTGCCGTTGGTCACGTATGGGCATAGGTAATGACGATATATGCAGAAAGGGACGGAAGTTGGGATTAGAGAGGCGCGAAAACACCTCCTATGCCTCTATCTAGCATTATTTATAACTCGTCTTAGATATCTAGGAGCTTTGCAGTTCAATCGACTAGATTAAGTATCAAAATAAGATGTTAAAGTTCGCAAAACTCATTGAAGTTCGGTACGACGAATACTTCAGGTCAAATCAAACTAAACCTCTATCTGACTTTACTAAGAACCAGGAGGTCTATGTATGGCGTGACAGCCAGCCAGAATAAAAAACCTATCCTTATGTATGCTAAACGCATTTGCAAATTTTATTATTCTTCTTAAATTATTCGTAACACACAAGTATATCAATCAACTATTTTTGTTAAAATGGCACGTTCCTTGGCAACGGACCATTGTCTCGGCTACAAAATATCATTAATCGAAAACGTATAAAAACAATGACGGATTTGTTCAAAACTATGCCCATTGTATAAACCTACAAGTAACAAAAGAATCAGCTGTTTTCCAAGAATTTTTCACAGCTGAGATCACCTGATCGAAATCTGCCTTTTTTAGGCGCAGAGATGTAATTAAAAGAAATGTACTAGATCAACTTTTTTGTGAAAAATTATTTGTAACGGAAAACATTAATCATAACTTTCAAGAATATTTTTTAAACGAAAGTTTATTGGATATTTATTGCTCTTCCTCACCACATCTGAAGTTGCAATGTAGGCGCGCTACCGATCTTTTTTTAGGTGTTCAGTTCCCCAGGAGGCCTATTTTCAGCTTTTTTATTTATACAGCTTTAAATCAATCTATTTATTATAAAAAATATGACTAGGCAAAAATAAATATATAAAGTCAGATACAATGCATGAATATTAATTATATTAAAAATATAACATTGACAATATATGTCAAAACAATTAACTGGAAACTATTTAAGCAAAAACCAAAATAAATATAAAAAAAATCAGGTACAATTGCGTTGTATGTATACGTTAACAACACAAGTCAAACAATCAACTTGTAATTATTTTAACAAAAACTAAAATAAATATAAAAAAACTGGGTACAATTCCATTGTAAACATTAACAATACAAGTCATAACCATCGGCTTGTGTTAATTTTAACAAAAACAAAAATTAATATAAAAAATCAGGTACAATTCAGGAACAACAACAATAATATTCAAAACAATCTACTAAGTAATAAATAATATTTACAAAATATTCTTAATCACCCACATCGAAATACTTATTAAAAACCCTATCAAAGGAATAGTGGTGGAAAGAAGGGTCCTATTAAAAATTAATTAAAGATTTTTTTATAAAATTGGAAACATTTAATAATATATTGATACAACAATTAATATTTTGGACAAAACTGATTAAATTTAATATTTAGGAATTTAAATAATCGAAAAATATTTGAATATTTTATAAAAATATTGTTAAAGTTATAAATTTTAAAACCTAACACGGCAACACACTATAGCAGATTTGAGGCATTTGAACGTGACTAATTAGTAGCAGAATATTTGGGGGCAATCCGAACCAAGTGCCTAATTTGTAGTAGAATATTTAGGGGCAACCCGTACCAAATGCCTAATTTGTAGTAGATTTTTGCGTATGTGTTAGTGAAAAATGAAGGATTGGTTACTTGTAGGTTTATACAATGCTATGCCTCTCGCATATAAATATTCATGTAAATATATTTATATATCAATAGCCGTGTTTTATTTGACCAGCAAATTAAGCTATTAGCTTATTTTGTATGGAAGACTTAGCCCACAAAATTATGTTGGCTTGGCATCAGCAATCATAGCTTGCATATTGAACTAGAGGCATTGCCAGTTCCTCGCTGTTTTGAAAATGTAAACAAACCAAAATTACATATTTTTTGGATGAGTATTGAGTTAAAGTTAAGACAAATATGAACACTTCTTTAAAGTTTTTTGTATTCTAGACCTCAAATAACTAAAATAAATATACTTTGTATAGTATATTAATATTACGTTTACAAATTTTAAATTTCAGACTAAATAGTTTATCAGCTGATTTTTCTTGTCCGCATAACCAACCCAATTCATGGTCAAATAAAACACGGCTTATTTAGGTTTTTGCTGGTGGCTATAAAGGCAACATGCTGCCATTTGACATAAAGAGAAAGAAGGATCTTGTTTCTGCGCCGGCAGATTGCTTCGCAAAAATAGTAGTTTGCACAAAATTCTCGTACACATATTGAAAAGCATGAAATTTGAGCATGCAATGGCCAGTCTATAGCTTCCTTTACTGAACAATATGTATCGTGTAAAGGAAATCTGAAAGACTGACGTATTACATTACATTACATTACATTTTATATATACGAGATATATGATTGTTCAATATTAGAAGAACTATAACTATCATTATAATTTTGCAAGTATTTCTATAATTTTTAACGCCTTTCTCATGCTCTCCCGATCAGTTACGAAAATATTATTATTTAAAGTTCACTAATATTTTATAAAAGAGTAAAAAATATTCTGCGGCTTTTCATTAGTATTAATGCTAATTAAATAAACTGCTATCGCTTTACTTTATAGAGTGAAAAGGCGAAATGGAAATACATCCATATAAAAAGTTTTTAAATTCCAAAATTTAATCCCTGAGTTCACTTTGCGAAAAAATATCTCAGTGCGGACAGACTTGCGGTTTTTTTCGGATATTTCGAGCCTGAGAAAGGTTCACGGACTCTGACCTCTTTTACTTCCCCTTGTCTGAAAACTCGTTCCTGACGGAGCTTTTGGTATTGCTCAACGTCACTTTACACAGCAACGTTAGTTTTGCTGATATCTCAAATTCATATCAAATACAACTTTGAAATCGACGAAGATGTGGCGCATGGTACATATAATATCTGGTCATTTCTTTATTTTACAGTTCTAAAGTCACACTAATAAGGTGCAATCAGTTTGTTGACGGTGGGCTTTCATCTTTCACACAATACGCTCAATAAAACATTATATGCGTTTTTAAGGAGGCTTATCCCACGGTAGTAGGCGCGGATTGTGGTTTCTCCCATTTTGTGGATTGGGCAGAGTACACTTAAATTCCAACAGCCGCGGTGCTTTCGTCTGTCGCCATATTTTAGAATTAAGCTGATACTTGCAACTTATCAGTTCCTCTCCAACGTATTTGAATAGCTCTGCCGGCAATACATCTGCCCTCGCCCCTTTGTTGTTTTTACACGGGCAATGCTATTCGGACTTTCACTGCTTTCACTGCCATGCATCAGTTTGGAGAAATATTCCGTCCATAATTTTGGTATGCACTGGGCATCAGTCACTAGATCACCTTTGAGCAATACCAAGTTGCTAACGAGTGCTTTTAGAGAGCAAGAGTGCAAGTCGGGTAGAAAATCGTTCGGCAGTCCATTGTGATTGCAGCTTCTCGACGTCGAACCTTCTTTGTGTTTGTTGATGTGCGTTTTTTGTTTGGAGCGTTCGCACATCTAAAACATTGGATAAATGTCTCTTTCGTCTATCACAACATGATCGATCTGGTTGGTAGCTTTTCCAACCGGAGACAGCCAGTTCCTATGCTGGTATCTAGTACCATATTTCCAGGTCCCGGCGAAGTCGATCAGGCTCAACCCATTATGGCTAGACGTTCATCTACCGGGGTGTGCCAGGACTATGCGTCGAAGTCTCTCTCCCACCACGAATCCAAGGCCGAATTTGCGCTCAATCAAAAAGCTTCCTTTACTTGCGTGAACTTCTACACATCCTTCGTTCGACGACATTGACATAGTTCAGCGAAGTAAGTAACCGCCGAGGGAAGCAGAGGAAGAAAAAGATCTCCACACCTTTGGAAGGACCAGGTAGAGAATGCCGAATTCAGAACAGTAAAAATATTGTTTCAAAAAGCCGCAAACTTTATGCATTTCTGGGAGAACGCCAAAATTCGATACTTCCACATTTTTTCGCTAATTGAAGAAAATTAAAACCATTTTTCCCCTCACACCATCTCATACATCTTTGTTGCGCTCATTCAGCAGTGTCATACATGTAAATTATATATGTGGAAATATAGCTGAACTGCTGTAATTTCCCTAATCCTCAGCTGATGCCGGGTTGCATCTTTTGATTCCTTTTTTTAAATATTCTTAAAATTAAAAAAAAAAATTATTTTTAAAACTATTTTATTTCTCTTAGAATACATTTATGCAAACAAAATTTATTATAATTGAATATAATACTGCTAATAACAATTAATTTTAATTATATATTTCATTTATAAATAAAAATATATTTTATGTAAAAAATAAATAATTAATATCTGAAAAAAGATTATTTTGAAAAAAGCATTATTGATACCTTTAATTAAAAGTCAAATATCTGGAAAAAAAAATTATTTTAAGTAAAATATTATTCATTCCTTAAATTAAGAGACAAATATCTGAAGAAAGATTAATTAAAGTAAAAAATTATTAATACCCGAGAATTAATTTATTAAATAAAATTTGTTATAATGTCTGAAAATAAAATATTTATGTCTCTAATAAAGAAATGTCACCCTGCATCGATAGTGAGTTACCTAAAAAAATAAATAAATTCAATCAATTTCATTGAAGTATAAATAATTATTTAAATATATTTTTGTTGTGTTGTATACTACCTGAAAACAAACAATAAATTATTACTTCTGCAATAATACGATTACAATAAAATCATTTATATTAAATAAAAGATACATAATGTTATTAAGATGTTAAGCGAATTTTTATTAGTATTTTACAACACCATTTTTCTAAATCGAAAATTCAAATATGCACAGATATAAAGAGAACCACCACAATGAAATAAAAACTAAACAAAAAACAGTCATAAAGAAGAGCATATAACTATATATTATACTAGAGTTTTACAGGGTCTGACACATAGATAATATTACTACAACCATCTTTATGATTTCAGTTATTCCATGTTCAGACCGAAAATTTGAAAGATTAGATTACATTTAATCATTTCATAACCCAACAGTGTTCTCACTGCCGTTAGAAAGATCAAAAAACAGCTGTTATTGTCATTCATGAAGTCACATCGCTCAATATTTATCAAAGGAAAAGATTTTCATATAGTATTTTGAAATAAAAGCCGTCTTTTTTCAAATACATATTTTCCATATAATAGAAATAGTGGATGCGTTTTTTCATTTGTTAAGTCGATTTTCAGGTGAAATTAGATTCATTGCTTTAAAAAAAATTTGTTTGTTTACATTTTTTTCCTTCGTAGTGTCTAGAATAGATGGCGCAATTCAAAGTGATTTGGAACTGTCATTTTTGTATGGCGAAATCTTGATAAATTTATAAGATTAGTGGGATGTGAGTGGATGTGAGTAAGTGTCGGTCTGAACATGGTATTAGATTATAACTATTAGTTAATGGGATATAGCATTTTTGTGAAGCGACTTGTGTTAGTTTACAAAAAAATTGATCATAAAGCATTTCGTGTGTTAATAAAGCACTGCTTTTTTTTGGGGGAAAAAACTGTTGAATTTATGCTTTGCACCAGGGAAATCAACCGTTGAGAAGAGGTTTGCTAAATTTGAAAGAAGCACAAATGAGCACCGAGGAAATGACGCCCTAAAAGTTATTTTCTAAGGCAACAATGTAATCTCCGAAAAAATTGTTCAGATCGGATTACTATAGCATATAGCTGCTATACAATCTGAATGGTCGGAATCAAATGTTTTCATGGGAAACTTTCTTAATTGACGATATATCTTCATGAAATTTGGTATGAGTTATTGTTCATAGAAATAATGTAATATTGGAAGAAATTGTTCAGATGGGCTTACTATAGCATATAGCTGCCATACAATCTGAACGATCGAAATCAAGGGTTTGTATAGAAAATTTAATTTACGCATTTGACGTGGTATATTTTCGAAAATTGGCATGGATTACTGCTTAAAAAAATAGTGTAATATACGAAGAAATTGTTCAGATCGGCTCACTATAGCATATAGCTGCCATACAAACCGAACGATCGAAATCAAGGGCTTGTATGGAAAACTTTCGCATTTGACGTTTTTTTCTTGTTAAATCTCTAATATCTTCGAAAATATTCATTATATTATATGCATTAACGGGCCATACAGATCTACTATATTAAATCAACAATATATTTAAGGTATTTAATTGAATAAGTATTAATGCTGTATTGGTTAAAATCACTTCGAAAATTAGCCATTATTTGTCGTAAAAGTAAATGACAAAAAAAACTGTTATTTTGGGATATCCATAAAAGATAGACATACACCAAATACCATACAAAGGGACATAGGGACAGAAAAAGCGACTTTGCTTTATACTATACATATATTGATAGTACGCTAAAAATAATTAAGTGTAGTTTAAAATACATGGTTTAGTAAACAACTGCATTAAACACGCAGAATTAGTTTTTTGTTCACATAAAAACAAATTTATGAAAAGATTAATTATTGAAGGAATATTAATTAATAGTGTAAGCGATGGCCCAACAAGTGTCAGATAAAGTGAAGCAAGTGGCAGCAACTAAAAGACACAGTCAAAAAGTAACCATCAGCGAGTGAACAACATAAAATAGCGAGTACGCAGTGCTTGAGAACGTTTTGTAAAAATGCATAAAGTGTCATATTTTCATATATTTTAATAAAGTTTTATATTTTAATTGTTTGACTGTCAATTATAACGAGTGGACGAGATTACTGTGTTTTACACTTCAGAAGTGGGATGATAAACCCCTACACGTCTACATACATATTATATGTCAGCTCATGTGCGTTGGTGAAGGGCTACAGGCACCTGCATATATGTATATTAAACGATACATAAAAAAGATACGATGGTGAAAATTAGTGATTTGAAGGTGGAGCAGCTAAAGTGATTGCTACGGGAGAGGCAATTAGTGACGACTGGCACGCGAGATCAGTTGTTGTAACGTTTTAGCGCATATGAGGAGTCCGACGAGGTGGACATCCAAGAAATCAACGTTACGGAGGAGTCATCTGAGATATCAACGGTGGCACAACTGCAGCAAGAGATGAAGCAGTTACGCGAAATGATGGTACAGCTACTACAAGCACAAAATAACGGCACTGGTACAGCCAGCACGCAAGAGGTACAAAACGCAGCTAGTAACGATAGTGCAGTCGCAGTCAACGGCGGCGCAGGCGTTCAAAGTCACGCCACTGACGCTATTTCAACAGCACGGTGGCAACTAACAACAACGTTACAACACGCATTCAAAGCAACGGGAATATTTCAACGAACGGGAATATTCGACACGCGTCAATAAGGGAAATTGCAAATACCCTGCCGGAATTTGATCCAACGAATAACGCAAGCATTACGGTAGAGCAATTTATTGATAGAGTCGATCGAGTATTGAAGCATGTAGCTGACTATTTATACACGAATAAGAGGAGTTGCACGTATGTGGTTGGATGCATCACCCACATTACACACAACTTGGGAAAATTTTGCTAATGCGTTAGCACAGGAATGTGGTTCATACCGAGACGAGGCGGAAATTCATTTCGTGATGGCCAATGCAACGAGGAAGCCAAAAGTAACTGTAAAATAATATTGTTTTCGAGTGGCGGAACTAGGTATACGTTACAAACTGAGTGAGGCAGCCATCATACGCTATGCAAGAGCTGGATTGAAACATAAAGAACTCCAACAAAGCATTTCAGCAATGAAGTTCACAACAATGAAGCAGATGAGAGACGCCATCGAAGACTATTTCATTAATCGCGGCGGGCTAAGTGAGCCACAAGTATATCAACCAAGCAAACGAGACAACAATAACGAAAAATATGCTGAGTCAACGAAATGCTACAATTGCAACTCACCTGGACATTTCTCCAAGAGATGTTCATTGCCGCAGAAACGACATCGCTGTACAGCGTGTAACAAAATTTATTCAAACGGTGGAAATTGTGAAAAGACGACAGTAGTAGTAACCTTGAAGAATGTTTCAAGAAATTTGTTTATATAAAAGCGCAACCGTATATCGCATTCATCGACTCAGGCAGCCAATGCCGCATCATTCCTAGGTCAGTAGCCAAACGCATCGACGATAAAGTCGTAAAATGCTGTTTACAAGTAAAAAGCATTTGCGGAGGGGTGCGTACGTTTACGGTGGCTATTATCATAGACATCACAATCGAAAGAATCAACATCGAGACGCAAGCCTACATCGCTGTTAACGAGTTACAAGAACAAGATGTTTTAATAAGTCAAGATGTTATCATCAATGCAAACATTACGCTGAAAGTTGAAAATGGTCGCACAATATTCGGAAGCAGACGAGCAGTACACACGACGGTAACAACTGAGAGCAATTTTTCCAAACTAATTTCCAATTTCAGCAATGAAGTAGAACGAAATAAGATGCAAAGTCTTCTGGCAAGCTATGCCGATGTTTTCTCCAGTGGGCTGAAAGATATTGGCAAAACTAACGTAGTTCAAGCTAGCATCGAACTTGCGAGCAATCGCATCATATTTCAAGCGCCGAAGCGTGATATTGTCAACAAGATGATTGAAGAATTACTAGAGCGTGATATTATCACGAAATCGAAATCCGAATACGCAAGTCCCATGGTCTTAGTCAAGAAGCAGAATGGAAGTGATCGGTTATGTATCGATTACCGACGAATTAATAAGATGACAAAGAAAGAAAACTTTCCAGTCCCGAATATTGAAGAACGGCTACATGAAGCAAAACGTTTCCAATACTTTTCGTCACTTGATTTGAATAGTGGTTACTATCATATCGAAATGGCACCCGATAGTCAGAAATTCACTGTTTTGATCACAACGGACGGTCTATATGAGTTCAAACGCATGCCGTTTGGCCTAAATAATGCACCAGCTTTAATAGACTCATGGCAGAAATCTAAAGACGAGTGGAGACGGCGACATGCTGCATTATATGGATGACATCCTAATTGGCAGCAATTCTTTCGACGAAATGTATACGAAACGTATACTCCAAGTACTACTACCTGTGGACTCACATTGACCGTTAACAAATGTGAGCTGTTCACGCAAACAATAAAAATTTTGGGACATCAGCTAACTCTTGAAGGTATCAATCCGGGCAACGTCAAAACCAACGCTATCGTAAATTTTCCACAGCCGATAAATGTCACTGAAGTACGCAAATTCTTAGGTCTCAGTGGCTACTTCCGAAAATTCGTGGCTGGTTATTCCATTATTTCTGAACCGTTACGCACATTGCTACGCAATGACACCGCATTCGCATGGGGACAACAGCAAAAGTCAGCATTGAACGAACTCAAAACCGCATTATCATCGAAACCAACCATGGCCAACTACCGCATCGAAGCCGAACACGAACTATATACAGACGCCTTGCAAGCGTTTTGTTGCAAGTCGAGAATGCACAACTTCACCCGATCTCATACTATAGTCGCTCTACTACAGCAACGAAAAACGTTTCCATAGCTATGAACTCGAAGCATTAGCGATCAAAGTTATTACCGATTGCAACGCTCTACGAACAACAATGGAGAAACGAGAGCTCATACCACGCATTGCCCGATGGTGGTTGAGAATCCAAGAATTCGACATTGAAAGTCAACATCAACCACGAGCTCGTATGGCCCATGTCGATGCGTTGAGCCGCGCACCTTGTGAAGATGCAAACGAAGTAGATACCGCTGGTCTCAAATTTCCAAGATGATTATCGACAAGGCAGATTGGTTGTTTAGTGTCCAGCTACAAGACGATAAAATAAGAAACATCGTTAGCGAATAAAGAATGAGGTGAAACCAGAATATCCCGACTACTGTTATATCGAAAACACGACAACAAACTACTATGGGTTGTTCCGAAGCAGTTAAGGTTCCAATACTCCACGAATGCCACGATAAGGCAGGTCATATGAGTGTTGACAAAGCAATAAAACGAATTATCAATCTCTTTTGGTTTCCTCGAATGTGCAATTACGTAAAGAGCTACATCAACTCATGTGTGGGTTGTGCTTTAAATAAAACCCCTGGCGGACGACGTGAGGGTCGATATCACTACGACAACGTAAAACCAATACCGAGCATGTGTTGGTAATTGTAGACTGAACGTATCATATCCGACCGAGGAACGGCCTTCACTTCAAATCGTTCCAAAAGTTTTGCAATGAAAACAACGTCAAACATTGTCAACGCAGTGCGGACGCCACGCGCTAACGGACACCCTGAACGAGCTAACCGCGTCACCCCATCCATGCTATGACCTTCGACTGATCACGAAAGACGATTGGGCGAAAATTACGTCAAATACAATGGAGCATTAATACCACCCCGAATAAAACCACAGGTTGTACATCATTCCGACTACTTTATGGATACGTGCCACGAGACATCCTGCAGAATCAACTTATCCAGGCACTTCAAGACGATGATGATGACCTGATAAACGCATACAGCAACTATGAGTCGACATCGCTCAACGAATAAACGACATAAGAGCACAAGCCAAGAAGCTATACGACGCCAAGCATAATCAACCAAAGACATACAACGAAGGTGATCTCGTATTGACTGCAAACGAAGCATAATTTACATAAATTAGAACCACGATTCAGAAGACCGTTCATCATCACCAAAGTCCTGCCAAATGATCGTTATGTAATTGAAGACTTACCTCATGCCGAACGAACACAACTTCAATACAAAGCCGTATTTACATCAGATCAACTTAAAACTTGGTGCATGTTACCACCAGATGATCCAGACGACAAAGATGAGAGCACCATTGGCGAGGGCGCCACATTGGTTTAGGAAAGCCGACTGTAAGCGATGGCAACTCTGTTGCCCAACAAGTGTCAGATAAAATAAAGCAAGTGGCAGCAACCAAAATAAATCAAACAGCTACCGTCAGCGAGTGAACAACGTAAAATAGCGAGTACGCAGTGTTTGAGAACGTTATGTAAAAATGCATAAAGTGTCATATTCTGATATATTTTAATTGTTTGACTGTAAATTATAACGAGTGGACGCGAGTACGGTGTTTTACAATAGGTTTGGTTAAAATAAATTTAGGCATAACTATATACAACTTTTAATTATAGAATTATTTTTATTGTTGTTATAATGCATGCCTGCAAATGCAGGTATTATATATATAAAGCAATAATTAAAAAGGTGAACGTATCTAAATATTTTAATATTTGAGATCCCCTGTTTTTAATTTTGTTAATGCTTTTTGCCCACTTTCCAATCGCAGTTGTATGATCACACCGACTCGTCACTAAATAGTGACACCTTTTCAATCAAGCCCTTGGTAGATTTTAGGTTGAGGAAGATGGCCGCATTTGTATCTCAGCACGTTCGGGCATCTGAGATTTAAAATAAGTATTAAATAATTGTGAAATATAATAATTTTATTTTAATAAATACTTTCACAGCTTTCAAGAGTACTTTCTACAGCTGAAAGCCGTTTTATTATTTCCTCTTGCCGAAATTCCATCCTACCAAGGCTGTCCAAAATGTTTTGCAGTATCTGCATTTTTATTGGGTTGGAGTTAAGGGGCAATACGCTGCGAATGGGGTTAGGCGATACAAAAACGTCTCATTTCTCATTTCGTTTCATATATTGGATATAATTTTCAAATTTATATACCGAAAATTTTTCTAGATGCCCGAATTTTTGAACGCAATCAGTTAAATGCAAAAGACAATGAATATTGAGACTATCTAAATGCTCTCCTTAAAAATTACTAAATAATTTTAACAATTTAAAAGTGGATTCTACTCTACATTAAATTGCCACCGCGCAGGGCGCTTTAAACATATAAAACACACATTTGTTTTTACATAAATTTGCACTGCGTAGTCCGCTTTAAACATATAAAACACATATATAAAATAAACTTTTGTCAACTGTTCACCCTGGTTAAACATAATAGTTGCTTTTTATAAACCGACAATAATTTGGTCCAACCGCACTGGCCATTTAATTAATTAACTATTATACATATGTATATATAATAATAATATTATATATAATTTGACAAAACTCACCAAACAAAATTGTGCTCCTGCTTCTGCTGCTGATGTTGATGTAATTGAAGATTTCTGAAGTGAGAGATATACATAGGAATTAATTGAAATTATTTACAAATATTAAACAAATTTCCTTGCCTTTTTTTGCATTAGATGTCAAATGTTGGAATTAAGTTATTAATTTAAAATATATAAATTTCTGAACTTAACTTCCTTTCGCGCTAGAAACGCAAATGGCTCGCATTCCGAACTTAGCTCTTCCTTATTTTTTGAAAATATTTGATAATTACCTTTTTTCATTATAAATATCTGTTGAATAAAACTATTGCGATTTGATTTTGTTCATAGCTTTTACACTATTTCTCAAATCTCTAGGGGTATTGGTCAAGCATTATAGATCCTCATTTGGCTCAATGCACTGCAAATTTTATTTTCAAAAGGATACACTTTCCAATTAGTCTTGGCCGGTATGCCGAACCATATAATATAGTCGAAAGTGGAACAATCGACGATAAAGTAAATTTTTTAGCCTTGTCTCTCGAGCAAACTGATACAAATCAATACACAATAAAGGAATTGGAACATGTAAGATCCTGAAGATTTTTTATTGCACAAGTAAATTTCAATATTTGTTTACCAGTATATTTCAGCTGTTCTAAAAAGTTATTTAAAAATCGAGTCCCATAATTGCACCGAAGCGTTTGAAAGTTGGAAGCAACATGGGTACCAGTCGGCAGATCGAACAATATTTGCATTTTCAAAAGGACTTATTCGCAGTATGTGTCAAGGTCATGATCATTATCTTAATTTAAGTCAGCTGGAGGAATGGTTGCAGATAAATCCCACATTTCTCATTATATGGAGAGAAGTATTTAATGGCTTATATAGCAGAAATTCCACAAAGACTCTAAATTCAAGCCGTTTTCCCTCCCCTAACATCTTACCTGTATTAGAAGGTAAATACTAAATTGAAAATTAAAAATATTTTAATTACTGCTTTCCTTAGGACTAGCGGTTGGTACAAATTATACCCCAATCTTAGACATTCCACATGTGATTTTTGTGAATAGTAATTTGCCAAATGAACATCGAAACAAATGGCGCTTTTTATTCTCATCACAAATAATGGGCGAAAGTTTTTCGACAATGTTAGGAAAGATTTTGAACCAAGGACCTACTCTTTTGGTTATCGAAGACGAAGATCGGTATATGTTTGCTGGTTACAGTCCAGAGTCTTGGGCGTTAAAATCACATTTTTTTGGTATGATATGTGAAGATAATTTTCATCAATTTCTAATAATTTACACTTTTTTTTTAAGGTAATGAAAGTTCACTTCTTTATACCTTGAGTCCAGCAATGCGATGTTTTAACAGCACAGGATATAATAACCATTACCAATATTTAAATTTAAATCAACAAACTATGCCGAACGGATTAGTAAGTAACAATGTGTATGAAATATATAAAAAACTCATCAGATGTCATCGTCCATGCCTCTGCACCATATAGCAAGACGGGAATAATGAGTGAGTTAGAGTTTTGTTTTTGTTCGTCGAGAGAGGATTTTACTTTTCAATTGCCTACTTAGTCCCGAGGTAGTTCTGTTGGCAAGAGATATTCTGTGTAAGATTTCGAGACTGACGTTGTTGTTACTTGTAATACTAATACAAGATAGACGAAATTATATACGACTTCCATGACTGTCAACAGTGACATGAGAGACAAGTCGCGAGTGCGACTAATGTTTGCGATGACAGGAGGTATTTTGTCTTGCCCTCGTTCGCCACCAGACCCATTTACTTTGCTTCCTTACGAAAGGGAGTCACCTTGTCAAACGGCTCGGAGAGGTCCATCGCGATTGTGACAAAGCTTTTGATATTGCTCAACGTCAGTTTACACAGGCGTATTAGCCTTGCAGGGGTTCCAAATTAAGACATCTTGCCACAAAGTCAGTTCTTTTTCGACGAAAAGCTCGTGCGTGTCGATTCTCTTTTCAAGGGTATTCTCCAATATTTGGCGCATTGTGAATATCTGGTCAGTTGTTCATTTGCTAGTCCTAAAGCCACACTGATAAGATCCAATCAGTTTATTGACGGTGTGCTTTAATCTTTCAAACAATACGCTCGATAGCACCTTATAATCAATGGTAAGGAGGCTTATCTTACCCCTCCCTTTTTGTGGATTTGGCAGGGCACACTTCAATTCCAATCTTTGGGCATGCTTTCGTCCGACCATATTCAACAAAGAATCTGGTGCATACTCCTTATCAGTTCTTCCCGCTGTATTTGAATAGGTCGGCCGGCAATCCATCGTCCTCCGCCGCCTTTTTCTTCCGACACGTAATTGCTATTCGAACTTCTTCCTTCTGTTAGTCGACGCATCTTTTCGTAGAATCTTCCCGTCAGCCAGCTTCTCAAGCTCTTCATACTTACGTATCTCGGCCTTTTTTTTTTTGTCTGCAAATGCGTCTCGCTTTTCTCTTCAACTCTCGGTATCTATCCCATCCCACACCTGTTGTGGTCAATTGTAACGTTGCGAGGTAGGCAGTCTGTTTTCTCTCCGCTGCGACACGGCACTCCTCATCGTACCAGCTGTTCTTTTGCATTTTCCGAAAACCAATAGTTTCGGTTGCAGCTGTACGTAAGGAGCTTGATGTACCGTCTCACAGTTCCCATATACCGAGTTGTTGACGAGTGCTCTCAGTGAGCAGGAGTGCAAGTCGAGTCGAAAATCGTTTGGCGGTCTATCGTGTTTGCAACTTCTTGACGTCAAACCTTCCTTGTGTTTGTTGGCTTTCATTTTTTGCTGCACAGAGGCAGCTGCGCATCTTGGCTGCAACAAGATAGTGATCCGAGTCTATGTTAGGACTCCGTACTCTAAAACACTGAAAACGTGTCATAACATGATCTATCTGGTTGGTGGCTTTTCGATCCGGAGACAACCAGGTAGCTTGATGAATTTTCTTACAATGAAATCTAGTACCACAGATAACCATATTTCGTGCCCCGGCGAAGTCGATCAGCCTCAACCCATTTGGGGATGTTTTCTCGTGGAGGCTGAATTTACCGACTGTTGTGCCAAAAATACCTTTTTGGCCGATCCTGGCATTAAAGTCGCCAAGCACGTTTTTGATATCGGAGCAGCTCTCATAGGTGCGCTCCAAGCGCTCATAGAAGGCATCTTTGGTCACATCGTCCTTCTCTTCCGATGGGGCGTAGGCGCAATTCAGCGGTATGTTGAAGAACTTCGCTTTGATGCGGATTGTAGCTCGACGTTCATCCAATGAATGACAGTATTCGGCGACGGAGTCTCTCTGCCACACCAAACTTGCGCTCCTTTATATGGCTACTGTAGTAAATGCATTGCCTACTCGCCTCAGTCCTTGTCTCATCCATCTCATTTCATGGACAGCGGTGATGTCAGCCTTTATTTTCACGAAGACATCAACGCGTGGCAGAGGCAACTTCCGAATTAAGGGAGGAAGCGGAAGTACGGCTGCCTTCGAAGACGTACTACTCCAAAGATAGACATTTACGGTATGCAACGCCAAACAATATTACAAAATGATGCGTTGTATAATTTGACATAATAGGGCTTATTGAAAGTTTACTTTCACGGTAATTAAATAGTTTCACAATAAATAATTTCGATTTTAATATTCTTGTCATCATTATGTCATGTGATTGTGATGCGTGATTTTCTTCTTCACTGCGCAACGACTACCAGGTTCATTCATTGGGTCAAACCACGTCAAGTGGTCCATGAAAATTTCGAAAAATCCCCGATTTTGAAAGTTAGTAGTTCATTAGGAAGCGGACCAGACTCATATCCCGTGGTATAAATATTTCGTCAAAATTATTATTTTCTTGTTAAAGTTATTGAAGGTTGAAATTTAGATCATAATAATATTTAATTTTAAATATATTAATTTATATATAATAAATTTTAAAGAAATTTTTTTCTCATAAACTACTAGAGATAAATCGATGTAATTTTGTGAAGTCAAAGAAAAATGGTCGTGCTACATTATAGATATTTTTTCACGATCCATTTGTTTAAATAATAAAATATAACATAATTTTTTGTTAAACAATTGAAATTTTTAAAGTTCTTCACTTAAAAAATCGAAAAGTATGTTACACAACGCAGAAAATATTCACATTTAATAACCTGCAAAAGAATTCTTTCATACCATTCCAAAGATATTGAATTTTTTGTCTCCCTATCCTTAAACTATATGGCACATCGATCTTTGCATTACAATTGAAGTTTTCGAAGTCAGCCAACAAACATAATTAATAATCACTTTGCTATTGAAACAATGCATCCACAAATTAATACAAACTACTCGCACATTTTAATTCATCTTGTTCAAAACTTAAATTTATAACTAACATTTGTATAAGACATAAATTATATAGAAAAACAAGAAGACGAAAACCAAAAGCATATTTTTACCAGTAGAAAATTAAAGGTTCTGCAATAAAATATTGTGCACATTTAAGACAATATAGCCGCCTCTAGAATGGAGACGTTTTACAGCGATATTCTAACCAGTGACCAAATCAAATAATGTAATGTTACAGAATTCAAAAGTTGCCGGCTTACCGTAGTAAAACTCATTTAGTTTGGAAAAATTATTATTTTCTATTCAACATAGTTTCCCTCAAAGGTGATGCACTGATTATAGTGGCCCTCAAACTTTTCGATTTATCTATTGCTTTAAAATAGGCCTCAGTATCTGCGATCACCTCTTCATTCGACGAGAATCTCTCCCCAGCGAGCATTTTTTATGATCTAAGAATACGAAATATTCGCTCCGGGACAGATAGGGAGAATACGGTGGATGCGGAAGCAAGTCGAAGCCTAATTCATGGATTTGTATATTATTACCGTGCGATTCTGTAACGTAATACAGTCTCAAGTCTCTAAATTTGAGATTTTAAGTTAGAGACAACTTTTGAGACTTGAGACGATTTTGCTATTCTGTAAGTGACAGTCTCAAAATCTATTAGATTTCATTATTCAGAGATGTTTTTACACTTGAAGGAAAATAAATATGTCGATAACAAATATTAAAACTTCTATAGCATAGTCAAAAACCATAATTATCCATAAATATAAAAATATTTGTTGACTTTGTTTCATAATATTTAAAAAATTTATGTAAAATTGATTTATTTTTAACCTTTTCGTGTTTGAGTTGCTTACAAAATATAAAAAAATGACAAATCGATTAATATCTATTATGATCCCTATTCAGTATATTCAAAATGGCAGCAAGAGTTCTTTTTAGTTTGTGACCTGCTAACTATCAGGTCTCAAATTTGAGTAAATATTTTGAGACTAACGCTAGAGACTGGTTAGTGAATAGTAACAGTCACAAATTGAGACTTATAGCGGGATTCTGTAACCAGTCTCTAGTCTCTATTTGAGACATTTTGAGACAAAGTATCAATTTGATACTAGTTACTATTTACTAAACAGTCTCTAGCGCTAGTCTCAAAATATTGAGATCTGGTAGCTAGCTGGTCACAAAACTAAAAACAACTCTTGCTGCCATTTTCAATGTACTGAATAGAGATCATCATAGATATTAATCGATTGTCATTTCTTTATATCTTGTAAGCAACTCAAACATGAAAATGTAAAAAATAAATAAATTTTACATAAATTTCGTTAATATTATGAAACAAAGTCAACATATATTTTTATTTTTGTTGATAATTATGTTTTTTGACTATGTTATAGAAAAGTTAATATTTGTTATCGACATATTTATTATCATTCAAGTGTAAAAACATCTCTGAATAACGAAATGTAATAAATTTTGAGACTGTCACTTACAGAATAGCAAAATCGTCTCAAGTCTCAAAAATTGTCTCTAACTCAAAATCTCAAATTTAGAGACTTGATACTGTCTCACGTTACAGAATCGCACGGTTAACCTCAAAATGTCTCAAATAGAGACTAGAGACTGGTTACAGAATCCCGCTATTAGTATATATTGATCTCAAAAAGTTATATCCAATGAATAACTAATTAATAAAAAGTCAGAAGTTATGGAAATAAAAAAGGAAGTTTACTACTTAAATATTTAAAAGATATGAAACTAAAAAATGTAACGAATCCCAAAATAAATCAGACACTAGTTATATTATTAATATTAGAACCCAAATTCAAAATTTGTATTCGACGATATTTTACCGGGAAAAATTCGAAAATATTAAAAAAAAATTATGCAATTAAATTTATAAAATATCGCCAAATAGTATATGTATGCTCTTGAAACCTGTTGATACAGAGTATAAAAGTTTTGTTCACCTAACGGTTGTACGTATCATCTAAAACTAAACGAGATAGCGCCCCTGCTTCGAACCCAACATTAAATTTTGTTTTAAAATTGGTAAAACTTTTACTGAAACGGTTTAATTGATGAAACAAGCTTATGGCGATGATTGCTTATCCCGTAGCAGAGTGCAAGAGTGGTTTCAACGTTTTCAAAGTGGTCGTGAGGACATAAATGACGATCAACATGTGGACCAATCAAAATCTGTGGTCACCGGAAATTCCATAGAAACTGTGAGTGAATTCATCAAAAATCAGCCGAAATCAGCATTGAAATTCATGGAAATGGAATTGAAAATCTCCAAAACATCAATTTATCGCATTTTGACCGACATTTGGGCTTACGAAAGGTGTGTGCACGGTTTGTTCCGCACAAATTCACTGACGACCACAAATTGCTCAGAATCCAATATTCGAGGACATCTTAGCGACCGATTATTTGACCAAACATCACATTTAAACCATTAACCACTCACAGTGTTCACCTGATATGCAGCGTGCGACTTCTTCCTTTTCGGAAAAATGCATTTGCCCATGAAAGGAAAGCGATATGCAGACGTAGAGGCAATTCAAAAGGCTTGCACTGGCATACTGGCGGCCATAGCGACCGAGCTAAAGCACTCGTTCGACATGTTTTTGGACTGTGCAAAAAGCTGTATTGAAGCAGAAGGAGACTATTATATTAAAATATTTTGATTTATACGAAAAAAAACCAATTGTTCTGTTTTTTTAAAGTCTTTTTTAATTTGAAACGGCTCTTATATATATACATATATGATCAGGATGAACAGAAATATTGAAATGCGGGTGATTTTCTGTCTGTCCGTCCCACAGTGCTCGGTCTTGTATGGAATCAGCCGCCAAAAATACTTCCACTGCCTATATTAAAGTGAAACTTTTGCCAAAGCTTTTTAAAATCTCCCTCTCCCGTTTCCCACTCCGCCACCCCCCGATGGCAACAAATTTTAATTAATTATATTAAATTAAAAAAGTTGATGAACGAAGAAAGGTATTTTTGAATATTATTCAGCTAAATCAAAAATTGATTCTAATAAAATTGATTTACTTTTGCATGATAGTTTCTTTGACTGGTGTAGTGTATTTAGGGTTTGATTCCTTTTGAAATTGAGTTCGAATAGGATGGCAATAGCGGGTGGACGGTCTGCAGTTTTTCTAAATTTGTTTGTGATCTTCATCATTTTGCGATTTTATTATCAATTGTACAGGGTCAGGGTTTTGTCGTGACAAATTATTATTTTCAAATTTCTGCTTATATTTGCTCTGACCATAATTGCCATCAAAGCCACATATTCCTATTGATAATAGGTAATTAGAGGTGTCATTTCGTTCATTAATTACATTTGTGAGGCAATGTGGTGCAATAATTTGTTTTGTCTCAGCTTCAACATCAGAATCTGAGACCTTTATTTGCTCAGAAAAACTGTTTTTCCTTTAAAATGTTATCATAGCAGGGTAAAAAGTTAATATCAAGTTTTTTGTTATCGAAACTTCTAATAAGTAGATACTGAGATACGGCTTTATTAAATTTGCTTCGGAGATAAGTGATATTTCTTCACACATTTTCTAAACACCAAATATATGATATGATATGATGCGTCTAAATAAAAGTACGTATAAAATAAATATTTGATAAAAGTGAGAAAATGATAAAATTAAAACCAAAGCTCAATATGTAAATACATATATGTTTGATGAAACATAAAAAACAATAAAATATGCACACGTAAATACAAGAAATTATAAAAAAAAAAAACACAAAAAATCGGATGCCTGGTAGAATAACATGAATAGCAATGAAAGTCGCAAAAAGTTGCAGCTGAAATCAATAGCATAGACTTAGAAAACATTAACTAATATAAACAAACTTGATTTATTTGAGGGTGAGACTGGGATCACAACTTTTTGTATATCTGAAATCGATGTACTCGTATAAAGAAAAACATAGCACTAAAAAGGGCTCTTATAAAACAATTGTTTTAAAATAATAAAACAATATATTATTATATAAAAACTACTTTGTTATATAACATATACCTTTATTCTCAATACACATTTCGATTTATGGGGATTTAGCACGATTTTATACTGCAAATTTAATTTATTATAAGAGATAATTTTAAAGCTATTTTCACTGCACAGTCCGCGTGTTTCTATTGTCTCACTTCTCGCGCTTTTCGTAGCCTCTACGAATGGGATAGAGCAAAAATGTATTTACCGTTAGTTTTATTGGTCTTTTAAGAAATAGCTTTGATACAAACTGTGGTAAATTTCAAACTTTATTATTTTTATTTTTGACCTATGAAATCGACCAGTGAACGTCCGTCCATGCAAGCTGTAACTTGAGTAAAAATTAAGATATTTTGATGAAACTCGGTATGAGGATTCATTAGCACAAAAATTACGACTTCGTAGATGGGAGTAATCGGACCACACGCCATTACCCGAAAACATGTAAAGTGTAACTAAGCACTAACTTAAGATATAAAACTGTAATTTCGTACCTGTGGGCGAAACATTTTGAAAAAGTTGGCGTGGCCCAGCCCTCTATTAAGTTTAATGTACATATCATAAACCTCTAAAGCCACAACAACCAAATTTACACAAATTAATGGATGAAATAAAATGACAATCCCGCTCACTCTTCGTAAAACGGTATGGTAGAAACTACTAAAAGCGCGATAAATCAATAAGTAAATACGCCAGAGACGTTAAAATTTACCTCCGAGATGGCATGAGAACCGCGGTGAAAATTTCTCAACGAACGTGGCTCCGCCCACTTTTTAGTGAAATCACATATCCGACCAACCGATTTAGACCAATGTAGTACGTGGCATTTTTCTCGTATTCTTATGTCATAGTGCGAAATCGGACTACAACCACGCCAACTTCCCATATAACAGAATTTAAAATTCTTTTTAATTTTTTACATTCCAGTGTACAAATCAAGAAGTATTTAATATAACGGGATAAAAATGGGCGATAGTAATTTTTTTAAAGAATGGCCCCTTATGACCAAAAATTTCCCAAATAAAACCAAAACTGTTCAAGCCCCCAAGTACCGGAAATGTGGAACCAAGTATTCATTGTTGACTTTTGACCAAAAATATCGGTCAATGTAACGGTAAATAAAATGGGGCGGTAACTTGACCTACCTAATATAAGGATTTTCGAACATCCGGCTAACTTTACTACGTGTGATTGGTGTTTGTATGTAAAGTACCCTAATGATAGATAGGTGAGGATTGCACTGCAACCTTGGGTCATAAATATTATATGTAAATGTACCTGTGCCCAAAAAATAAGGTGACATTGTATTTATTTTGAAAATTATTTATTTATTCTTCCAAATCAATTTAATCCCCTTCAAAGTAATCCAATCTTCGAAAAACTGGTTGTAGATATTTTCCGGGATGGCCTTCAGTTCCGTCTTCGCTGCGGCTTGAATCTCCTATATCGTATAAAAACGGTGTCCCCGGAGCGGTCTTTTGAGCTTGGTGAACCGCCAGAAGTCGCACGGCGCCAGCGGAACGATACGGGTTGAGTTTTTGGCGAAATGATTACGAATTACGAGGACAGTATGGGATGGTGCATTATCGTGATGTAAAAACCAAGAATTGTCTTTCCACAATTCGGGCCTTTTTAGGCGGATAGCGTTACGCAAACGACGCATAACATTAAAATAATATTCCTTGTTGACTGTTTGACCGGTTAGAAGGAATTCATAATGCACAACACCACGATAATCGAAGAAAACAGTCAACAACACCTTGATATTTGAGCGACTTTTTTGGTCTCGGCTCTCTTTTGCCACGATATTCGCTTGTTAGGTTGTTTCGGGGTCGTAAGCATAGATCCAAGTCTTTTCGCCAGTTATAATGCATTTCATGACACCCTGGTAGTCGGAAAGCATCGTTTCACACACTTCAACGCGACGCCTTTTTTCCAAAAAATTCAATGTTTTCGGTACCAGTCGAGATTTGACGCGCTTGAGGCTCAAAACATTCTTCAAAATGGTATTGGCTGAGCCTTTCGATATGCCAACTTCATCAGCAAGGTCTCTAATTGCACTGTGGAACATTTTTGGGATTATTGTCTGGGGGGTGAGAAATTCCAAGTCAGGGTGATGGTACTAGGTCAGTATAGTAAAACCCTCAAAGGGTTTGGCGTTCGTATGTGTCAGTTTTTTTTATGACCTTTTAAATTTTTTCCTTATCTTGATGTTTTTTCGCTTAGTTCTAACATTTTGTTTGATTTCAAAATGGAAGCCAGCTCTTCCGATTTATGCTGTGTTAATTCCAACTTGGCAACAATTGAATCAAGCTTATTTTGATTTATTAAAATTGGCTCATTGGATACTGATGGCTCATAGCGGGGATTTTGGTCTCGTCAGACCAGATCATTTTCTTCCAATCTTCGATTGTGAAATTTTTATACTTTTTTGCGAAACATAGTCACAATTTTTTATGGTGGATGTAGAGCAATGAATCCTGTGTGCTATCTCACAATGCGAATGTCCTTCTGGTAAGAGATTCTCTGTCAGGCTTGTTGCTTCCTTTGATATCGGCTTCATCTAAGAATTTTAAATTTTGTGTAAAAAATGGAACTTTATTGAAAAATTTAATACTAATGTTTTAATGTAAAACAAAAAATAAAATGTCATATATTTCTTTTGTTTCTACCGACAAAATATGTGCACATCCAACATTTGCTTCTATACTCAAATAATTGATCGGATGAGTTTTCGCGTACAATGAACTCAACGAAGTAAGTAAGTTCAATGACACGCTAGTTACAAAGAATGGAAATATTAGCGGTACTATTAACAGTATTCTTAACACAGTACATTTTATTTAACATCAGTAAAGAAATATTTAAAAAGTTGTGCACAATCAATGAATAAATTGAGGAACTGTTTGTAAATAAAACACAAATGTCATTTTCTGCAACAAACCGTTTAGGTGTGTTAAATTTGCACAATATCATCCAACATCTGATAGCACAAAATCGAAAGAAACAGCAGACTGCTGTGTGCACTGTGGAGAAGGGCACACTGCATCCTCTAAAGATTTTTAAATTAAAATTATTCCTGATACTACCTTTGGAAGTTTGTTTCGGAACGGCCTTAGGTGATATGTACAACCGTTAGAGGAACAAGACTATAATACTCTGTAACAACTAGTTGCAAGAGTATAAAAAGTGGAAATGCATATTCAACAAATAGTAATGCTGATGACTGTCATTTACACAAATGATAACTCATGGCATCAATTAATCTATGCAAGTAAGACTTTAATGTCAATATGCTTATGAAAAAACAGCGCCAAAGTCGAACACTATGGCAAAACTAACAACTTCGATGTTCTACTTGTAGCAGAAATTCATTTCAATGAATGGTCATATTTTAAAATCGCAGGGTACGATCCTACAAAGTCAAATCACGCAACGTAAAAGGTCAAGAGCAAGTTTTATCCTTACTGGTGTGTAGAAACTGGGCGAGATTTGTAATAAAGCACCGAATAGTTAGATATTGATGAATTCAAATTTTTCACTTCTGCCTTCTCAACATTGGTACTGCACTAATGGCCTCTGCTGTTTAATATACAATATTCATTGCGATTACCGACGTATTTACTTCGAGCAGAACTGCGGTGTCATCAGATTTTTTGTTTACCAGTTGAATGACACATCAAACCACTGTAATTCCAAAGTTCTCGGTATTTGTGAGCGATGAACGCCACCATCTGTTTTTTGCGTTAAGTCACCACCAGCAATAAATTTATGACTAAATTGGCTCATACATGCCCTGCGATAGATTTTTCGGGGAGGAATAATAAAATCGTTAAATTTTTAAGAGGGCTGGGAAATATTACCATTGCTATCTGAACCCAAGGACATTGTAAATGTTGAAGTTCCGTGTAAGAAATACCGGATTATATTGGAACTGCAGCTCTGCCTCTTGCGTTGCCACTAGAGTGATTTGACTTTATAAGATCGTACCCTGCGATTTTAAAATATGACGGTTCATAGAAATGAGTTTCTGCTAAAAGCAGAACATTGAAATGTGATAAAATCATGCCTTTTTCTCCTTTACATTTCTTCAGTTATTTGACATCAATACCGAAAGAGAGCTTAAGGCATCAGCATGAAATGTGTGTGCTATAATTTACCGAATACAAATATCTTTATTCTTTGGGTTTATGCTTTATGTTTAATAAGTGAAATATAATGGTTTGTCAAAAAAGTCTTGCGGTATTTTTATTGAATCAATTCGTATGGCTTCTTAGTGACTCCAAGTTTCTTCAAATGGTTTATAACGGTTTGATGACTACTATGCCGGTCTCTTTCCACCAATTCAGCGATTTTATCGCAATTTTCGACGACAGGCCTTCCGGAGCGTGGCGCATCTTCGACCACCTCTACGAACACGTTGAAACGAAAACGTTGAAACCATCGTTGTGCGGTGGAAATGGAAACTGTATCGGGTCCATAAACTGCACTAATTTTATTGGCGACTTGAGATGCATTTTTGCCTTTATCGTAGTAGTACTGTAAAATATGCCGTATTTTCTGTTTATTTTGCTCCATGTTTGCGACGCTATAACTCACGAACGACTTAAAAGAAGCGACAATCAATCAAACACGTGTTAGTGCGTGAAATGAGCTTTCCAAAAAGGTATAGAATGACCCGATGCGACGAATAAAACTAGAACTACGCACTTTCAGCGCCAACTAGCGAAAATACCGCAAGACTTTTTTGACAACCTATATTAAAATTAGTATTTATAAAAATAGTGTAAACACTCCTTGAGAACAGAAATTTGAGGAATATTTTAAAAGACGTGTTGGAAAGGGATGACTATAAGTGAGTTGAACTATTTAAACCAAAAAAAAAAAAAAATATTTACATACTATATATGTATGTACATACGCAGTTTCATTAAAAATTGTCGGACCAACAAAAGGGCATTTATATATTATACATTTTGGAGGAATGCAAAAATAACTTGGGAAATGACAAAAGACAACGTTCTCCGAAAATAAAACTTGCTGCATGTCTACGTTTCTTAGCTACAGGTAATTATCAACATTGTATTGGAAATAACTTCAATATAAATATGGCCCAATCGACTTTTTGTGCTGTATTAGATGAAGTACTCAACATTATTGAGTGCAGGCTATGTTCAAGGATCCACCTTCCATTGACATAACCGCCTACGAGGAACTGGAAGCAAAAACATATTTTTTGGCAAATCAAAATTCCTGGTGTAGCAATGGTAGTTGATGGAACTCACGTAAAGATAATGGGGCTGTATTTTAACCACAAATGTTTCTCAAATCTGAATGCTGTGGTGGTTAGGCTTTCAAAATTAACTTTTCACTCGGTATATATACTATACATACATATATGTACATATGTTTGTGCTAAATATTCCGACAGTAGTCATGATTATCACATATGGGAAATGAGCGATCATTAGCGCATCAAATTATCGGAGAGGACATGCACATCTAATACTAAGTTAGAATAATTTGCTAAAAAAAACTATCAATTTATACGAATGTACTAAGCAACCATGGCTCATAACTACGTTTGAGAAAAAAGGAGATTCAACACATATCTTGCTAAAGGCCGTATTGTTATTAAGAAAACAATAGGTTTATTAAAATCGGTATTTCGTTGTCTTTGTAGTGAACAAGGACTACATTAAGCACCACATAAAGCAGGGCGCATTGTTAATTTATGCTGCACATTGCATTATATTCGTTTGCATTTTAACTAAAATGAACACATAAATGAGCTTAATGCTAATAGAATAAGAGATATTTTTTTTTAGATTTTTTTAAATAAAAGTTAATATTACAATTATTTAAATAAACAAAAATTCATTAAACGAATTACTAGAAATTAAAAATAAAAACTTATGGCTTATTTATATGTTGTAGTTCAAGTTCTAAGTTCCAAGTTTTTTTTTTTTTTGGTTTCTAATTTATCAACGAATATGTTATGTCGCTTCATTTTCTTAAATTTATCTCAATTTCATAGAGTTTTCCAATCGATCTGTTTGTTTCAGACAGTTCTTGTGCAAGCAACAGAGCTAGCTTCATAAGCGTGTTCAGAACTATTAAAACATTGTTCTGTTTCTTGTGCGGTGTGCAGTGGGTCATTTGGTCAGTATCTCAATTTGCTAGTCAGACGATAAAAATGATATTTCATTTTGCATTTTGCATTTGCGGCTGGGAAGAAATGTCGTCAATTGGTCTTTTCTTAGTTGTTTGTTGATATTCCAAAACTTTGTATACCTTTCAATTCCTTTACTGATGTATTAACGGAAAGTGTTTTTCATCGAGTCGACAATTAAGTTCAACTGCATCGAAAACTTCATTTTCGATACGGTTTCAATAATTTCAACGTAATAATTTTCGATCAAGTTGTCAAATTTTCCGATCGAAACGGATCCAATAATTAGACCCATTGTTTTAAATTTATATAAATGGCCTACAAGCCACACCATAGCGAATACCTGAACTACGCCCAGGAGTATTCTGTGCTCGAGTGATTTTCCGATCTCTATGTAGTTATTCTACAGTGCCATGTTTTGCATGAAACCCGAATTTGTGTGTTATTATATTTTGGAAAGGAGTCATCTTTAGCAATTTAGTAACACTTTTTTAAATATTCTGCTTGGATCTTGGTGGTTACCTACTTAAAGAACTCGAGGAACGAGGCTTTCGGGTGAATATCTACGATAGTTCTTATGGTTAAATGAAAATTTCTCTCTACGCAACCATAGTCAAGCCAATAATGTTCTATGGTGTATTCGTCTGATGAAGGATGCTATACTTGCTAAGAAGCCTTAATATGTCTAAAGAGAGTCTCTCATCGGCACCTCTGGTGCCCCGTGAATGACACCAGAAATAACTTCAGGGAGGTGAGCATTCGCTTCGACAGCAGAGCAGAGCATTTATCCAACGCAGTATTAGCGTTGAGGTCGTTAGTAGGTACCTGGTCATAGCGAAATTGCTGACAGCTGCAAAGCCGATAAGCTAGCCAGAGAGGACAACCTTTCCTCATTCACATGGACGAATTGTCCTCACGAGCGTTTAGTAGACGCATGTCGCCGTTAAGTTCCTGTGAGATTGCGAGTTACTTTTGGTCTAGAGTAAAACAAAAGAGATCTACTGAACTACTTACCCTTAGATAAGTTCATTTTGCCGAATTTGTAGAGGTTCTTATAGGACATTGTCGAATCGGCACTCATGTGGCAAGGTTAAAAATCTTTCGAAAGCTAGTTGTCAAATGCACTTTCTCCTTCATTGTCCAACCTTTACAAGACTAATGTTGAAACATCTCAGTAATATTACTTTCAATGAACCAAAAGACATAGCGGAAACTGGCATTAGCCGTTTCAACAATTTATTATATCATATAATAGATATAAAGGAAAGGAGCCTATCTGATCTATTATATAAGAGTTTTAGGTACCACAACAGAACAGCGTTCTAAATTGTCTAAGTGAGATCTCTGATCGGCATATTAACCTAACCTAAATTAAAGTTTTTTCATGAATTAGATAATATCCGAAAATGAGCGTTAAAAATCAAGGAGAGCACTACAACCGCAATATTTAATGACGCCATTAAAATTTTTGCAGTACTATTATCTTGTCTTTTATGATTTTTTCAATTTCAAAAATTAATTTAGTTAGACGGAAATACCATTTCTATGTGGTTTGCAAAGCAAATTGCAAATTCATTTCGAGCGTAATTACCACTAAACTTTCAGTTGGGCATGTTGATATCTGGCTTAACGTCTTTTTGGGCTTTATGAGAGAGTTTTGGTTGTTTGTTGAATTTCATCTCAGTTTTGTATTCTTCCGCACACTTAAGCGCTTTTTTAATTTCCGTACAGCAACCTTCAATTGGATCTGAGTACAAAGAGAGCCGATTGCTAATTGAGAAATATGGTTAGATGAAAATTATTTAAATTTTTTATTTTAATCCTGCAGGGAATCGGCGGTCAGTTTAATTATTGGGGATTATGGATTGATAGTGACTATGGAATAGGACAAAGTAGCGAATCTTGTACAACCTATCGTGACTACGTGCAGCTTAGCAAGCGTAAAGATTATAAAATACGCAATATAGAAGTTTGGGGAATTGGTGATGAACCTAAAGATGAAGACTCTGAACAAGGCGATGTAAATATATTAGTATTTGTTATTCATTTATTAATTTTCTTATATTTCTTCTATATATGCATATATTTATATTTAAAAAGAGAATACAAAATTTAGTACAAATGTGCTATAACGTTGTTTCTAATAAATAAATTGATTATTCCAGGGCTGTGTAAACAATTCGATTTTGGATAAAAATTTGGAGGACAAAGTTATGCTTCAGTTGGCTGGAAAAGAAATGCATTCGGAGGGCCTGCGTGAACCGGACATGGATTTGTGAATATACTTACATATATTAACTTAGGATTAAGCTGAAGCAAAAATTAATTTATTTACATTTCTTTGTAAGGATTTTACATCAATTAAAAATGCTTTCATCAATGTCATATTAATGAACCCAGCGTTGCAAACCACGAATGAAATAATAATATGAGTAATTGATAAAGAAAAATTGGTTGCGAAGCTTAAAATCTAGGGCTGTTTGGAAATATTTTCATTCGTGTTGTTGTATTCTATATTCATAAGTTGTATAAAAATACATACATATATATGTAAGTTTCATAAACAGATTTTTATAATTTAATTTTTTTCAACTACCTTAAAATTTTTTAGGTTTAAATGCAGTAATTTTTTTTGTATTAATCTTAAGGGGTTACATGGGCTCAGGAATTTCAAAAAATCGAAGTTTTTTTATTGTCTTGTGAAATTCTACCAGACCTCTACAATAATATCCTAAATTTTGAAAATTTGATAAATTGGTGGCGGTTTAAAGTAAAAAGGGATTCTTCGACCATGTTTTCAAACTAAACAAGTGTATGAGAAATTTAAAAAATTTATAAAGCTCAGGTGTAATCATAGCGACCTGTTTGTAAATTATAACTATTACACATTCAAAAAGCTCGTTTGTAATCACAGCGAGATATTTGTGAATCGGTAACAATTTACAGATTTGAATATCTTATAATTTTATCAGATACAGGTCAAAGTCAACGCCGTCTACTTATAACCTGTTTATTACGTTATTATAGCTTTCGCTAGCCTCTGACCAACAGTATATAAAATTATATATATATTATTTGCTTTATATTGTATTAAATTGCAACCGCAATGATGTTAACTTTAAATTCTTTAGAATTTTTTGTTTTATTAATTCATGCTCACGACGTTAAAAAAGCTTATTCGGAGTCAGAAATATCGGATGGGCAGTTGCAGTAATGTCAATTTAAGTTAAAATTTTCAGTTTTATTTCTTCGTCCAAATTAATATTCCTGTTTGCAAGTTTGGATTATTTGGTGGTTTCAACGTGATTAGACCCACTAAAGAAACCAACAATGAACACAATGAAGTCAATATGGAAAATTTTCGGGTGTGATGTTGCCGGAGGTAATGAAAATATTTTGATTGGAACTGATGGATTTCTCTTCTTTTTATGGACATTTTTATGGACAGATGGAGACATGCAGAACCATTGTGAGGTTATAGAAGAGGTATCAGGTCAGTATCACATTCGACAGTTTCTTACAATTCTGTTGTACTTCTGGATTAAAACTAATCATAAAGGGCTTGTCCGATGCACGTAATAAAAACTATAACACTGTTAAACACATGAATTAAAATGATGGAGTTTTCTATAACCATTTTGAATTATTTTGAAACGGCGAATAATTTATTATTGAAAACGGCAATAAACGGATGGAGCGCATAAAGAAAATATATTGAATGGGGAAGGAATTGTGTGAAAGAAGAAATGTGACGGAAACAGTTTATTTTTCAAAACCATTAGATTTTATCTAGATGATGGCACCATCTGAAGAGGAAGTCCTCCTGATATAGGGTTATAGGTACCTCAAACGCTTAGTTTGCGAGATATTCGACTTTAAAGTTCAAACATTTTCAAAATTCGAACAATTCAAAATGCCAATTTTAATGCACTACATTTGACACACTTTATGCACATGATTAACTTCAAATTCATTTAATTACACCACAAACATGTTAACAAATTCATAATTTACACTTTTTGCAGGTTTTATAAGTGAACATCATTTATGTGATAACAATTATGAGGATTATAATAAGCAAATATGAGCAATTCGCTGAAATTTCCCCTTTTCGGCTTAATTCCTCTTTCTTTATTTAGCAATCTTAGTTCTAAAAAAACAAGGGTGTATATAATTTATATTTCAAATTAAAATGAGTATAAACAATCTTTCCATGTATTTACATTTTTTCATATTTAAACTTAATAAACATAAGTAGTATTATATAATAATATTACGTAATAAAAGAATAAAATACTAAGGTTACCTCGGGTGTTGGCTCGATCAGTATTCTTTTTTTTTTTTTTAAAGACTACTACGCAGTCACTCGGTATTGGCTCGACCAGGGTAATTTTTTTAAAGCGTGGCCAAAGATCTCCAGCTATGGAAGTAGTACTTTACATACTCAATTATAGCTTAAAAATTTGAAAAGAAAATTCTTTTTATCATACAACGCTCGCTATTTTTACAATTATAAATCTAACCTTTTCAACAATTAGTGTGGTAGATTTAAATTAATTCTTCTTCTTCTTAATTGGCGTAGACACCGCTTACGCGATTATAGCCGAGTTAACAACAGCGCGCCAGTCGTTTTCTTTTCGCTACGTGGCTCTAATTGGATATTCCAAGCGTAACCAGGTCCTTCCAAAGGAGTGGAGGTCTTCCTCTTCGTCTGCTTCCCTCGGCGGGTACAGCGTCGAATACATTCAGAGCTGGAGTGTTTTCGTCCATTCGGACAACAAGACCTAGTCAGCGTAGCCGCTGCCTTTTAATTCGCTGAACTATGTCAATGTCGTTATATATCTCATACAGCCCATCGTTGAGTCGAATACAATATTTGCCGTGGCCTCTCTCGAAAACTCGCAACGTCGACTCATCAGTTTTTGTCATCGTCCAACCCTCTGCACCATATAGCAGGACGGGAATTATGAGTGATATAAGAGTTTGGTTTTTGTTCGTAGAGAGAGGACTTTGCTTCTCAATTGCCTACTCAGTCCAAAGTTGGTGGTGTTTACGCTGGTTCCAAGATAGACGAAATTATCTATGACTTCAAAGTTATGACTGTCAACAATGACGAGAGGGCCAAGTCGCGAGTGCGACGAATATTTGTTTGATGACAGGAGATATTTTGTCTTTACCTCGTTCACTACCAGACCCATTTGTTTTGCTTCCTTGTCCAGTCTGGAGAAAGCAGAACTAACGGTGCGTGTGCTGAGGCCGATGATATCAATATCATCGGCATACGCCAGCAGCTGTACACTCTTATAAAAGATGGTACCAGTTCGAATAAATTCTGCAACTCGAATTATTTTTTCCAGCAGCAGATTGAAGAAGTCACATGATAGGGAGTCACCTTGTCTGAAATCTTATTTGGTATCGAACGGCTCGGTGAGGTCCTTCCCGATCCTGACGAAGCTTTTGTTGTTGCTCAACGTCAGTTTGCACAGCCGTATTAGTTTTGCGGGGATACCAAATTCAGACATCGCGGCATAGAGGCAGTTTCTTTTCGTGCAGGTCTAAAGCCACACTGATAAGGTCCAATCAGTTTGTTGACGGTGGGCTTTAATCTTTAACACAATACGCTCGATAGAACCTTATATGCGATATTGAGGAGGCTAATCCCACGGTAGTTGGCGCAGATTGTTGGGTCTCCTTTTTTATGGATTGGGCATAGCACACTTAAATTCCAATCGTTGGGCATGGTTTTGTTTGACCATATTTTGCAAAGAAACCGATACATGCTCCTTATCATTTCTTGGCCGTCGTGTTTGAATAGCTCGGCCGGTAATCCATCGGCTCCTTTGCTTTGTTGTTCTTCAGACGAGTAATTGCTATTCGAACTTTTTCATGGTCGGGCAATGGAACGTCTGCTCCATCGTCATCGATTGGGAAAGTCGATCAGCCTCAACCCATTTGGGGATGTTTCTTCGTGGACAAGGACCTACTCGTCTCTGTTCTTGTTCCGTCCATCGGATTTCGTGGATTGTGGTAATGTCAGCCTTCACTCTAACGAGGATATAAACCAGCTGAGCAGCGGCACCTTTCCAATTAAGAGACCTAATATTCCAGGTATATGCCCCTAAATCGTAGTCCTTATTTCGTTTGCCATTGTCGTCATCAAAAGGGGAGTTTCTCTTCCGAAGCTGTTGGTAATTTTTCATTAGTAGTGTTTTTTTAACGTGGCGGGTCCCAAGCCCAGCGCACAACCCTATGTAGGGGAAGTCTCGTCTTCTCACTTTGGCTCGCCTTCAAACGGATGTTCTTAGGCTACCCAGAGGATACTTGGTCAAAGACCGGAAGTCGTGAGCTGCTTGAGCCATATGTATAAGAATCATTTCTGGCCACTGCCAATGGCGATCTGAGAACTTTGCTTTCTTTAATTACTCAGATGGAAACTAACAAAAGTGAAATGTGAAATGTAAACTTATTTTAATATTTAGAATGTATACTAAAATACACAAAGTGAAAAAGTTTAGTATAGTACTGAAAAATACTGTGTTATTGATATTAAGTTTTGACTTTTTAATCAGGAATATTAAAAAAAAAATAAGTGTGAGCAACATTTTTATATTCCTGCTCATACCCCATTTATACCGGAATTCGTGTTTAGCAAGCGTAGCCGCTGTCTTTTAATTCGTTGAACTATGTCACTTGTCGCCGTATATTTCATACAGATCATCGTTCCATATCTCATACAGCTCATCGGTCAATATTTACATCGATTAGACGATATTGCTCGGTATTGTGTAGTATGCACAACTAAGAAGATCTGAGATCTTCTTGGACTGCAGCTATCGATACGCGGTTAAATTGTAAGATACGGATTTCTCGTGGGTATCCGTGGGTGACACTGGGGATAAGGGAGTGGCGCGTAAGTGGTGGCGGTTGCAGGTATAGAACTCGCAGGGGCGATTGTTAGTTGGCGACTCCGCTGTTGAGTGTTACTTACATATATACGACACACTCTACTCACGCGTGGTGCGCATGCCGGAACACGTCTGGAAATGACATCAGCCAGTGCATGAATTGCACTTGACTGAAGTAACATTCTGTCGTATGGATGTCCGACTGACGGAATACACTGTGCGAGGAACCAGGAGTTGCTGAGTGGTTCTTGAACGAGAATTGGAGCAGGAGAAAGTTGATGAGACAGATCAGAATGGGAGTCATGTTGCCTATTTGAGATCCTATGGACCGTGTAGGTTCTTTGTTGCCCACTCGCGTGGAGTGGAGGCGCAGTGCTTAAACTAGGTGTAGATTGCACAGCCGTAAAGGCTAAGGTCGCGGTAGTTTGTTGGCAACATGAAGCCAAGAAACTCGTGGTCCACTCGCCGTGATATCGATGCTCACTGCTGGCTACTGTACATATGCACACCGCTAGTATATGCTCTCTTCCTGACATCATAAATAGTTTACATACATATTTGCATATTAAGTATAAGCGCATCTATTCGCACCAACATAAAGTGCATTACCTATTGATGTGCAGTTATTATCATTGCATTTTTGTACAGGGTGCCTACTGCAAAAGCAGGTATATAATTGCCGCTTCTTGCGGCAGGTCATACCAAACGCAGTTCCCTTTGTTTCATCGTAATCTTATACATTTTAGGTACCTCCTGTGAGGTTCTGCGACCACCTGTTTTGAGTGTTAAGTGATAATAGCCTCGTTGAATTCACGTGCATCGGAATTGCTTCAATTGTGCGCCTTGGGAAAGAAATCCAGAATACAGATTTCAATATTGATAAAGTTGAGTGTGAAGTTTTACTCTGCCGAGTAAATCAACACTTTGATCGGTTTATACATCACCACTTTGATCTGGTCAGCAAGGCGAAGGAAGACGAAATTGCATCTTACATTGTTTGCGACAACAGAATCGTTGTATTTAATTTTTAATTTTACATATTATATGATTATTTAAGGCTAGCTAGTCTGCTGCAATCACGGACGCCTAGCTATTTTCTTCATGACTGTCTTTGGAGCGCAGAGATGGATTCAAACCCTCAATACTTGGTGAACAATCTTCACCACTTTTTCCTTACACGTAGGATTACAGGTGATCTTACATACCTGTTGCTTTCATTCAGCAGTGTCATACAACAAACATAAAGCTGAACTGGTCTAACTTAGTTAAAAGTCAGCTAATGCAGGTCCGCATTTGCAGAAATCCTAATTTAAAATATTCTTTAAATTTCAAAGAAAGCTTTTAAATTTAAAATTGTTTATTTATTGAGCCAAATAATTTTACTTACGTTTACTGTTAAATCTAAAATTACCCTTAACTGAATATGTGACCTGGTCTACGGAAAGGGGGCTTAGGTATCAAAAAATCAATTTTCACTTTTTAGTTGATTCGGATGGAAGATAAGATGCTTTTTCACGTGATAGAATCCAAAAAGTCATAACTTGTTTGAAAGTTCCCTAAAAGGTTCATTTTTCGACATCTCTAACAATTGTTCCGCGTACTCTCGATCATTTCCCGTGATATCAGTGTATGACATTTATTATTACAACAATCTTTTGACAGAAATTTTGTTACCAGCTTCTCCTCCTCCTTTACTTCAACAACAGACAGGTCAATCTTAACAAAAGTTTGTTCGGTATCATCTTCTGCCTGAGATACACATACTTCGTCTTCATCATAATCGCTCTCTTCATTGTTTTCATCATCCTTTTCATGGAAATATTGTCCGTATACGGCACTGAACTCCTCATCAACACGCATGTTTCATTTCATGCGAAATGCGAAGACCATAATCAACAGAAACACTTACACAAATGTGATAACAGAACATCCGGAAAGAGAGACGAATGAAAACAAGACAACAGCAGCTGCGCGATATTAGAGTAAACGTCACTTCTTCAGTGTTACTTTTTTAAATGTTCCACACTAGCAACTTACACGATGAACTATAATAATACTCCGACCAAAAACAACACTTACTGGACGTCCTTGAAGCCTCTGGAAAGGAGAACAATTAATGAGATAACGAGAAACTGACGAAACGAGTTGTTTATTTTTAACAGCTGTTTCCCAGAAAACTTGTTTTCACACGTTAGCTCACTTTTGGTAGACCAGGTCACATATATAAAATATCTATAGTAATATTATACAAATATAGTAGGGATATTCTCTTGCTCTTGCACGCAGAAAATTATTTGCAATGGCTGTAAGATATGCACGTAAGAATATAATTAAAACCCTGTTTTAGCTGTCATTTTACATAAAGACATATTGCGCCATTAAATTCTTGAGGAAGGTAAGATTAAAATAGATTTTATAATTTCTATTTAAATTATAAAATTATTATTGCATTAGATTCTGCAATGGGTGCTCTCTTGCCCTTGCACATTTCGGTATAGGATTTTTGCATTTTGTGTCATCGTGCAATCTTGCAAGATTAAGAGAATCCCCCTAATATGAAATTAAATAAAAACTGCTATAGCTATACACATGGTATATGCACATATGTCTACTTCAAATCAAAATGTAAACAAGTTCAGTTAAAATTTTAATCGGAGCCCCTTAACTTCATTTTTATACTCTTGCAAACTGTTGTTATATAGTATAATAGCTTTGTTCACTTAACTGTGGTAAGTATCACATAAAATTAGCGAGATAGACATAGGATTATATATATATATAAATGATCAGGATGAAGAGAAAGTTGAAATCCAAGTGACTGTCTGTCTGTCCGTTCGTCTGTGCAGACGGTGAAAATGGAGATACCCTCATAAAATTTTATTGTGGCTAAAAAAAAATTACGAGCTCGAAGATTGGCGTAATCGGACCACTGCCATGCCCACAAATCGGCGGTAACCGAAAACCTATAAAGTGCCATAACTAAGCACTAAATTAAGATATCAAACTTTAATTTGGCAGAGGACTTCGCAGTAGCGAAGAGCACTTGTGGGCAAAAATTTAAAAAAAAATAGGCATGTCCCCGCTATGTAATAAGTTTAATGAACATACTTTCTAAAATCGGAAGACATCCCCGCTGACTCCCCATATAGCGGTACTTTCAAAACTACTAAAAGCGCGATAAATTAATAAGTTAATACGCCAGAGACATTAAATTTTACACCCGATATTGTATGATAGGTCTTTACTGGAGTCGGTGTCAAAATGGGATATATAATATTCGGTACAACACAATAATACAATCCTCTAACCTTATTTTTTTACAGCGCGAAAATGATGAAACGAAATTTGATTCTTTCACATTCCGGTATACAAATGAAGAAGAAATTAATATAACGGGATATGACTTCCAATCCAATCCCCAGTAAATGCGATAGATATACAATGAAATTCAGAGAGAAAACTTTCTTGGCAATAGTAATTCTGAGTATCAAAAATTGGTTGAATCTTGTCAAGACTTTCCTTAGCATATTACCATATACCCAAATACAAATTTTCGAAGTTCTAGGTGTCTTTATACCGCACATTTCGGCCAACATGTGAGTTATAGCGTGTTTTACTGATAACTGTTTATCTTTGTGAGAAAAATGGATAAAAGTGGGCGAAAATTTGGCCCACCCCCCATATAACAAACACTTAACATTCGGATGGCTTTATTTGATATGATTGTTTATGGTGTGTTAAAGAACTTTAGGGAACAGTTTATTAACATGTGGCATATTATTAGAAGATAGTATTGTAGTAGTAAAATAGATTAAAACGGGCCGATTCTACCCTCAACTCCCATATACTACAAATGAGCTTCGTTTTTCTAGCAAAACTTGTGTCGAATATCTCGGTCAGCGTATATGATATATAACAATTACAAATACAAGGTTGGTTCCAAAGTTAACAGTACTTTTTGAAACTGTGAGTGAATTCATCAAAAATCAGCCGAAATCATCATTGAAATTCATAGAAATGGAATTTAACATCTCCAAAACATCGATTTATCGCATTTTGACCGAACATTTGGGCTTACGAAGTTGTTTGCACGGTTTGTTCGGCACAAATTAACTCGAAGGACGATTATTTGACCAAAAATCACATTTTAACCATTAACCACTCCCCGTATTTACGTGCGACTTCTGCGTTTTCGGTAAAATGCATTTGCCCATGAAAGGAAAGCGTTATGCAGAAGTTAGCGGGCTTGCACCGGCGTACTGTGCTGTGCAATTATCAATGGTTTCAACTTATGCGAACCATCTGCGATCGCACACAGCATAAATGTGATTCCATCATTATTTTTTCCGGCCATGTGTCGCCTTTTTGTTTGCCGTATCAAAGTTTTATCGGGCAGAAAACAATAAATTAATCCATATTCATGTGCGTTATATAACTGCATGTCCGAAATTTTAATTTCATTAATTTTTGCCCGCAAATTGTGAATGAACTGTGTTATTTCTATATTCTCGCTGTAGAGAATTTCTTCAAAAATTTTTAAGTGGCGAATACCGTATCGTTTCTTGAAACTTGCAAGCCATGCATCACTTGTTTGAAACTGTTTTCCAGGATGCAATTTGGAAAATTCAAGCTGTGCTCTTGCCTTTAAAATTGGACCACTCATTGCACAATTACGCTGACTTTGGCTTAAGAACCATTTAAACAACAATACCTCAAGAACTGGATATCCGATTTATATAAAGTTTTTTTGGTTGCAACTTCATAAGCCAACCGATTTCCATTAATACCTTCATAGATTTTTCTTAAACGCAATGGGACAAAATTTATATGCCTGCGCTAAAAAATTGGTTGAGTCAATACCCCCGGAGACCAATTGGTGAAAATACGTAAGGATAACACTACCCGTAATTAAAAACTCAATTTGATTTATAAATAAAAATATATATACGGACGTTTTCGGTAATGCAAACTGCGCCCTATGCATAAGGTAACCATTTCGAAAAAGCAAACCTGGCATCTTTGCCAAAATTGATATTTCGAAAAATCATCGGTCGTAGCTGATGTGCAAACGCGGGTAAAACTTGAAACATATGCAAAGTACAGTCAGCGTCATATTTCATCGTACGGCACTCTAAAATCAATTTTTCCGTTTTCAATCCATTTCACGGCAAAAAGTTTTTTCCATAAATAAAAGAAAGGTTGTCACTTACATATATAATTCATAAGCACATTAATTGATTTTATTTCAGAATGAAAATGATAAATAAAAAAAGTACAAACCGAACAAAATTTTTGCGTCATATTTCATCGTACGCTACATATTTATGTAGTCAATTTCTTATTTATTTTTTTTTTATTTTTATTTTATAAATTATTTGTACAATACTTAATATTCTACAAATAAATATCTAGCAGCACTGGCAGCAGAGGCCTTCGGCTGTCTGTTATGCTACATACATATGTATGTTTAATGTAAAATTAAAACAGAAGTGAAAGGATAGATTAGTACTTAGGAAGTAGGGTTAGTGAGTTAATTAGAGTAGCTATAAATCTTTATATTCGTCGAAGTAGATCTGTTTCCTTAAGAAAATTATAAATCATATTCACATTTTTAGCGGTGGGCTCATTCAGAAGCTGGAATGGATCGGCCGAATTGAAAATCTCATGTCTAATTGTTGCAGTTATAGGGCAAGCGGTTAATATGTGTTCTAACGTTGCGTTTTCGTCGCAGAATGGGCAGTTTCCATGAGGGGCACGTTTCAATAAATGAGCGTGTGGAATTATGGTGTGTCCCAGACGTAAGCGGGTAAAGGGCCTGATGGCGCGCAAGGTGATGTCTGCAGTGTAGGTCGGCTTAATTCTGAACGGGTTGACTTTAGAATAGTGATGAATATATCCACTCCAATTATCTTTTGCTGATTTTTTCCTTAGGCGTTTAATCTCAGTTATAATGTCTTGTTTTGTGAAATAACCGAAAGTTATGGTTGGTGTATTTGCTGCATTTTTCGCAGCTGCGTCTGCTTTTTCATTACCGGGTATCCCTGTGTGCCCCGGGATCCACATCAGTTTCACTTTGTTTGGATATTTCAGAAGATTGTTGCGTATGGCGACTATTTCATTTTGTGTGTTTTCCGGCGATTCTATGGCTTCGATGCAAGATTTGCTATCGGTGCATACGATATACTTTCCCCTGGTGTAATTTGCATAAGTAACTGCTTCTAATAAAGCGCCGACTTCAGCCGTATATGATGAACATATTGTGTGGAGAGAGCCGTGTCGAATCAAGTCACCATTTTCTTTTGTGACTGCGAACGTTGAGCTGTTTGCTGTTTTTGAGCCGTCGGTGTATATAAAGTTCCAACCGTAACTGGAGTATTTTGACTTCTCCGAAGCGAAGAGTTGCCTGTATTTTTCGCTAGAGGTCTTATCCTTCGGCAGTTGCAGGGTCTTAATAGCAAAGGAAGTATTTTTTATCATCCATTGAGGACGAGTTTCAGGTCCAAGAGAACATTTATAGGAAGGTAATTCAAGTTGCCTGGCGAAGTTAACGCATCGCGCGATGGCTGACAAGCACTTAGGTTTCCGTTTCCTCGAGAGAGCATTGTGGACGTCTTTGGCGAGAATAGTGCTGGTCGTGAACAGAAGCTTTGGTAGTAAACGTCTGGTGCAGTCGATCGTCCTGTCTGTTATAGTTGGCAGGCCAGTTTCAGCAAAGAGATTCTTTAGTGGTGTTGTTGGAAATGCTCTAATGCTCCTGCGCATGGCCACATGGTAAGGGGAGGAGAGTATTTTCATTGTAGAAACTGGGCAGTTGCTGAAGATAGGTAGAGCGTAGTCTATCTTGGAAATCACTAGAGCCTTGGTGACGTTGATAAGCGTTGATGGATGAATTAAACTTTTTTTCGACGTTAGATATTTGATTATATTTAGTCGCGTTAAGAGGCAGTCCTTAACATGCTTACAATGGGCCTTAAAGCTATATTTAGAGTCTAGTACTATCCCTAAGATTTTAAGTTCATTTACCATACTAATATTAATATTGTTAGAATAGGTTAGTAAACCTGAGCATGTTCGTTTTTTACAAATGTGTAATGTTTTTGATTTTTCGTAAGAGATAGTAGTTCCTGATGATAGGGACCATGTCGAAATTTCGGATAGGATATTCTCAAACAGTTGGGCTGTATTGGTGAGGTTTGCATTCTTTGTGTAGAAAATTACATCGTCAGCATAAAGCTGGCACTCGATGCCGCGGTGGTTGTAAGTGAGTTGAGTAATCTCATCGAAAGCTATTATAAAAAGGAAGGCGGATAATGGAGACTCTTGCGGAGTTCCGTTGTCAAGTGAAGCTGTGGAGGATAGGAAACCATTTATTTTTACTTTGCATTGCCTGTGACTGAGGAAGTTCTTGACAAATTTCTTGATTTTAGGGCCTAGTTTCCATTTATCTAATTGTCTCAGAACGATATGGGCACCAACACGGTCGAATGCTTTCTGAAAATCAATTGCTAAAATTGAGACATGGTTTTTAGAGGAAAGAGCGCTTGATATAAAGTGATCTAGGTGCAAAAGAGCATCGATGGTGCCATAATTCTTTCTGTATGCAGTTTGGATGGGGCTTATGAGTTTTCTTTTGTTGCCATACCACATCAGTCGGTTAACTATAACTTTTTCAAGAAGTTTTCCCAAGCAGGGTAAGAGCGATATCGGCCTATAGTTGTTGACATCAAGCGCTGACTTATTGGGCTTCAGGATAGGAACTATACACGAAGTTTTCCAGGCATGAGGATAGCATCCGCTTTCAAATATATTATTATAGAGGTTGAGTAAACGATGCTTAGCTTGGATGGGCAAGTTTTGAATGATTGGATAGGTAATTTTGTCAAGACCAGGGGTTTTGCCTTTAACGGACGAAAGGGCGAATTCGAGTTCGGTTAGTAGGATTTCCGATTCTAGTTGCTTAGCGGGAGGCGATAAACGGTACAAAATAGGTGGTTCAAAACTTATTCGTTGAGATTTTAGGTTGCGGAACGTGTCTGAGAAGCTTGCATCGGAAGAAGAGAGTGACAGGAAAGAAGCAAAATGGTTGGCAATATCTACGGGAGCCGTTAATGGTCCGCTTTGTGTCTGAATGTAGGAAAATAGAGGCTGTTTAGGAGATCCGGTTAGCATTTTGATATCATCCCATATTTTCTTTGGGCTAGTGCGGGGGTTTATGGTCTCAGTGAGATCTTTAAACTTTTTCTTTTTATAATGTTTGGCAGAACGTCGGAATGACGCATTTGCCTTTTTGTAAAGGAGCAGGTTTTCAGCTGAGCGTGTTCGCTTGTATTCATACCATAAATTCTGCTTGGTGAGCCGTAGTCAAGCTGTGCTCTTGCCTTTAAAATTGGACCACTCATTGCACAATTACGCTGACTTTGGCTTAAGAACCATTTAAACAACAATACCTCAAGAACTGGATATCCGATTTATATAAAGTTTTTTTGGTTGCAACTTCATAAGCCAACCGATTTCCATTAATACCTTCATAGATTTTTCTTAAACGCAATGGGACAAAATTTATATGCCTGCGCTAAAAAATTGGTTGAGTCAATACCCCCGGAGACCAATTGGTGAAAATACGTAAGGATAACACTACCCGTAATTAAAAACTCAATTTGATTTATAAATAAAAATATATATACGGACGTTTTCGGTAATGCAAACTGCGCCCTATGCATAAGGTAACCATTTCGAAAAAGCAAACCTGGCATCTTTGCCAAAATTGATATTTCGAAAAATCATCGGTCGTAGCTGATGTGCAAACGCGGGTAAAACTTGAAACATATGCAAAGTACAGTCAGCGTCATATTTCATCGTACGGCACTCTAAAATCAATTTTTCCGTTTTCAATCCATTTCACGGCAAAAAGTTTTTTCCATAAATAAAAGAAAGGTTGTCACTTACATATATAATTCATAAGCACATTAATTGATTTTATTTCAGAAAAAAATGATAAATAAAAAAAGTACAAACCGAACAAAATTTTTGCGTCATATTTCATCGTACGCTACATATTTATGTAATCAATTTCGATTATTATTATTTAATATACGATGCATTTCTTTTGAAACTTAAAACTTGTATTTTGTTGCTCCACTTAGAGGTACTACGTCTTGCATTTCAGAGATCAGTTTAGCTGTAAATGAAGTTGGTATCTTGTTCCAACGGAAAAAATTATTTTAGTGTGCCGTATGATGAAATATGACGCTGACTGTAGTTGAACAAAAATTTACACCAATACGAACTCTGCTAGCTAAAATGTCATTGTAAGTGAGTTATGTTAAATATAATTTTAATATTGTTGTTTTATTATATTTTTGGCTTTCTTTTTAATTTTATAGGTTCTAATATAATGAGAGTGTATAAAATTATGAAATAATTTGTTCAACTTTAAGGCTATTCGCAATTAATAAATTTCGTATTTTATTACACGATTTAATTTCGTTTTTTACTTTTCTAATTGAAATCGGCTATTTTTGCTATATAACTCAGTGAGAATATTGAAAAGAAAAATGTATATTTCGCATATTTTCATATTTTAAAATGCAAATGTTCTAATGCGTAGTTCTTAGCAGTTCAATGCAAGAGCTTCGGCCAGTATAAAATCAGCAGTGCAGTGTTACCAGTATTTATTACATTTTCGAAAAAGACCTTCTTGTATTAAATAATTTTTTTTTTCACATTTAAATTATAGTACATCATATAGTACAAACCATTCGTTTTTTATATTATGAAAAATATCTGAATATAATTTTGATGTTTATTGTTTATTTTATCAATTATAAAAGCTAAGAAGAAAAATCCGTATTCTTTCATTGTTCCTTTATAAAAAATTAAAGTACAGATATTGCTTATATTATACTACTAAGAGCACAAAGTGTACTTTCACTTTTCTTAGCCTCAAATAATGTTTCAAAATGGTTTTCACTAATCCTTCCGACATTCCAACGACGATAATAGCATCTTTGATTGTTGATTGTCGATTCTCAATCGTCAATTCCATTATTTTATTGAAGTGATGTTGATGGCCGTCCTGGACGTAGTTTGTCGTCAACGCGTTCTTGACCCTCTTTGAATAAATTGGACCAATCAAAAACACTCGCGACAAACAATTACCATCGAAGGCTTTTCCAACATTTTGAACATTTCGGCACTAGAAATTTGTTCCGCACACAAATTTTAATGGTTATTCTTTGTTGAATAATTTCACTCATCGTAAAAATCAACGAATGCATTTATTATACTATACTATTATAATAAATTAACAATTTTCATGTTGTTGTTTATAATTTGTATTAGAATGAGAAAATATTCACCTATGACTTTTAAATATTTAGGGGATTCATGTAGTCCCATAAAGTTATAAGTTATAATGATCCGAAAACATAGCGTTGAGAATTGTAATTCAGTAAAACCAAAAACTCCGTCAGGACCGGGAAGGACCTCTCCGACCCGTTCCTTCAACCTACTTCCTGAGAAAGTAATTCGAGCTGCAGAACAAACAGAGAATGTACCATCTTCTACAAGAGTATAAAACTGCTGGCATATGCTGATGATATTGATATCGTTGGCCTTAACAACCGTGCCGTTAGTTCTGCTTTCTCCAGAATGGATAAGGCAGCAAAGCAAATGAGTCTGGTGGTGAATGAGGGCGAGATGAAATATCTCCTGTCATCAAACAAACAGTCGTCGCACTCGCGACTAGGTAGTCACGTCACTGATGATAGTCATAACTTCGAAGTCGTAGATAATTTCGTCTATCTTAGAACCAGCATCAACAGCAACAACAACAGAATATTTCTTGCCAACAGGTGCTTCTTCGAACTAAGTAGGTAATTGAGAAGTAAAGTCCAAAAACAAAACTCTATAAGTCACTGATTATTCACGTATTGCTATATGGCGTAGAGGCACGGCCGATGACAACATCTGATCGATGTTGCGAGTTTTCGAGAGAAAGGTTTTGCGAAAGATTTATGCTCCTTTGCGCATTGGCCACGGCGAATATCGCATTCGATGGAACGATGAGCTGTACGAGATATACGACGACATTAACACAGTTCAGCGAATTAAAAACAGCGGCGGTTTCCACGCCAGTAAAAAAGAAGAAGAAAAAAATGTTACGAAAATCTGCCAAATGTCTAACTATATGGTCCGTTGGTAGGCTGTAAACATTTCAATATTTTTTTACAATTCTTGTGATTTCCCTATACGAATTCACGAGCACCGCTGGCAACAAGAACTCATAGGAGAGGTACTTATTGGTGGTATAAAATTAATAACCGACTTTAATTCCCCAAAGAATCGAAGAGTGTCTCTAGAGGAGAAGTTATTAAAGAACTAATTGATTTTACAGGTTGAATTGTCCGCAGCTCTTATAACGGACAGACTCAAAGCTTTTTTAGTATACACTATGGAAGTTGTAATAAGGCAGCAACAACCATATCTGAGGTTGTACGGCGAGAGATAATGTATTGTAACCGTCTAACTTCAACCAGATGGCGCCATTTCCCAACTATTGCACCACCGAATGTATTTATTAAGAGAACACTTTGGTGAGCAGATAATTTCACGTTCTGTGCCAGTCAATTGGCCACCAAAATCATTTGATATCACACCGTTAGACTTCATTCATGGAGATGTGCAAAGTCTTAAGTTTATGCGGATAATCCCGCTTCGATTCAGTCTTTGAAGCAAACATCACGCATGTTTTTTGCTAGTAACCAGTCGGATGGACCCTCTGAGACAGTGGCGGATTTAGAAAATTGCCGCCAGTAGGCTATTCAATTTTTGCCGCCCCTATTGACCTCATGCGCTAGTTTAGTTCACAATCATTATTAATTACATTTATTGTGTTAATGAAATTGCAACATTATGATTTGTCCTCTATCGTCCTCATTACATCGTTTTTTTTCGTTATTAGGATGATTTTGAACTAGGGAATAGTTGTGTCAGTTTCTAGATTATTTTTACAACCCACGATTTAGTGAAGAGTGTTTAGTGTTGAGCTACAACACTATATAAAAGCACAGCTTATATAAAATAATGTGTAGTCGGTAAACGTTTAATTGTTAAATATTTTTTATTCCACTTACAATATAAAAACAACACGAACAATATCTATTAAATAATCTGTTAATAGTGACAATGAGATCAATTAAGTTTTACATTAACTTTTTGCGAGATTTTAAATTCGCAAAATTATTAATTATATCGTCGTATGAGATCTTGTTCATTAGTTCTGACTCTATGCACAAAAGAGATAAGGCGTTAAGCTTTTCTTGACTTAAAGTAGATCGTAGATAGTTTTTTACTCGCTTTAAGCAAGAAAAGCTTCTCTCACCTGAACAATTTGTCACTGGTGTACATAGAGCCATACGAAGTGCTATATCCAAGTTTGGATAAATGTTCTCCAAATTCTGTTTTCGTAGAAACAAAGATAGACTTTTCAATGATCCAGAATCTGGTTTTATCAAAATTCTTTCAGAAGAAATGTGACATTGAAAGTGTACGCATTCCTGAACTAAATCAGTTTCTAAATCATTGGGATATATTTTTTCCAAGGAAAGAGCTTTTTCCGTCAGGGTCGTGGGTGTCAACTCACTCATTTTGGTTAGAAATGAAAACTTCTCGTTAAAATCGTTGTAGGCGTTTTGCCGTTTTTCTAACTCGGTCACCAGTCTATCTACGAGGACGAGAAACGTGTTAACTCTGAAACTTTCACTCGCAGTCATTGTAATAACTTCTTCTGATGTTTCATCAAATCTTTTTTTTCTTTTCGGTTGCCTTTTTCCGATTTCTGTTGTGTACTGTTTCGATTCGTTTATCTCCATCGCCTTTTCTTCGAAATACTTGAAATTATCTCGTTCAGCTACGAAAAACTTACGAAGTGATTCGTAAAGATCGGCAACGGTGATCAAATCTACGGCGGAAGCCTGAATTTGAACATTCACTTTGTTTATTCTTTCCAAAAAAACATTCCACACAACAACCATTACCGCCGTTTCCAGTTTCTCCAAATTCAAGAGTATTCCCGCCGCTTCTTGTCGCGTTACAGGCTTTTCGGTACAATCGTCTTTGATTGATTCCAAAGTCTTAAGAACTTCGTGCCAAGAATCTCTCAAGCTTTTACACGCGTCCTCCCTCGCTGACCAACGTGTCAGATTCACTCTTTTCAGGGTTTTGCCTTTCCCGATTTCACTCATTAATTTAAGCCAGCGTTGTGTCGAGCTTACAAAAAAAACATAAATTTCCTGTAGCGTCATAAAAAAGCGACATGCTTCTATACACGATTCAGCAGAGGCAGTTGCCACTAAATTCAAAGAATGGGCAGAGAAAGGCACGTAAAATGCGAAAGGTGCTTGATTTCGAATTTTTGCCTGCAAGCCATTGTACATGCCAGACATGTTCGCGGCATTATCATATGACTGCCCACGACAGTCTTCAATATTTATGCCCAGTGTTTCGAGCTCCGAAATAATGACAGAAAACATTTCTTCAGCTTTATGTCCCACCGACGGCAAAAACTTAACAAATCTTTCACACGGTTCGCCTGATTCTAAAACGTATCTAATAACAAGAGTAAGTTGATCTACGTGTGCTATATCTGGTGTTGAATCTATGATTAGAGAAAAATATTTCGCCCTTCGTATCTCGTCTCCAATCTGTTTTGAGACTTTATGACCCATCAAGAGGATAAACTCATCGCAAACGGTCTTTGATAAATAACTGGTACTGCCTGATCCTTGATTCCCAAATCGTTCAATATGACTGGCTAAAAAAGGATCGAATTCCGCTAACAGTTCCAAAATCATACAGTAATTACCGTCATTTTTGCCTCTGAAAGCAAGGCCTCTTGAACACAGTCGCTTCACTACCGCAACAACTCTCTTCAGAACATTTCTCCAATATATAATTTCTTCATCAATTTGGACCTGTAGCAAATTGTCGAGTCGGCCATCAATCGCACTCCTAGCTTTCAAACTAAGAATACTAGATTTATGACGTGCAGAGTTTTCATGCTGAGCTACTCGGTGTTCTGCGTTTTTCCAGTCATTAAATCCTTCGTTCTCGAACTGGGTCTTATACTCCAATGGACCGAATGCTAAACAGGGTCCGCAATATATAGATCTTTTTGTTTCAGAATAAACAAGCCAATTTCGGTCTTTCACTTCATGATTTTTCATTTTTCTTTGGAAGATACCCACTGGCAAGAAACGACGTTGATCGGCATATATTTTTTCACTTTGAGAGAAGTCACAATATTTGTTTTGATCGAAGCCGGACCTTGCGATATTCTCCCTTAAAGTATCGTTAATTTCCCATAAAGCTGGATCCTTGTTTACATTTACCGTTGTTAGCACTTGGTCATTTCTTGCACTTGACGTCTGATTTGGGGACGCATCTTCAACTGTAATACTTATTGATGATTCATCTACCGCCTCCTTATCAAAAACATAATTATCCGTTTTTTCGAAAGCAGATTGTTCAACAGGCGACAGTTGTTGTTGGGCCACAGAGCTCAAATCCGTTTCATTTTTTTCAGATTGGATTGTATGAATGCATGTGGTTGAATTTCCTGGTCTAACAACACTGCTTTTACTGTCACTTGTAAGAAAACTGTCAATTTTTATGGTTTTACAGATAATCCGTTCTTGTTTTTTTTTTTTTTAATTTTGGCCTTTTTTTTATACTCAGCTCCACTAAGTCGCTTTCTTCCATCACTCATTCTAACAATTTTTTCTTCAAGAACTGAAACAAAAAAAAAACATTGGGAGTTTTATTTCTTGTGCGTAAATAAAGTCCTTTGTTCGGATTTCAGACCACGACTACTTACCTAATATTATAAGCAAAGGAAATAGGTATATCGACGGTTAAGTACCAAACACTGCTATCTACAAAAAAAACCGTTTTGTTTCGTAGATAGCAGTGTTTGGTACTTAACCATTGACATTTAAGTATAATAAAACAAAAAATGTGAATTTCCATGCAAACCTTCCAAAACAGAATCATGTTGAATTACTTAGGCTGTTCACGGTAAGGTGGTTATCGGGTTATGTGGTTATGTGATTAAGTGAACAACAACAAAATGCGGTATGACAAAATAACCAAAGTTGACCAACCTAGGCCCTTGTTTACAGATTATGTGGTTATTTGCTTATTTCCAGTGTTAGAAAGTCGTTGGAATTCTACTAAATGGCAGCACAAAAAATAAATAAAACTAAGCGAATGGCATTCCTACTTAGATTTTCTTATTGGAAAATCTGCTATTAACAGCTGTTTTTTGTTTACAATCGGCAAATTAAAACCGAAATAAAAAGCATCCAAAAGCATCACAAAGATAAAAAAGAATCAAAAATCAGCAAAAATCAACAAAAATCATCAAAGTAAGTAAAAAGATAAAGTACAAAATAAATATTCATTGTTTGTCCTTTATTTATACTCTAATTTTAGTGTCTACAGAAAGTTGGAATTTCACTGAACTTAAATTGTAAACAATGAACAGCTGTTTGTGTAAAAATAAGCAAATAACCATACAACATAGGGTGCTCACGGAGCATAGAGGTTATTTTTAATCTAATAAGCACATAACCCGATAACCACCTTACCGTGAACAGCCTAACTGATTCGTTGCTGAAGATTTATTGTAATACATTAGAATTTCTTACCTTACTGCACTGGTGATGTGATGTTTTAAAAATTATCTATTCATACAATCCACTAAACAGTCTGAAAAATGAAAGCACACAACCACAGAAAAATGTGCCGGTGAATAACGGTTAATACGTAAGAGGTTATTAGAAACTGCAGGACGCAATCGACCAATGTCACTTTTGTTTTGCTTTTGTTTTGAAGAAAATCCCCGTTTGTATTGCCGCTCTATATCTATCTCTCTCGTTCTCGAACTCAATGCCTATGCCGCCATAGATAACTTGATACGAAACTCTTGGGTTCGAGAGAGAGCTGTCAAAACTTTCATAACATTTGTCAATGATGCCACTGCTGAAAAATATTAGCTTGGGAATTTAATAAATTATACAACACACTAAATTAAACACTTTGAAAATGCATACATATATAAATTCTACAATGCAAAATCATTAATTAATTTACATAAACATTTATTTTGCCAAAATATGTTCGCACAGTTCATTTCACCCTAATTTCGTCAAGTAATTATAACGCTGTTCTTCTGGCATCCCATCTTTTTCACTAACTGCTGGTTGACAGCACCCTGATTGTGTTTTGTTGCCAGCTCAGAAAACAGATCCCCCCGGCACGCGGCAACACGATCGCGACGCGAACCGAGCGCGCTCGCTTGTGGTTCGTGCTGTCAATTCGTTCAGCCAGCCAGACACTCTTAGCGAACGGTCATATCATTCGTTCCCGCGCAGCAATGCAAAAACAACTAAGTACCCAAATACATTCATACCTAGTAGTAAATATTTAAATTTTGAAACATATTACACGTTAAATATAATATACGTATTTAATTTAATAAATGGGTCAAATCTCTTTGTGTAGGTATACAATTTTATTAATTTTCTGTAAGACAAAATAAAATGTTTGGGCCAAATTTGCCGCCCCCTAAAATCTGCCGCTCTAGGCTCCAGCCTACTCAGCCTGCTGATAAATCCACCACTGCTCTGAGACGTAGCCGCGGGCAACATTTGAAAGAGATAATCTTTAAAAAATAACTTTCAAAGAATGATAATATTCCTTATTTAATTTGCAGTTTCTGTGTAGGGAACCTTGAAATGGATCACCCTTTATGTGATTGCTATTACGTAGAAGGAAGAAACAACAGTGACCGATTAATTCAGGAGATGTATACACATATACGTATATGTTCAACGCGTGATTAACAGTTTAATAACTTTTTTAAATTGTTCCAATCATCCTTAAAAATTATTTAATTAGTTATGTATTTAATTTTTGCAACTCTGCTGTTTGCATTGTGTAAATTCTAATATTAAAAATTTTCCACAAGAAACAATTTTTTCTATAACCTCACGATTTTCTTGTCGAAGTATATAAATTAGAACGGCCGTGGGCTTTTGTTTATGTTATATTTTTATTGGTAAAACGAGGACTTTCTTGGCTACCACAATATTGCAGGAAATTTCGTTATTTACTAGAAAAATATCTAAAAGAAGGTATTAAATATCAACGGCGTATCCAGATAATGTAACACCTGGTGCAATCTCCTCCTCAACATATGAACCAGCTTCCTCAAACGATTTGGCATCTATGTTGTCGAAACTTTTTCCTACAGTCGTCTGCTGGAGAGATGGTGCTCGGTTTACAAAATTATGCTGATCACTTGAACTCAACTTCTGATTATTATAATCATCGGGACGGCGACTAGTAGAGCGGAGTTTAGATGGTTGAAAGCTTATATTTTCGTTATTATTATTGGACATTTGATTATTAAATTCATAAACAGTAGAATCGGAACGAGAATAATTCGTTTTACGTAGCATTGCCTTAAAATTAAACGGAGGTTCTTCAGGACTCTAATAAACAGTTACATGTAAATAAAGTAAGATATATATTTATATAAATCATTCATAAAATACCATTTGTCCAACCTACATCCCCATCATTAGAACGACGCACAATGTCCTTTAATTCTCGTATTGGATCTGAAGGTACAAACGAAGACCGTTGTTGATAGTTTTGATTTATACGATTTAATTGGTTCGGGTTCTGCTGCATTGTACGGGCCTGAATCTGGTCATTGCGGTATACCATATTTACGGGCGGCATAGGCGGTGGTGGTGGTGCAGAGTACGACTTTAAGGAGTTTCGACGCGAGCCTGTTCGATTGCTCCACATATTTGAAGAAACAGTGTTATAATTATTATTGTATTGATTACAGTTGTTATACGCGTTCATATTCATCTGTACTTGATTCCTGGACAGAAATAAAATATTCAATAGTCGTACATAATTTTAGTCACTCTTTAAAACAAGTAAGGAAGAGGCAAGTTTTAGTAAAAAAATTTTATACTCATGTAACTTGCAGGAATGAAAGCCAAGGATCAGAATTCAAACAATTTTATATACATATGTACTATACATTGGGTAGTCGAAAAAGTCTTTTCGTATTTTCGAACAAATTTCTTACAAATGTGTACCTTTTAGTCGATTTATGTTTAAGTTTTTCTGCTAGAGATATTATTCCATCACTGTAATATTTTCATCAGTGTAAATCGAAATTTACAGAACAGAAGCGAGCCATTGTTGTGCTACACGAACTGATACAGCATCGTCTCCGTAAATTTCACAAATTTGATTGGTGGCTTGTCAAAATACAGAGAATTTTTTCATTATTTTTACTCATTTTTTAACAGCTGTAATTTTTTTCAACTTCCCGAATTTAATTTTTTTATTATTATATTCATTTTTTTGGTTAAATGAAGTTTAGAATCTCACTTTAGCAACACGATATAGTATGACACAATGTGATTGGTAGCATTGGAGATATACGACTGCAACCTTATCTTTTGACAAAGCACGAAACGACTTTTTCGACATATAGTACAAATTCTATATATAACTTATACACTGGCCGACATACATATTTGGCATAAGCTTTGTTAGAAAAACTAAAATAATTATGTGTAACATATAGTAGTTGCGGTAGTTACGGCTTGATTTTATCTGTTAATGACACACACTAAAAAAATGTTCTCTACGTTTCATTAAGTTACCTGACATGCAATCACCAATAACATGGAGTAAAGTCAACCGTATGTTCGAAAATCCGTTTGTTAGCTGTATTGGGGTAGATCAACTTTTCGTCCAATTTTATTTAGTTTAGGCACAAAGATACACTGTTTTAAGTAAACTACGCTTTCTAATTTTCATTGAAATAATTCAAATATTGGCCGATATCTTTAACTTAGGTATATGGGGGCTCAGCGAAGTATTGACCTGATTCAACCCAGTTTTGATACACAGAGACACTATTAATAAGAAAAAATTCTCTCTGAATTTAAAATCTATTTAAAGTAATAAATCTATCAGTTACCGAATATGTGGGCCCCAGTTTCTAATTTATAGAAATTCAAATATAATCCGTTTTTGATAATAGTGTCCTTCTATATCAAAAATTTAATCGAATCCCCTATACAGAAAGATTTTCGAACTTTCGGCTAACTTTATATCGCATACATTGGCAAATATGAGAGTTCTCTTAGTAAAAATTGAGTGAGCGTATTGGAGAACGATGCATCGTTGTCTAAAGTGGACAAAATCAGGCTTAATGATATTCAGAGAGCATATTTTTCTGTTAATAATAAGTAGTAATGCGAAAAATAGTTAAAATACTCCCCTATCTTTCATACACCTAGTATAAGATTTTCAAACTTCCCGTTTTACCTTATACCTGTATGTATGTATTTGTATATGTCAAAGAGAGTTACGTAGGAACTTAGTCCGTCTTTATTAGTAACTATAATATTATAATAGTTCGTTTACAAACCAATCGGCTTTCGCCGTTATTAACATACAAATTTAGTTCATGTTCTGAGATATCTGCGGTGACGGTGATTGGTATTGCCGGTTCGACTTACAACATCTAACTAAGCTGACATTACCACTTTAGCAGCACCGTCCGCTGAGACTATTAACACATGGGAAGCAAGGGACATCTATTTGAGTACCGAGGTTCATAATTACCTGGAAATCCAAACACTTTAACTTGAATGCAGACCTACTACGTTTTCGTGGATCTGATAAGTTACCGCCTTAAATACTTTGCTTCAATACCCGATTTGAAGTATTTTCGTATATTTTTACTAGGTTATTATCAAACTTATCAGGGATCACACTAATTTATATTCCGTGCAGAAAGATGGTAGCAAGCCCGTAAACTGGCCAAGAAGTACATCAATTTATTGGTATTGCATATTATATGTCAATAGTAAGTATACAAAATGTAAAAGTGTATTGGTCTGAAAATTTGAGCTTCGATCCAAAACATCGAAAGAATTTGAATTACTTAGACAGTTATGACACATCAACGACAATAGTAAAATGATACCATATGATCACCTTGGTTCTGATCGATTGCATAAAATTCGTCCACGGGGGCACTCAACAATAACCTCTAAAAAGTTGTATTCCAAAATATAATTAATTGGATAATATAAAAAATATATATATACAAGTATTTTCGTTAAAAACTACTTTTTTCGTACTTAACAGTTTAATTGAAAAACCCCCTGTCTACTATAGTAAAACACATTTTTTTGACCAAATTCGTTGTATTAATTCATGGGTGATACACTATCTATAGCAATCCTCCAACTTTTCCATACCATTCTTGTAGAACAAGTCGCCGCGGGGGGCCAGATATGGAGAAAATGATGACTGCAAAAGCAATTGGAAACCCAATTCATGGGTTTTGATCAAACAGAACTTTCTTTTTCTTCAAATGAGGCCATTTTTCGGAAATTTCATCCTAACGGTCCAGTAACGCTATATAATAGTCGCTGGTGAGAATCCTTCCTTTTTCAAGGTGTCATTAAAAAATTTCAAAATATAGACGCCATAACCCTAGCAGCTGGCTGTTGCGTTTTTCTTCGCTTTGGATCGGGTTCATCGTGTGCAGTCAACTCGGATGACTGTCAATTGGTCTTCGGTGTGAAATAATGGAGCCATGTTTCATCCATTGTCACATATCGACTCAAAAACTCAAATTTATTACGATTGAACATCTCAAAAAATCAATCCGAATCATGAAATCGTCGTTGCTTGGACAAAGCATTCTTTTGCCAAAATATTCTTCAATGATATGATATACACATGCACTAAATATCTCTAGAGTGCCTCCTACCTCGAACAACTGTATTTTAGAGTCATCCAAATTATTTTGTGGACTTTATTGATGATGACGAAAGTGGGTAACAACATCTTTTGGGTGTCCACTTCGTTCACCGCGGTCGGTGCTCACTTTAGCACGTCAAAACTTAGCATACCAATCATTGATTGATTTTTTGATTTTCCTGGAGCAGTGTCCGGTAGCTCGTCAGCAAGACAAGTTTTTGCTTCAACTGGATTTTTTTGCTTTCAAAACGTAATATTTTATCAACACTTGAAATTAGAAAATCAGCATATGTGTTTAAGGAAGTACATTACATGCAATCACCAATCGAATGGGGCAAAGTCACCCGGATGTTTGAAAAACATAATATTAGTTATATGGGGGTTAGGTCAATCGGCCAATTGTATCTATATTAGGCACAAAGATATTGTTGTGAGTAAAACATTTTATGTAATTTTCATAGAGATAACTCATATTGGCTGATCAAGCCTGGAAGTTCGAAAATCTTTATATTAGGTATGTAGGGGCTCAGGGAAGTAATGACCCAATTCAAGCCATTTTTGATATACAGAATTAATATTTCCAAAGAGGGATACAGTCTGAGTTTCAATTGTATATCTCATACATTGACTGATATTTTCGGCGAAAAGTTTTAATAGTTTTCAACAGTACTGTTATATGAAGAGTGAGCGGCATTATAATCCGATTTCAACCATTTTCACACTGTCGGTAGGGGTTCTTATAATATTTGTGGTGAGTAAATTTAGTTGTTATAGCTTAAGTGAATAGGATATACATATGTACATTTAAGTTATTAGAGGGTCACGGCCATTTTTTTTTTTTTAATTTTTGTCCACAAGTTCACCCGGCTACGGTAGACTTTCGGTTAATGGTGTTTTGTGACATTTTTTAAATCAACTTTCTTTTCTAAAAGTATTAAAACGTATAAACTCCCTTATTTTTATCAATATAATTTGCATTGTGAAAAGGTTCTACTGCGAGTCTCTGTACCGAATTACAACTTTGTATCCTTCGTAGGTGCTTAGTTATGGCTCTTTATATCAGAGATGGGCAAATGAAATGTATGGATGTATTGGTAACCGCGAGCGTAAAGTGGCTACCATGGGACAAAGAACATTTGCAGTCAGTTGATTAACAAACAATAGCGAAGCAACATCTTGCGCCGCTTGATTGTTTTATGATACTATTTATGCACGTACCTATATGTGTTTGTTCAAAATGAATGACAAATATTGCTTTATGATTTCCGATGCCTTTGGTAATATGCAATGTCTATTGTGTAATATGTGTGTAAAGGGGTCCCGGGCATATAATTTTATATTTTATAATGCCTTCCATAAATACTTTGAGAAATATGAGGGTATTGAGAGAGATAATATGTTTTTTGAAAAAAAAATACCCTTTTGCAGAAGTATAAGGATTGGGTTTTCCAAGTTGAAAACGATGGTCAAAAAAATTATACAGGTACGGAAACCACACTAAAAAAAGATATCTCCAGCATAATTAGTTCAAGCATTGGTACTTTTAAGAAAGAAGTGGTTGTAAAAGTTTTACAAATACTCAGCAGCCCATTAGCAGCTTTTTTTGAAAAAGCTCCTCTATCACGTAGAACTATAACACGAAATGTGGACGGAAAATGGACGTTTGTTGAAAAAGCTATCAAAAAAAGAATTGATGACTGTCAATTTTTCTCCATAACCTTGGATGAAAGCACTGATATAAATGACATATGTGAAATGGTCATTTGTGTTCGATGCGTAGATTCAAACTTTGAAGTTTTTGAATCAATGCTCTCGTTAGAAAGCTTCCACGGAAATGTAACAGGTAAGTTAATTTTCGAAACCATTCACCAAAAATTATTTTCTGAAGTGGACTTAAGGAAATTTGCTGGGGTTTGTACGGATGGGGCCAACGTAATGATTGGTAAACTGGAAGGCTTCGTTGGGCAGTTGGAAAAGCATAATATTAAGGTTTATTCTTTTCATTGCATAATACACCAGCTATCTCTTGCCTCTAAATTCCTGAGCGCGCTTCCAGATATGAAAACTGCAGAGAAAATAATTTACAAAATAAGAGGAGGTTATCATTCACTTACGCACCGGAAATTTAAGGAGTTCTTAAAAACTTCGAATAGTGAATACAGTGACCTAAAGATGTTCACCGATGTACGGTGGTTAAGCCGGGGTGATTGCCTGAAGAGATTATTTGCCTTGTCTAGCTGGGGCAAATGAATTAATACAGGCATTAGAAGATAGCCAATTTATTTTTAATTTGGTTTTTCTTTCTGATTTGTGTAGCCGTTTGAATGAACTTAATTTGAAATTACAAGGAAAAGAAAAAACCTTGCCCCTTTTATTCAAAGAAGTCACTCATTTTCAAACTATTTTATTTTTATTGCTTTCTGAGATCAAAGACAGAGCTTATTCAAGTTTTCCACAAGCCTACTCCCTCATGAACAGTACTGATGTCTTAAGTGTAAAACATGCGCACACTCAGTTATTAGAGACTCTGTTTTTTTAACTTTGAGGACAGATTTGAAGACTTCCGAAAAATTCAAAATTTAATAGATATATTTATAAACCCGTTTAAATGTGATGTAAACCAATATGAATTAAAAATCCAGTCAGAATTAATAGTTCTTAGAAGTGAAATGTCATTCAATGATAAAAAGGATATTACCGATTTCTGGAGGAACTTAGAAAGCTCATTTTATCCGCAGCTTAAAGAAATTTCCCTCAAGGATTTATCATTTTTCCCCTAAACATTCTTTTGTGAACACATTTTTTCTGATATGGAATTCATCTGTTCCAAGCAAAGAAGCAGGTTAAATACTAGAAATTTATCGAATGCAATTTTAATAAGAAACTGTCACAAAAGAATAGAATTAATGTAGGCATTCAAAATAATTAAAATAAAAAAAATTTAATTTTTTTGGGGCGCCCAGAAACAACCCCGTTTTGAGGAAAAGCTTTATGTAAGTTAATATATTTCAAAGCGAAGGAGTTTTTGGACGCCGAGGCAAGCCTTATTTTTAAGCATGATTTCTCGAGAACTTCACAAAATTTCCGCTAACTAGTTTGCTAGTAAAAGTAGTCAACACCCAATTTACCCCACCAAAGGTATCTGATCTCATAATTCCCGTCCTGCTATACGGTGCAGAGGCTTGGACGATGACAGCAACCGATCGCAATTAAGAGTTTTCGAGAGGAAGGTTCTGCCAAAGATTTATGGTCCTTTGCGCATTGGCTACGGCGAATATCGCATTCGATGGAACGATGAGCTGTACGAGATATACGACGACATTGACATAGTCATGTTGTCCGGATGGATGAAATACTCCAGCTCTGAAAGTATTCGACGCAGTACCCGCCGCGGGAAGCAGAGGAAGAGGAAGACCTCCACTCCGTTGGAAAGACCAAGTGGAGAAGGATCTGGCTTCGCTTGGAATATCCAATTGGCGCCACATAGCGAAGAGAAGAAACGAGTGGAGCGCTGTTGTTGACTCGGCTATAATCGCGTAAGCGGTGCCTACGCCAGTAAAGAAGAAGAAAGGTATCTGAAATTATAACATTTTATTTATGTTATACATTTCAAATGGGACAAAAATATAATAGGGCATAGAAAAACATCAACATACCGACTACCTATGTTACCTCGTTGCTGTCTGCAGCGCAACTGGCAGGAAAATCAATTCATTATCCCACAGTGCAAAACTGGTTTTTTCGCTCTCAATAGCGACTGAAATAAGAGCGTAAAAATACGTGTGCTGAGAGTAACTGCTCATGTGAGTCAAAACGCCCATGTATGCTTTATATGTTTTGAGTTAATGGCGATTTGTAGGCGTGGCAGTGGTCAGATGACAATCTACGAGCTCGAATTTTTTTTGACTAAGGAACCCAAGTACAAAGTTTCATCGAGAAATTTCAATTTTGCTCAAGTTACAGCTTGCACGGACGGACGGACGGACACACAGTCAACCGGATTTCAACTTTTCTCGTCATCCTGATCATTTATATATACGTAAACCTATTTCAGTGTCGCTTAGTTTTAGGTGCTACATACAACCGTTATGTAAACAAAACTATAGTACTCTGAACCAACTGTTGGCATGGGTATAAAAAATAAGAAAATAATTCATAAAACATATAATAAGATATAAGTATTTTAATTCTTATTATGTATAAAAAAATATTATAAATAAACATAAAATTAACATTATAAATATTATAAATAATATTATTTATTTTATTTATAAATAAATATATTTATAAATAATTATATTTATTTATTGTATTATCGCGATTTTAGTTTTGAACGGAACATAGTATATTATGGGAAGTATGCGAAGTTATTACGCTATTTCATCTATTTTTGCAAAGTCGATTGGGGTGCTTAAGTAATTTTTCCTGAGCAAATTGAGATCTTATATGGTTTAGAAGATCTGTACATACAAGTACCCTTTTACACTGTCCACATTCACTGACACGAAATTTTCTACCTGAATATTTGTATCTTATATCTGTACTAATATTATAAAGAGGAAAGATTTGTACCTATTTTTGTATGTTTGTAATAAATAGGCTCAAAAAGTACTGGGCCGATTTAAAAAATTCTTTCACCAATAGAATGCTACATTTGATGTAGGCAATATTTCATTTTGAAAAAAATTAGGCATCCTTGGTAAAATTTGAACAATGTAACCGAAGGAGTAGAAAAATTAGTCTTAAAATGTCTTTCGTCGAATGCGCTGCTGAAACTATTAGCGATAGAACAAAATAATGTACAACAATATTGAAGAACACCATAATGTCTACGAAAAACTCCGCGGTAGCATGTGTCCAACTATTGTAGTTATGTCACTATAACAACTTTTTTCATTTTAAACATTAATGAAAATGCTAACCAAACTCAAACCATGCTATTTATGTGTTTATTCTAATCCTTATCCAAATAAATTATTTTATGATCAAGACCATTTTACTACCTATAAAATAGTTTTTAAATTGGACTTTCTATTCAAAAGATATTACGAATTAAAAAATTCAAAAAGTAAACAAAACCGCCATAGCGCCGTGGCCGTTGTTTGCGATGCATTTTGAAAAGCGCGCCTGGTCAGAGAATGTAAAGTATAGAGAAGGTGCAAATTGAATTCTGTATGATGTTCGATTTGGCGGCTAACAGAGCCGATAGAATCAAAGTAAGGAATTCGGCGTTGTCGCAGCTATTAGCAGAATTAAGCACGTGCAGTAGCAAAAATATATGTAAAACGACTGAATTAATTTTTTTACTGTTATTTTAATCTTTGGATTATTATTATTTTTACTTTTTAATTTTTCCAAACTAGTATTTTTATTTTATTTTTTTCGTAATTATAACTTTTACTTATAATATTTTTATACCCTAATTTTTAAAGAATATTATTATTATTATTATTATTATTTAATATATTTATTTAATAATTTATTATTTACTTATATGTAAAACGACTAAATTCATTATTTATTACTGTTATTTTAATTTTTTGATTATTATTATTTTTATTTTTTAATTTTTCAAAAGTGCCCGCCACTTAAACCATCAAAGGAATTGAATATAAATAGACGTACATTCAAATATAACTGTGGGATTTTTTTAATACAAATAAAAATATTTGTGAAAAAAAGTGTTTTATACCCAAATTTCGAAAAATAAATAATTGTCTACCCCGTGCGATGCCGGGACGGGCTGCTAGTACTATATATTTTGATAGAAATTTTCAACCAGGGCCAAACAAATCCTGGGCATAGGAATACAGGGGACATGCGTGATCAAAGACAAAGAGAACATGCAAAAAGAAATCCTGAAATAAGGCGAGAGGAACATTACTGAGAAATACAATGTTAACAGCTAAACAGGAGTTGTGCAAGGGAACACATTTAAATCAAAGACGACGTCGGCAGAGTCAGATCTAGTCAGAGACAAAGAATGTGAAAGAATGAGAATAGAGAGAAAAAAATGTTATTCACACTGATTTTAATGGTAATATAATTTCCGAAATTTTTATTTTACAAAATAAAAAAAAAAAGATCCGACCGAAATATGCATTTGCAGTGGCTAATAATGGCCCTCACACCAAGTGCGTTAGCTAAATTTCAAAACTATTGCTGAAAGCCAGCCGAATTCTGCATTCGCCTTCTTTTTGATGCATAAACTTTCTTCTGAAGATGGAAATAACAATTTTTGCTCAAATTTTTTCTTAACATTCGAGATTATTTAAAAAAATTAACTAGAGATGTACATTGAAAAAATCGATGTTTTAGTCGATAGTTTTATTCGATGCATCGAAAACAGCAGTTTTATCGAAAGTAATCAAAATTGATTTAAAAACATTGAAACTGGAAATAAAGTCACATTTGCTTATTTTCATATGTTCAAAAGTTTTAAAAAATTATGGTAATCAGTAGCTTCAGTTTATAAGGATAATTTTATAAAAATTAAGCAAGACTTATTCTATATAAATTTTAGTAAATTTCTACAAACCCCAAAATTTATGCAGGCTTTGCAAAAATATAATTTTATTAAACCTTTAAGTTTTATTCTAATGTCCATTTCAAAATAAATGTTCGGATGGAACTGAAGAATATGAAAGGTATTTCCATATTTCCAGCAGATTTTTTGCTAGCCTTGGAGTGCGCAAATATATGAATAGCCCATCTGACATATCCAACAAATTGTTTCTGTCTATCGTCCAAGTTTTTTGGACTAGCTTATGATGTTCAGTCCAAATACTAAAGAAGTTTTCAGTTTTATCAAAACTATCTGAAGAATCTGTGTCCAGGCAGGCAGCGTTGAGCAGACAGGCACGAAACAGAAAATCTACATATGTATATCATAGAGAAAGGTCACTACGCAGAGAACGTAAAAATATTTGTGGCCAACTCGTACAAGATGAGCCACAGCTAGCACAGAAGGAGTAATTTTAGCAGTGGTGCTTGAACCAAGCTAAGCATTGAATAAAAATTATGCTCATGCTGTGAATATTTACAAATGCAGGTACAATTGAATACATTTTTAATTAATATAATATGTTTAGTAATAATTTTTCCAGTTCTCCTACTAACTACGAATCACATCAAACGTGCACTTATTTTGAATCTGCCGTTTTGTTTTCTCCGTTTTCATTTTTTCCTTTTCGTTATGCTGTAAGATTTTAGAGGTAGGAGATGAACATACTCATTGACAGGTGTACCCAAACTATTTTCTCACTGAGGTATGACCTCTGAGAAGAGTATGGGGCGTACACCAAAGAATCCTTTTCGAATTCCTTTCGGAATTCTAAAATTTTGAGAACGCTTCTAACAACAGAAATGAGGATTCTACCGATGCTGGATCAACATTTAATGGTGAAACTGCTAACCAGGCGAACAAAAGTGAAGGGAACTGACCTCTGATTATTTTTATAAACTAGATAGTAAAATGAAAGAGTTGGAAATATGATGGTTGCTCAAAGGCACATATGAGCGATCCACTGAGTAGTATGTATGTATGATGAGCCTATATAACAAAGTGGAGAAACTGGAGAATAAAATTATTGTTGGGAAGTCAACACAGGTAGCTCATATTTATAAAGAGACGAATACACCAAAACGGCTGCGAGAAGCATCGGGATATTTACGACCCACGAAACCACAAAAAAAGCTATTGAAAAGGTGCAACAATGACCAGTGGGACCACGAAAATAGGAAAATATTATTCGCACAAGCGAAAAATGGGTGGAAGTTGTGAAAAAGAGAAAAACAATTCAGAGGAAACTAAGAACGAAACCGGACGGCATCATAATGAAAACAGATGAAGGTGCGTTTGGTGTTAAAACACCCTCTAAACTCAGAGAAAAATATATGTTTGGTGATATGGGTTTGGAATGAGGTTATTGATCAAAAAAATCACATCAAATTATAAGCAATTACAATAAGTTACAAGATTTTTGTTTTTATTCATATAATTCGAACTTTCTTTACATTTGTACAAGCAGTATCGCTGAAGCTCAGTGATTAATTGAGGATTAGACGGGATCTCACATTCCATGTTATATTTTCCTTGGTTTTTGAAAGAATTGTTCTAGTATTTCATCAACTGACAGATCAATATCCCTATGAATATTCATTGATGCTAAGCCATTAAGCCTATCTTGACCTGTCGTATTTGGTAAATAGGTTTTAATTCTCTTTTGAAAAACTTCTTTCCGGTGATGTTATTGAAACAGGCAATAACGCCAATATGCGTAAAATTTTGAAATTTTTTCTTTTTCAACAAAAGGATTTGCACATATTTTTGTGTGCTGAAAATGATTTACAACCGTAAAACTAGAAAAAGGCAAATTTAATCGTACGCTTAACGCTACTCTGCCGCATAAAATAAGCCTCTCAGACTTTATTTTCTGTTAAATGATAATTTTTACAAGTGTAGGGACAATGTTTTGCTCTTTGCCATTATTCAGTTACATTTTTGTGAATTTTATTTTTGTAAATTAATTAATTTATTTGTCTTTGCAAATAGCAATTATGTTGCCGAGGGTTAATTGTGCAAATAATGCTCAGTATGTAATTACATTGGCACTTTACAGTGTCAGTAAACATCTTGCATGAAAATCATAGTTTTCCTTATATGTATGTGCTTTAAATGGAGAAGTTATTTTTTCGTTACAGTTAATTCGCATCGAATTAAAGGTGTATTTGTAAGTAACGTTTCATCTTTCATAATCTTCCATATTTTAGTCAAGTTGCTAAAAATATTAGATAAAAATAAAGTAAATGAACACTCTCGACTGTTTGTTGTCGAAAGTTTTCATTGACTTTAATACGACAAGGCCAGTGGATATACAAACATAATAATTAGATAAAAATAGTTTAACGAAAGAAGCTTGGTTGCGAAAATATTCATCAACATGTTCTTTTTTAGTAATATATCATGCGCATTATTATGCACCCATGCGTACTATAACCTGCCACTGCACACCATTTTACGTAGTACATGGTCAACTTTACAAGCTACTCATTATCACGTGCATAATTATTTGTCAAGTTGCATAATTAACTCATTCTTTTCAACAGTATAATATGATTTTTCGCAATTCAACTATCCTTATGCCCATTTTTGTGCACAAGACAAAACGTGCCCTATAATAACTGAATTTTTGCGAGGGAACTGCTATATTAAAAATACGTTGAGTAATAAAACTTTTCGCAAAATACAAAAAAAAACAAAAATTTTATGCCGAAGTAATCTAAGAGTGCATCATTTATGAAAAATGTTGTGAAGCATAATTTCCGACACATGTCTCCATTTCCTAAGTTAAGCGAAACGAAGCTACAGAGCAATTCCTACTAGTCACAGAAGAAGAACTATTGGCTATTGCGAAATCAATCAAAAACTTCAATGCACGTAGAATAAATGGAGCCCTTAAAGAAGCCATAACTCTGAGGACCAGATTATTTGTTAACATGTACAATGCGTGTGTATTAGAAGAGGTATTCCCCGATCCGTGGAAGGTACAGCGCCTGGTTCCACTCCCAAAATCAAAAAAGCTACCAAAACAACCTTCATCATATCCACATCTGTGCATGCTCGACACGATTGGTAAAGTGTACGAATACATTTTAAGAAACCGCTTGAAGTTAGCAACCTACAAAGCTGGCAAATTATCAAAGAGAAATACGGCTTTGTAAAAAAGAGGTCCACTATTGACGCACTAAGAGAAGTAATTGATACTGCGAAGTGTGCAATAAATGGGAACGGATGGAAGGTAGTACAAAAAATACTGAGCATTAATATGATAATTTGATAAATATTACTTTCAAAATCGGAAATTATTATTAGACACAGGCCAGGGCACTCAGAGCTACACTATCTTCAGTGGAGTACCGGCTCGGTTTTAGGCCCACTACTATGGAATCTCACGCACGACGGGGTGTTCAAAATACCGCACACCAATAATGTGAAAACTATCGCATATGCTTAAAATTGCAGAAAAGATTTCCCTCACCATATGAGAATGTGAGATTACTTCACTGCCACAGTTGAAGTACCTTGGTGTAATAGTCGACTAAAGACTCAAATTCAAGGAGCTCTTGGAAAATACGACATGCACAAGGTTTGTTTCAAAGTAAACAGGGCTTAAGAAAACAGAACAAATAATTTTTTCGGCAAAATAAATTTATTTTATTCAAAATCGTCTCCTTCTGCTTCAATACAGCTTTTAGCACGGGTCAAAAGCATGTCGAATGAGTGTTTAAGCTCGTTGGCCGGTATGGCCGCCAGTATACCACGGTGCCATATCAAGTAAATACGGGGAGTGGTTAATTATTAAAATGTGATATTTGGTCAAATAATCGTCGTTCGAATGTTGGATTCTGAGCAATTTTTGGTCGTCAGTCAATTGTGCGGAACAAACCGTACAAATACCGTTCGCTAGCCCAAATGTTCGGTCAAAGTGCGATAAATCGATGATGTGAAGATGTTCAATTCCATCTCAATGAATTTTAAAAATGATGCACTCTACTACGAGATCGGCAATCATCACCATAAACTTGTTTCATAAATTAAAATGTTTCGGTAGTTTCAATAAAAGTTTTACCAATTTTAAAACAAAATATAATGTTGACTCTTTGTTCTAAGCTCATTTCCGCACCGTTAACACAAACATACTGACACTTAAACGGCAATATTCATTAAATTCTCACCTGTTTAGTTTGGCCTCAGTTATATTGTATGAGGCTCCAAATTGGATACAGGCGCCAGACATAAAAACATATACTAGACCAATTAACGCAGTACATATGCTTTCTGCAATACCTGTGATAAGTGTTTTCCGAACCATATCAAATGACGCTGCTGCGGTATTAACCTGTATGGAAGAGGCGTCTCCCGCTGCAAAGAGAGAGGAAGTAATCAAGAGCATCGCAATGTCCCTAGTTCCAAGGCAGACGGAATTATCTGCGACTTCAAAGTTATGACTGTGAGAGCCAAGTCCCGAATGCGACGACTGTTTGTTTGATGACAGGTGATATTTCCTCTTGCCCTCGTTCCCTAACAGACTCATTGTGTGTTGAGGGCGATGATATCAATATCAACGGCATACGACAGCAGCTGTACACTCTTATAAAAGATTTTATCTGCTCGATTAAGTTCTGCAGCTCGAATTATTTTCTCCAAGCGCAGATTGAAGAAGTCTCATGATAGGGAGTCGCCTTGTCTAAAACCTTGGTTTGGTATCGAACGGCTCCGCTCGATTCTCCTTTCACGGGTATTCTTCAAGATTTGGCGCATGGTATATGTCCCGTTATTGATATGCCAGTTCTAAGGCCACATTTATAAGGTCCAATCATTTTGTTGACGGTGGGCTTTAATCTTTCATACAATACGCTCGATAGAACCTTATCCTACGGTAGTTGGCGTAAATTGTGGGGTCTCCCTTTTTGTAGATTGACAGAGCACACTTAAATTCCAATCGTTGGACTTTGGCTTTCGTCCGACCATATTTTACAAAGAAGCTGATGCATGCTTCCTCATGGTTCTTCGCCGCCGTGATTGAATAGCTCGGCAATCTATCGGCCTCGCCGCTTTGCTGTACTTCAGTCTTTAGAAACTTCTTTTACAAATATCGTTATGACTTTAGTCCATATTGTCCGACGTGGGCAGAGTGTATAGGAGACTCTGAGCACGTTCTCTATCATTGCCCTCGGTTTTCAACTATGAAGGACAAGCTGAAGATCACACTAAGAGGTGGTCTCATGGTGGAAAATTTGACTACATTTATGTGTGAGTCATTTGTAAAATAGAAAGCTGTCAGTGAAGCGGCAACTTTAATTATGACAAGGTTGAGCAATGTACTACGTTTTGGTCGCCAGTCTGTCCGTACAAGAGAAGAGATTTAAATATTTTCATCACTCCCATGAGGTAATACTTTGTCCAGTGGGCTCGTGGGAGAGACATAAGATGGGAGAGGATAGATTTAGCGGATTCCTCCTACTATAAAAAAAAAATTGCATATGCAGTGTAACAAGTTAAAATGACAGTTAAATTGCCGAATCCAATATGTAGTACTACATCTTTTAGTAAAAACATTTTCATTCGTAAAGGCAAGCACACGTTCAATAAGACGAGTTGATTCATTCATTAAAGAAACTACCTTCACATATTCCCGACAATGTGTTTGCCTAAAAGCGGCTTTTTGCGATAAAAATCATAAACAAATTTCTGATGTTCCTTCAAGAATGGAAAACTAAAAACCCCGCAAATTTGTAAAATACAGAAAAAAGTGTGAAGAGTGGCAACATAGCTGTTGTCGATTTATAATATTTGTCAATTCTATAATATTTTTTCGTGGCTCGCAAATATTTTCGTCGATATGTATGTAAGGTCATACATACTTTCTACTAACACTACAATCTTGTGACGCTTTATGGTCGCGTCGGTTCTTCGACCTAATGACTTGTTGACATGAAAGCATAAAACGTAAGCTTCGCCATTGGTTGTACGTGCTAACGGAGATTACGCGTTAAGCATTGAGTATATGTACATATTGCATGTAGAAAAATATGGGTTTTGTTCTTTCATATTTGTTTGCATGTACACATAATTATAGGCACACACACTTGTGTGCATATGTGCGACCGCCTGGTCCTTTCAGATGTTATCAAAACTTTGAATTACGAAAGCAAATAAATATAGTATAGATTATTAAACTTATATTTGCAACATTTTTGGATAACAATAAAAACGTTGTTTTATCATATATTTCAAAGGATATTACGGAATTCATAATAAAATAGGTACATTTTAACATGCACATATACATATTTAAGTGCTCATCTCGGAGGAGTACCACTGCGAAAAGTTACGGTCTCAGTATCGTGCTCTTTCTCTATGGTACACCAGACAACATACAATTATCACGCAATTATTTTCCATTTTTCAAATTTCGTGAACGATTCTCTACATGTAAACAGTCGTTTTTACATACTTCTGCTAAATAGCAACGAATATGGCAATTCTCTACTTGAAGTTTTCCAGCTCTTGTAGCCCTCCAATCGAATCGTAATATGTTTACTGACTCTTCACTCAGTATTCTCTTTACCTGTTTATCTGTTGAATTGAGAGTTGAGGTCAGTATATTTCATTGTATTACAGACTTCTCAATTCAAAATTAATCATAACTGATTAAAGATCGATAGTAGCCCCTCATATGTTTAGCTCTGTTAATGCGAGATTAAAACACTATAGGCATCCCATTCAATAGACATGTGGATATTCTCTGCTAATCCCAATGATGAATACATGCATTGTAAGAGTTATGCATATATCTGGAATTAACAGAAATAATGAGACAAAGGATGGATCAGGTCTTTGTTATTGCATTAAATCATATGACATCTGGTAGTATAACAAATGATGACGTATCACTAACTGAAACTTTCGCGGAAGCTTCCGATTTATTTTTGTCCAATTAAGGGACAATTAATTCCGAAGCTCTTAAGATCAATCGAATCCCAACTGAGGCTATCATTCAACTGCTAAATATTCAGTGAAAGGAATTGGTATAATAGATTATTTTAGAAAGAGTTAAAGTTCTTAAATCTTTTTAATATAAATGAAATTAATAACTATTCATAAAAGTAAGGGTGCCACATTCAGTAAAGTTGTAATCCATACCCAGAATGCCAATTGCTTTAGTATATGTTGTTTGCAGTCGAGCTATGTATGTTCATATGTATATGTATAATTTGTTATTATGAAAAATATTATTTCGAAAATATAGGAAAAAAATTAAATAGTATAAGGAACAATGAAATGTTATTCAGTAAATATATATAATGGTAATGTTTAATATGGTAATGTATATATATGGTTGTCAAATATCCGCCTTTTTGTCTTTTGAATTTCGCGGCTACATACATATAAAGCGCTACAGAGCTCTTATTTGGCAATACTATACATCTTTGTAGGGTCTTAACATATCCTCTAAAACGACGCTATGCATAATTGGTTTGGATATTGCTTTCAACAGTTATAGACGTGTAAACATGGAGTTCACTAACGCCGAAATTCGCGCTATTTTAAAGTTTTCCTTCGTTGAAGGCAAATCTACTAAAGAAACATTCCGTGAGATTAATGGTGCTTTGGGGGATAGTACTCTATCACTTCGAACTGCGGCGAAATGCTTTCGACGATTCACAGACGAAACTATGGATAAGTCAGCCGGTGAAAGACCTATGACGACGAATACCGATCAAATCATGGAAAACATCGAGTTAGACCGGCATGTGGCATCTCGTGTCGTCGCCCAGAAAATGGAGGTAGTCACTAAACCATTTTAAACCATCTGCAGTCGGCTGGATACACAAAAAGCTTGATGTTTGGGACCGAATAAACGCTTGCGATATGCTGCTGAAACGGAACGAACTCGAATCATATTTGAAACGGATGGTGACTGGCGACGAAAACTGGATCAAATCGACAATATCAAGCAAAAACGGTCGTGGTCGAAAGCCGATGAATCGTCCCAAATAGTGGCCAAGTCGGGATTGATGGCCAGGATGGTTTTCCTGTGTGTTTGGTGGGATTAGAAGAGAATCATCCACTATAAGCTGCTCCCATATGGCCAGACGCTTAACTCTACCATCTACTGCGAACAAGTAGACCGCTTGAGGCAGGCGATCGACCAGAAGCGTCCAGAACAACGACAGACCACACACTTCGTTGATGACTCATCAGAAGCTATGGGAGCTCGAATTGCATCCACCATATAACCCGGACATAGCGCCAAGGGATTACCACTTGTTCTTGTCAATGGCGAACGCCCATGTTGATGTAAAGTTGAACTCAAAAGAGGCTTGTGAAAAGTGGCTGTCCGAGTTCTTCGCAAATAAGGAGGGGGGTTCTACGAGGGGGTATTATAAAGTTGCCATCCAGAGGGAAGCAGATTATCGAACGAAACGGCGCATATTTGACAATCTTACACGTAAATTAGTATAAGAATGTAATTTTTAAATTTGTTAATATTTATAATTTTTAAGCTAAACAGTATCATAATATTTATTTAATAAATACAAATATTTATTCATTGTTATTGTTCTTTGCATATTCCTCAACAAAGGTGTAATGCGTTTTATAAAAAATCAATTATAAGCGTACAACAATTTCCCATAATTCGAGTAGATTTGTTATACAAATTGTTGTAATTAATTTAAATGTGTATAGAAACAACTGGCTTCTGATTAAATTACACACATACGAGGGCTGTCTGATAAATAACCGACCTAACCATCATGCACGCGACTTTTTCAAAATTTGTTTTTTTATTTTTCTACATAGTCTCCTTGTAACTCCATACACTTCTCCCAGCGATGCTCCCATCTCTGCAACCCTTCCAAATAGTACTTGGCGTCTTTGTCTGCAAAATACGAGTTCACGAAAGAGATTGCCTCCTCATTTGACGAAAATCTCTGGCCGCCGAGAGCAGTTTTAAGTTGAGGAAACAAAAAAAATCGCTTGGTGCTAGATCCGGTGAATAAGGTGGATGGTCAAGCAGTTCTAACCGCAATTAGTGGATTTTCGCCATGGCGACTGTTGAGGTGTGAGATGGTGCGTTGTCTTGGTGGCACAAGACTTTCTTTTTTTGCAAATGTGGCCGATTTTTCGAAATTTCTTCCTTTAGCTTGTCCAATAATGATGCGTAGTATGCTCCTGTTATAGTTTTTCCTTTTTCAAGATAGTCGATAAAAATAATTCCATGGTTGTCCCAAAAAACCCTCGCCATCACTTTCCCAGCCGAATACACAGCTTTAGGTTTTTTTGGGGCCGGTTCCCCCTTTTCAATCCACTGTTTAGATTGGATTTTTGTTTCGGGCGTATAATGATGAATCCAAGTTTCGTCTACAGTTATCAGTCGGCGCCAAAACTCGGTCTTATTGCCTCTACACTGAGCCAACAGAGCGCTGGAAATGTTCATGCGCGCACGTTTGTGGTCTAGCGTAAACAAACGCGGCACCCAACGCGCGGACAGCTTTCTCATGCCCAAATCTTGGTTTAATATGTGACAAACACGTTCTTTTGACATCTTCATAATCTCAGCTATTTTTTTAACTTTAATCCGGCGGTCGTCTAGTACCAATTGATGAACTTTAGCGATGTTACCGTTAGTGGTTACAGTTTTTGGACGCCCAGGACGTTCATCATCTTCCAAGCTCCTACGACCACGTTTAAATTCAGCTGCCCAAAATTTTATGGTGGTAAACGATGGTGCAGAGTCACCGTACACAGAGTCCAACTCATTTCTGATTTGTGAAGGCGTATTGCCTTTCAAAAATAAAAATTTAATTACAGCCCGATATTCAATTTTTTCCATTTTGTGGAAATCACCGAAATAGACTCACAAAAACGACTGTCAACAGATAATTGCGCAAGATAAATTTCTGAAATTTTGGCGAGTAGCTATTACAATATGCACAATTTGATGTAGAAACTTTTTTTCAGAGGTGCCGCTAGCTTCACGTTGAGGTCGGTTATTTATCAGACAGCCCTCGTATAAACGGAAATCTCATACGAGTATAATATTTTATTTTCCAAAAGTATAAAATGTTCGGTTACACCCGAACTTTGCCTTCCTTACTTGTTTTACTTTTTTTTATTAAATCCCTTACATCACTGAATGAGAGCATTTTTAGGTTTAATAGGTTGGACAGTTTTAGTACGAAATAAGATTTTCTTCAACTTTTCCTTAGGAAGTTGTTCACTCAAATTTTTCAAAGATATGTGAAAAACGCGAAAAATTCAAAAAGAAAGTACTTAAAGTCAAAGTTCATGTGCCCGTGAAGATATTACAAATTCATAATGCTTTGGCCTTAGGATTAAAAAAATTAACTTTTCCAAAATTTCAACTAATTTGAGTGATAGCTTAATACAAATAAATTGTAGATCACACAAAATCATTAAATGCAAACAAGAAATTCACGAGAGAAAAAAAATCGTTTGACATTATTGATCCAAAATTTGTTTCGTCAGAGAAAACACTTTCCGAAGTAATACAACAACAATTAATCCGAATTGTCAGCAGTAAAGATATTTCACCTTTTTACAAGCTGTGGATCTCGATAATAGTTTTGGTTGTAGATTACGTCACTCTCTCCAATCCTATCCCAATTTGTCTGGCATGCTTGTTCTTTTTTATACGCATTATATGTTAGTAAACATGAAGTCATAGAAGGATTTCGCTGTAGCGGACTATCCCAAGCATCTTCGTCGTCGTAAGTGATTAAAGTATTTGAGAAATTTTGTCTAGATATTGAATTAGCTGCATTAACCATATATTGGGTATCATAGAACGGAATTTGATCTAATCGAAACGGTAGCTTCTTTGTCGGTATAGGCAGTGGCCCAAGTTGAGAAGAGTTCACTTCACGCGTGTTTATCCGATCAAATGGGACGTTACGTGTACATTTATTTATTCCAGCGAAAAATCTTTGATTATAAATGTGTACCTGAAATTAAATTATTTCCTGTTTAGACATTTCCTTAAATATATTTTTTTAAACAAAACAAAAAGTCAGGGTAGGTAAAAAAAGTAGCGATGAAAGTGAAGATACATAAGTATATGAAATTAAATTAAGGTTACTCTGCCGTATTTTAATTTGTCATGTTCCTTTTAACTTTTTCTTGTTCTTTTGGTATATATTAATAAAATATACATCTTCAAATAGTTAGTATAACCACTTAGAAATAAATTTAAAAAGAACAAGTAATGATGGGCTAAGCTCGGATGTAACCGAACATTTTATACTCTCACAAAGAAATGTAGGGAAATATGTAGGTTCTTTCAGGTGTAGCAAAACTTTACTAAGTGAATATTTAAAACTATTGGGATAGAATTCAACACTCATGGGGTTGGGTTTAGTATCGCGCCGGTTAATTTTCGCTCACCGTACCTAAACGAGAGAACCAAATTGAAAATTTTAAACACGCATGTATGCTTAAATTATCGAACTTTATTTTAAAGCATATTTTATAAAAATCGGTTCACAAATTTTTGCACAAATTCACTTTAAAAATTTCCATTTTTTGCAAATTTCTAAATATATGCTGGTGGATTTTCATCTATTGTACATTGTACCAAACCAAATATGGATACATTTTCCCGCACATATATTACTTATATATTATAAAAACCACTAGTAATGTTTTTAATTACTTTTGATTGTTAATTTCTTTGTAAATCTTTAAATAAAATACACCTTTTTCTGCGTTGAGTTCAATAATGCGAAAAACCAAAATGACTGCCTAATTTGAATTGTCAAATCACCGAGAAAGCACGAACAAAAGGGAATAAATTAAACCCACTTAGCAATAAATGTATGAAGTGAACGCGAAAAGGTGTTCAATGCTAAAATACCGTGGATGGCGTAGCCGGTGTTGGACCGGCCAGGGTTATTTTTTTAAAGCGCGGCCGAAGGCCGCCCACGCAAAAAAGGGAAAGGGGGGTTCTTTTGGGGGGGGAAAAAAATCTGATACACCCCGGTGTTGGACCGATCAGGGTTATTTTTTTTGAAGCGCGGCCGAAGGCCGCCCACGCAAAAAGGAGTTCTATGCGAAAAAAAATCTGATACACCCCGGTGTTGATTTCTTGTCCATACAAAAATGTTGGCTGGGTTGCATTGGTTTCAGTTTGTATGGAAAAATGAGCAAAAACACTGGTTTTTGGTCATTTTCAAAGGGCTCCCTACAGGTCAATAGGGGCTCCAGGGGGTCGAGGGGGGGTTTATTAAAAAGTTAAATACTTCCTCTTTCCAATAAGGGGGCGTGAGGGGAGGTAGCCCCGCCCCCTTTTTCACCATAAACGATACTAAACCGGCGCGATACTAAACATTCCCCAAGTACTCTTTTTTGAAAAATTTTTTGTTTTTGTACTGTGTTTGTAAATTTTCTTGCGCATTTAAACCGGCTAACACTCTTAAGGTCGTTTTCTAAGCAAGTAAGTTGCCTGTACTAACTTGTCGGATAAATTGCTCCTCACTTTAAAGTGCCATTTAAGTATTTTCGTTTGCTCATCTCGCTTGTAAATATATATTCATTATTTCGAAATTATGGCAAGGCCAAAATTAGAATGCACTGCGTTGGTGTGGTGACGATGGTTGACAATGCGATGCATGCAAAACGTAAACAAAAGCAGCTGTTTATTGAAAACTTATCATGGAAATCCCACAACTAAAAAGAAATTGGCAATGCTTAATTTAACCGTGCGATTCTGTAACGTGAGACAGTATCAAGTCTCTAAATTTGAGATTTTGAGTTAGAGACAATTTTTGAGACTTGAGACGATTTTGCTATTCTGTAAGTGACAGTCTCAAAATCTATTACATTTCATTATTCAGAGATGTTTTTACACTTGAATGATAATAAATATGTCGATAACAAATATTAACTTTTCTATAACATAGTCAAAAAACATAATTATCAATAAAAATAAAAATATATGTTGATTTTGTTTCATAATATTTACGAAACTTATGTAAAATTTATTTATTTTTAACCTTTTCGTGTTTGAATTTCTTACAAAATGTAAAAAACGACAATCGATTAATATCTATGATGATCTCTATTCAGTACATTGAAAATGGCAGCAAGAGTTCTTTTTAGTTTTGTGACCAGCTAACTACCAGGTCTCAATATTTTGAGACTAACGCTAGAGACTGTTTAGTGAATAGTAACTAGTATCAAATTGATACCTTTGTCTCAAAATGTCTCAAATATAGACTAGAGATGGTTACAGAATCCCGCTATAAAGCTGGCTTCAAGCACATGCAATCTGCACAAATTTTATGTAGCTGGACTTCCATTTCAGTTAAATTTGTTGAAATAAAAATGCCTTTGTAACTGTGGACTTATCAAATTTATGTAATTGTTTATTAGCTTAATGATGCCCAGGAGAAAGTGTGTTTTTAATACAGAACTTCGAAAAGAATTCAACTTCTTAATAGAAGTAACAAGAGCCAGTGAAGTAAAGTGCGTTAAATGTATGGCAGTTTTTTCCATTGCAAATAGCGGCAAACTGGATATCCTGCAACATTTAAAGACTAATAAACACAAACGCGCTGATATTTCTGCAGCCAGTAGTAAAACCATTTTTGCATTTTACTTATCTAAATCGCTTGATGGTTGTCGAAAAGTGACATGCATCACAAAAGGAACATGGGCGTACCATACGATTCAACACAACTATTCTTTTCGCTCAAATGATTGCACAAATAAACTTATCAAAAGCTGTTTTGATGAAAAATATTCATGCGCACCCACCAAGTGCGAAGCCATTATTTGCAATGTGCTTGCACCCAACGCCATTAAGGAATTGGAGAAGGATTTAGAAGGGGTACATTTCATTTCAATATATTCTGACTGCTCAGACCATGGAAGTACAAAAACATGTCCAATTCTTGTTCGATACTTCACTCAATACAAAGGAATTCAAGTAAAAATTCTGGAAGTTAATGAGATTCCTGGCGAAACGTCTGACATATTGAGTGAATATATTCTAAAGCTGTTAAATAAATTTAAATTGGAAAGAAAATTGCTAGCTTTATGTGCAGACAATACGAACGCAAATTTTGGTGGTGCATCCAGGCGGGGTAAAAACAACCTTTTCACAAAACTTCAACAGGCCACTGGTAAAACATTAATTGGAATTAATTGTGCTGCCCACATTTTAAATAATTGCATACAATGTTCTGTGGAATGTCCTCCAATTGACATCGAAGTCATTGTTGTAAAGATCTACTCTTTATTTTATATTTACACAGTCCGTGTGGCAGAATTTAAAGATATTTGTGAAAACTTAAACTTCGAATATTGTAAGCTAATGGGATTTAGTAAAACTAGGTGGCTCACTTTGAAGCCACCAATAGAGAGGATTCTGAAACTTTTCGATCCTCTCAAAAAATATTTTTTGTTACAACCAAAGTGTCCAACTGTCTTAAAACAATGTTTTGAAAATCCTTGAATTTTGGCTTTTATTCGGGCATTACCAAGCATGCCTCTTTCACAGCTATATTTTAAAAATTGAGTCGCAAACAATTTCAATGATAGAAACAGCTTTCCTCATAAATGAACTAAAAAACAAAGTTATTGCACGTAAAGAAGAAAACTTTGTACCATTAGAAGTTAAAAACTCTATTATAGTCTAGCAACAGAAAGGTTTAATTGATGTAAATCAATTCCAAACATGCACAAAAAACTTTTATATCAATTGTGTTGACTACCTAAGCCTGTGGGACAGTACATTCATAGAAGTTCAGGTTTTAAAATGGATACTACTCCAGAGAGTACCGTCATGGAATGAAGTGGAGGCCAGTTTTTCATATATTTTAGAAAAAAGATGTGGTATCAATATAAAAGATAACGAATTATTTGATGAATTTTCTTGCGTTAAAACTTATGCAACACCTAGCAAGTTTAATGAATGGAACGAAAATGAAACCAATGTTCAAAACAGGTGGTTGGAAATTTTCAAACATTTTGAAGAAAATAAAATTTCTTTTCCTAATATTACAAAAGTTGTTCAGTTTTATTTGTGCTTGCCCGGGTCTAATGCCCCTACGGAAAGGCTGTTTTTAGTTCTTAACAATATGTGGACAAGTGAAAAAACCAAAATTAAAACCGAAACAATAAAATCGATTTTAATTACCAAAGTCAACTACGAGTTAAGCTGCCTAGAATTCAAAGAGTATTTAAAAAATAATTTTGATTTGATTAAAAAAATACATTCCGCTGAAAAGTATGTATAAACTGTGTAAATTATTATTTACTATCTAGTCACGAAGACTTCTGTTATGTTTGAAGACTTTTTTATGTTTTTTATTTATGTATAATGTAAATGAAAAAAACATATGTACATGTATTTCTCAAATAAATGAACATAAATTAATGTATCTATTTCTTGTTTTTTATAAAATGAGGGTTCAAAAAGGTGTACTGTATTTTCATTTTGAAAATATGGTCACCGTAACTATATGATGAAGGCGTTAACGGAAGGGTGAGAAATTGCAATTTCATTCTGTACAAATGTGAGTTGGGGTAGCACCATAAAAGAAACCGGCTTTATATCTTATAGTTTAATGCCGAAAATATGTCAACCAAAAGTTCGGAAGTATCCAATACTAAAACGCATAGATTGACCAATGTATTCAAATAATATTAGCAAAATATTCTAGGACCCACATATTTGATACCTAGGCTCATGAAAATATTTAGTTCGACTTCGATAATTTTTATCATAAGATGAAATATCTCAGGCCCATTATTTGTGCAAAGTTTTATTTTGATAAATTAATTGTGGTTTGATTTGTGAAGTGTAAAGTGAAAGGATCAGATGGAATTTAAATATTTATTAATCCTGAAGTTGGTGGGGTTTTAGACGAATTTCGTTCATTTTAACACCGTATGATAAGAATATTTGAGTAACCTCACACACCAAATTTAGTTTAAATTGATCAAGTAGTTCTTTAGACATGGGAACGAGAGCACCAATTGCAGAACCTAGTGACATATGAACAGCTGATTCGGTCAATTTATTGTAAATTACTATTGTGCATGGCTCTTGCTAATTGGCGCACCTTCTGCATTCATTCTTAACAAAAAAACTGTAACAAATCTTTATAATTTAAATAGAAATTATAAAATCTTTTTAAAATTTACCATCCTTAATAATTTAACGTCAAAATAAGTATGTATTTTAGGAAAATGACAGCTAGCACAGGATTGCAATTATTTTTTTACGTGTCATTGCAAGAAAATAAACATGGGTTTTGGTTGATATATTTTATAGCCATTGCAAATAATTTTCTACGTGTGTTTGTTGTTGTGCCATTGCACCAAATTCTGCAATTCGTGCACCGTACAAGGGGTTTGCAAGAGTAAGAGTAGGGGGATATGTTGAAAGGGTATACAAATTATGAAATACCTGTTGTGCTAAGTTAACGAAATCCTGAAATCTGGCTGCACGATAGTGTAACAAGACTTGAAATAAAGATTTTTCACGCCATTTTTTAGCATACACTCGTATAAATACTGCTGTTTCTTCATTCAATTGGCCCGTTTTTTCATTGACTAAGGGCTGAAAACGTTGTCTTTCATGATATCCACGAAAAGCTGTAAGTATAGATAATATATATATGCATCTATGTTAATTCTTATAAAAGACATAAGGATATATACTTAATATATTGTTTTATCCATAAGTTTAATAATAATTGTCAAAAACTCAATATACGTTTTGAATTCCTACTTATTTGTAGCAAATCCGAAGGTGTAATTTATCTCCTCTATGGCTCTTGTTCTTTCTTAATTTTGGTTGTACACGTTCATTATTAAGATTTTTTGAAATGTCTCAACACAGTGAAATAGTAATAAATTGATCTCTTAAAAAGAATTGCTTAGCTGAAAATGTGGTACATGCACCGCACATACCTTATACCATATCCTTTCAATGTGTGATTTTTTTGGCGCTGATATGAGTAGTTTGATTCTTTATATTTATATACATACATACAAACAAATGCGGATATTTTTTTTATTTATTTTTATGTGTATGTGGTTTGTAAATGAACATAATGCAATATCGAGAGCAGCTTGAAGGTTTGGAAACTGAAGAACAGTGACAATTGCTAGAATGTTGATATTTTAACAAGTATCTTGTGATCATTTCTAGACACATTGTATTCTATTTTTTTTTTTTGTGTTTTTAATTGTCCTCCGTTTGAGTGGCTTGCTCCACTTCAGCTAAACGTGCAGCAGCAAGTGCTTCCTCTTTGCGCGCAGACTCAAAGAGATCCTCAGCTTCAGATGGCGTTTCACTGGCATCAAAGTATTCAACATCAAAATCTTTTTCGGCGTATTCCCTATTACCTTTTTGTATTTTAGTGGCTGCCTCATCATTGCGAGTGACTCCTTTTGCTGAAAAATATTAAAAATAAACTGGGTTAAAGAAATAACTAAGGAAGAGGTATGACCGAACTTTTGATAAATATTTTAATGGTAATATTTCAATATTTTAGCAAACATCAACATTTTTTTAGTACGAAGGATGGGGATGTATAGAATATATTTCAATAGTCGTATTCTTATGTAACTAATTTTTTGCACATCAGTAGACAAAGACGAGTGAACAATAAATAATAATACGACGATTCTGGATAAATATGATATATTTTTATAGGTTGTATACATAACCCCCCATTCATTTACTTACTTAACAGACCTGAAAATTATTTAGATCAATTCCACGGTTGGATTTGAGCATCAATGTCACGACGTCTAATAACGACACTGAGTGTTTCTTGGCCAGCAGTCAATTAAATTTAACCCGGTGACTGGTCCATATAAACTGCTAACCCCAACCGAATCGAAACAAATATTTTAAATTGTACAACATTTTTTGTGTTCGTGTAAAGTTTGATATTCACATATAATACCAACCATGGTACTCGAATATTTGGTAGCTGTATGTTTAAGAGACAAAAGGATTGACAGATGATGTTTACCAAGACGAAAATGGAAAAACGAGTTCGCTTGAAATTTTATGTTTATAATTGTATCACTCTTACTAAATCGTTAAAATTTTGCGAAAGTGTTTCGTTGAACACAATGCTTTTAGTGAAGGTCTTGATCATGGAAAACTTGCCCTTTGGTAGTTGTCCATTCACCCCTGTTAATGCCAACAACATCGAAAAAATTAAAGAAACGTTGCTTGAAAATCGTCACATTTTAGTAACGTTTTTGGTTGAAGCGAGTTAAAGTTAGACTATTAACAAAATATCTAAATATTTTGCAAAAATGACGTCTTGTAGAAATCGTAAAAAACATGATTCATAACGTAGCTGAGGTTTTTATATTCATTAAACGCATCTTTAGTGGCGACGGGACGTGGGTTTATGATCAAGTCGTTGAAACCTTCCGACAATACGGTTCAAAAATTAACAGAAACTGGGAAAATCATCAGTATCATAGAATTATTTACCATGAATTCATTCCACGGACATCTACTTGAAGCAAGTTGCTTTCAATTCTCCATTTTAAATTAAATTAAATCCAATTATGTATATAGACACTAGAATTGTAAAACTAATTTGTACAATATTTTGTTGGGCCTGTGTATTAACAAGTTCGAAGAGGAAAATATTGGCTTTAATATGGATTTTTATATCACTCAAAGAATTTGACGAAATACAAAAAAGTAAAGTAAGGAGAACCAACTTAATATAGCTAATACTGGAGTTAATATAATAACAAAAAATACAATAATAAAAAAATTGGTACAACTTTTTAAACTAAAACCCCAGAAGAATAAGATCTTACTAAAAATATTACACCAGATTTCATACGGCACATATGGCAATTATGGTTAATGATTATAATCGATTCACAATTTCGTGCAAGAAGCACTGTTGGAAACTTTCTTATGCCATATATATTTACGAATTTTATAAAATGGCTGAAACCTCAATTAGTCCTCCCTTATTTATTTATTATTACCTTTTTTGGGATCCTTGCCCCCTTTCATTCGCTTTCGTGCTAGCAACGCTCTCATCATAGACTGAACTTTAATCACTTTTTTCACTTGGACTTCGTATAATCTATGAAGATAAAAATCCCTTATATGTATATTAAGTTTCAATTAAAGTCTTATACCTTGCCAAAAATTCATCATTATAATATCGTAAGAATACTTTAGTTTTTCCAATTGCCCAGCCTTCCATTTTTAGACGAATCATTAACAGACGACAATTTTCTTTGGTAATATCCACAGTTTCATCAAAATCAAATGCTAAAAATTGATAACTGTAGGCAAAAATTGAATGAGAATCTATTCGTATATGCACATATAATATTCCTTTACAATATATTTATGATATGTATATGTAATGTCATCTACTTTTATAATACTTCTAAATATCACTTGACAATATTGATATTTTATACCTTATGTAATTGATAAAATATCAAACTTTTAAGGGCGTATTCTACTCTAGAAATCAAATTTTGGGCAGTTTTTTGAATTTTATTTAAAAAAACCAAAAATATTTTTGCTATCCATTTTTTTATGGTGTTTTTATTGATATCTTAAGAATACAGAAAAAAAAAATTACAAAAAAATATTAAAAATTAAAATAATTAGAGGGGGGAGAGACAGGTGTAAAAAAAAAAATGGCGCATCCTGGTGATATTGATCCTGACTCTCCTGGTGGTCTGAAAAAAAAAATCAAAAGAAATTATTAATCAGTAAGGATGCTGTTATAGTCCGGGAACACGAAAAATTTTTTTTTGTTTTTAAATAGCGACTGCCTGAAAATAGAAATAATTTTTTACGCTTTTTTTTTTAAATTCCTGAATTTTTTTAAATATTAAAAACAACAATTTTGACACCATGTTGGTAGGAACGATAAAGGATTATATAAAGAAGGTTCACACAAAATTTCAAGTAAATCGGTTGTATAGAACTTGAGATACCGTGTGGAAAAAGAGTAGTTTCGAGAAGAACGCGTTTAAAGTTTAGGGGACAATTCTAGTGAACACGGACGCCACCTCACAAAATCGGCTGTATCTCCGAAAATAAGTCGAATTTTGGAAAATCCTTCCAACTAAACTTTAAATATATGCAAAAAAAAATCGAATTTTTCAAAATTCTAGAATAGAATACCCCCTTAACTAGCTTTAACTAACTACAAAAAAAGAAGATATAAGGTACTGCGATTTGGGGTTCAAGGTTATTGTTACTGAAATGTCGTAAAAATATTATACTACATTTTTAATCGTGTGTTTGACGTTTCCGCAAACCTTGTTATTGACCGTGTTAACTATTGTGTATTTATTATTATAGTTCCAACTAAAGTTCTATTTTCGATATTGCTTAATTTAAACGAACATGTACAAACCGTCTAAGAAATTCTTGAAATGTAATCCGACATGAGTAGCCTCGTTGCCTGCCGACCACTGTATCCAATACTCCAAGAGCCTTCATTTGTTGTTGCACCATATCACTATGAAACGCTCGCGGCTTATATTCTAAGTCCGCTCTTATGCACCGAACGAAGTGTACACCCAAATTACTACTAAGAGTCAAAGTTTTGAGGAGAGCTAAACAAGTGAAGCGAAAATTTGCGGCCAAAGTTCGGAGGTTATTCACTTGCGAAATACAACCAGCTGATAAAGTATTTAGCGGCTGTGAAAAATATTTTGTAATATTTAATAAAAGTAAATACAGGCATAAACTAAAAGCCACTAATAATTGCGATATTAATACATACATAGGATTTTCTCTGAGAATCTTCTGGTTTATGTTGTACACTTTCAAATGGCATAGTCAGGTTGCCTGCTTTAGTTAGTTGATTTGTAAACATTAACATTATATTTTCATCCATTGACGATCGAAAAGATTCGATCATTTCTGGAGGCACAAAGTCACGATTAATATCTGTGAAGGCCCGAGTATCATATATTATTCGCCCGGTGTAGTGTGCGACTGATATTTCGGTAGCTGTGTGCTTTTTGACGAATTGACTATGCTTTTCCACAACACGGTCTACGACATATATTTAGTTTAAAAGACAAAAATGCATATGTGTGTAATATTTCTAACTCACCCATAATAAGATCTTGATCTTGACTGGTTCGAGAAGCATCATCTATTATGTAAAATAGTCCATCTGGTTTTGTCAATAAATTATCAAGAGCCGTCTTATTGTCGTAGAAATTCAAATTGTCCGTGGGTATATCATCTGCTTCCTAAATATACGAAATTAAATTAAACGCATGACACATGAAGTAAAAATAATTGTTTTAATAAAAATAGGATAAGCCAATTTTGTTCTGGCAAACAGAAAACGTTCCAACTTTATAATACAAGGGGCGTTCCAAAGTAAACAGGACTTAAAAAAAAAACAGAACAAATGGGTTTTTGCAAAATCAATATATTTTATTCAAAATAGTCTACTTCTGCTTCAATACAGCTTTTTGCACGGTCCAAAAGCATGTCGAACGAGTGTTTTAGCTCATTGGCCGGTATGGCCGTCAATATGCCGGTGCAAGCCTTTTGAATGGCCTCTACGTCTGCATAAAGTTTTCCTATCAAGTGAATAACGGGGAGTGGTTAATGGTTAAAATGTGATTTTTGGTCAAATAATCGGTACTTCGAATGTTGGATTCTGAGCAATTTTTGGTCGTCAGAAAATTTGTACGGAACAAACCGCGTCCACACCTTTCGTAAGTCCAAATGTTCAAATGTGAAAGTTTTACCAATTTTAAAACTAAATTTAATGTTGACTCTTTGTTCGAAGCTCATTTTCGCACCAATAACACAAACATCCTGACAATTAAAACGCAGTAACTTCACTTCCAATTTATGAAATATCATGAAATTCTCACTTGACAATCTATAAAGATAGCAGATTCTAACGCACTAGTCGACATATAGGTGACGGCACCAGGGGGCGCAAGATTCAAAAAGTCCTGTTTACTTTAGAACACTTCTTGTATGTATTTATAATTATCAAGAGCCGTCTTATTGCCATAGAAGTTCAAATTGACTGTGAGTGTTCAAAAATGAACATGTGCGTTTCTGCCAAGGGTTACCATTTAATACTTATTATAAACATACAGTGAGTTCAAAAAGTGTTCACGTAATACAAATTTTACTTTTCTCTTCCACTTCGGTAGATTTCCATGTTTATTTAAATTTAAATAAATACAGTTCAAATCCGTAAGTGCACGTGAACACTTTCTGAGCTGATGTGACGCACTATGTAACTAATTCCGTTGTTACAAAATAGTTGTTAGTACTTTTTAATAACTTTTATTATGCGAAGGGTTTCACATTTACTAAGGTTTGTAACAAAAATTAAAGGTCGAAAAATTGGTAATTTACTAAACCTGGTCATTTCTCAGACAGGACTAAAAAACAGAACCTCATTTTTCAAAAAGCTGTATGTTCGGACTTGCAGGAGAGGGTTTCAGTTAGAGAGATTGCTCGAAAACATAAATTTTCAACTGGTGTCACCAGTAAAAAATTATTACACACCACCAAAAAATTTAGGTAGGCCTAAAAAGTCACTCCTGAAACAGAAAGGACTTTACGGCGTTTTATCATGAATGACGCAGCTAAAAACGCGGTGGTGCTATTGTCGTCTTCAGGCACTAGAGTATGCAACAATACCATTCGAAATTCGTTGAAAATTTTTAATATGCGTGCAAGATGATTAAAAACTGTACATGTCAGCGAAGAACAAAGCGGCTAGAATGAAATTTGCGAAAAAACACAAAAACTGGATAAGTGTACAGTCAAAACTATTAATTTGGCCTTATGAAATGAAAATTAATCATATTAATTCATATAGACGCATTTGGGCATGGTATGACAAGTGATGCGGTCCCATGGATAGGAATATGCCACGCACACTTAAATTCAGTTCACTTATGTTGTGAGGTTGTTCTGTGGCGGAAAGGTAGAAAAACTGCGTTGAATTAACGGAAGAATGGAGGTTACGGAATATATTAGCATTCTAGAGGATTCACTTATCCCTAGCTTCGAGATTTGAACCCGGTGATTTGTTACACGTGCATGGCAATGACCCTACACATACCGCCCGTATTACAAAATCCTTTTTGAAAAATAACAGAATTCGGGTGGTGGAGTGGCCAGCTCAGTCACCCGATATGAATCCTATTGAAAATGTATGGGCGATTGTTAAAAAATGGTTGATTGTTCAAAGAGAAACACCAAAAACCATAGACGAACTCTGGAGTTGAACGAGTTTAGAACAGCTTTTTTCCGGAAATTTCAGATAATCTAATTAACTCTATACCTGACCGTATTTGTCATAAAAGCTAAATGCGGTCCCACAAGTTATTAGTTATTTACCCGCAATCGCCATTTTACCTCTTAGTTCAAATAATGTTCACATGAATTGTATTACTTTATATCTGCTGTAGCCACAAGAGATTATTAAATGAAGTTTTACTTTTCGTAAAACAAAATTTTATTTGAACTCACTGTATATACCGTCCACTATTATTAAATATCTATTTTCAAATATATTGAATATACATACATAAATAAACGCAAAAAAATAAATGAATTTATATGCAACACACATACATATATGAGGCACATATGCATTAGTATGCAATACGCATGCACTCAAATTTACAACAATACAAATATATTAGGGAGAATCTTGACCTTACAAGATTGCAGATTGCAAAAATCCTATGCCGAAATATACAAGGGCACGAAAGCACCCATTAAAGAATTTAGTGTTATACGAGTATGAACGACTGATTCGGTCAATTTATTGTAAATGAGTATTCTGCATAGCTATTGTGAATTGACGCACCTTCTGCATTCATTGTTAAAAAAAAATCTGTAGAAAATTTTTTTATGATTTAAATAGAAATTATAAAATTTATTTCAAATTTACCTTCCTCAACAATTTAACATCAAAATACCACTATATCTGACGAGGCTGCGGAGTAACAGAGCACAAGGAAACAACACTTTCTCTGCGAATGCCCAGCTCTAGCACAGATCCGACACAAAAAACCTTGGAATCCATCAAGTACCAAACCTTGAATGGATTTCCACTAAAAGCATATCAGACATAAGTAGTTTTATCGACGCCTCAAAATGGTTTGAGAGAGAAGGTGAAACGTAATAGCAGATACAGGAGGTTCTACGAATAGTGTATCAAAATGTCACATCAAGTGCTAATTGAGCCCGATAGGGCTGCACTCCTACCTACCTACCTACATATTTTTATACTTTTGCAACGTATTATTACTGAGTATATTGACATTGTTTACCTAACGGTTTAATGTATCACCTAAAACTAAGCGGGGTGACGAGAAAAGATGAAATTCCGTTGATTGTCTATTCGTCCGTCCGTTCGTCCGTGCAAGCTGTAACTTGACTTGGTATGCGGGTTCCTCAGTACAAAAAAATCAGAAGCAATAGAGAAATAGTTGGGCGGTGGCAGGGTTGTAGTTTCATTTATTGTTAAAAGGCCATTGCTAGTGTGAATTAAGTTTTTAGTTTGTTGGATAGGTGTTTTGAAAATATTTTTGGTCAACATATTTATTGTAGAGCCGGTGTCAATAAGGCACCTTCGATTGTTATTATTGTTTTTAATTACTTACGCAGTCGTTGATTGACCGTTCTAGTGACCTAACGTGCCTTATCGACAAGTGTGAGTTACTGGTTGTGAGAGTAAAATTAATTTCGTGTTTATAGTAAGCAAAAGAAAACAGCGAAAAGTGATACATACTGACTAATAAGCTGCCTCTGCTTAGCATTGCACAATGAATGCTACAGGGGAAAATACAAACAATGAAAGTAATGCTCAAGAGTGGCAAATTATTGCACCCAGAAACGGTAAACGCGGCAGTGCTGAATCTCCCAAATTGTATCAGAACAAAAAACAAATTATTATAAATCCAAATCGGTTTGATATGCTAAGTGATGATGACGAAGATCTTCCGAAATCTGGCGGAAATATTAACGTGTCAGCGAATGAAGTAGAAGGGCCGAGTATTCCAAAACCACCACCGTTAATCATACAAGGAGTAGTTAATATTGGTGAAATGATAAGCTTTATTGCAAGTGTAATTGTTAAGAAAGATTTCAGTTATAAGTCACTTAGAGATGGGCAAATACGCCTTATAATAAATAATATAGACTCATACAGAAAAATTGTAAAACACCTAGACAGTAACAAAATTAGTTTTCATACATATCAACCTAAACAAGAAAGAGCATACAGGGTGGTGATAAAAGGAATTCACCATTCTACCTCGACTGAAGAAATTATAAATCAAATTACACAATTAGGTCATAAAGTGCGAAACATATCAAATGTCAAGAGCAGATTGACGAAACTACCGCTGCCAATGTTCTTTGTTGATTTGGAACCGAGCTCCAACAACAAAGAAATTTATGAAATTAAGCATATAAACAATGCAATTATTAAGGTGGAAGCACCTCGTTAAACAAATGATATAGTGCAGTGTTATCGATGCCAAGAGTTTGGACATACCAAAACTTACTGCAAAAAACCATTTAAGTGCGTAAAATGTAACTTAATGCACTCAACTGCAGAATGCACCAAACCCAAAGAAATTTTGCCTACCTGCGTACATTGTCTCCAAAATCACACAGCAAATTACAAAGGTTGTGCTGTGTACCAACAACTTATTCAAAACAAACCGCAAGCTGCAAATCGTACAAAGGAGAATAAAAACATAAGCCTACACAACTTTTCGGCTCCGGGTAATAAAGAGAGCGTAAACTACACCAATAATTACACAAATAACAACACTGAGCAATCGTATGCTAATGTTGTAAAAGGTAATGTAAACAGCAATGACACGAACGGACAAAACGCAATAGAAAAAATTGAGCAATTGCTAACTAAGCAAATAGAACTAACAAACACACTGCTTAGTATGATGTCTTTACTTCTTAATAATCTATGCAAGTGAATTTAAGGTTGGCAATATGGAATGCCAATGGCTTATCCCGTCATGCTTTAGAAACTGAAGTATTTTTAAATACAAATTTTATTGATATTATGCTACTGTCAGAAACTCATTTTACAAATAAAACGTTCGTAAAAATTAAAAATTATGATATAGTCACCTCTAACCATCCTAGTAACAGGGGTCATGCTGGCAGTGCTATTCTTATTAAAAGTAATATTAAATATGACATACTTGAGCCAATACAAACGTTGCAAATACAAGCCGCTGGGATAAAAATTAAGTGCAACAACATGGACTTGAAAATTTATGCTTTGTACACACCACCAAGACATAAAATCACTACTTTTGAATATGAACAATTTTTTAACTCTCTCGGCCACAGATTTCTTGTGGGAGGTGACTACAACGCTAAGCATCCCTGGTGGGGTTCACGTACTCCCAACCCAAAAGGTAGAGAACTTTATAAATGCATAGTCAAAAACAATTTAACCACGCTTTCAACTGGTGAGCCTACCTACTGGCCGAGTGATCGCTTAAAAATCCCTGACTTACTCGACTTTGCAGTGTATAGAGGTATACCACCCCAACTGCTAGATATTGCAAGCTCACAAGAACTAAGCTCAGATCACTCGCCTCTTATTATTAGTTACAACACTGCGATAAATATTAACCAACGAAAATATAAAACTTTAAATAACAAAAGTGAAATAAGTATTTTTCAAGATTGGATAACACAAAACGTGAAACTTAACATCTCAATCCAAAGTTCAACGGAACTGGATTATGCAGTTGAAAGTTTTACGAATCTTATTCATGAAGCAGCATTTGTTGCTACTCCCCAAAAGAGCAATGAATTCACATCTCGCAAATGCGTTCATGTGTCTGCTGAGATAAGAGCACTAATTCAGCGGAAAAGGCGTATACGAAAACAATGGCAAACTTATAGAAACCCAAGTCTTAAAAGTGATCTAAATAAAGCTACAATGGAGCTTAAAGAAAAACTGAAAGACTTCAGAAATAAATCGGTTTCAGAATATATACGAGGTTTAAATTACAGAAATACTGATGATAACAAAATATGGAATGCTACCAAATATTTAAAACGTCCCAAAAAAAGAAATGTCCCTATAAAAGATTGTAATAATATATGGTGTAGAACAGACAAGAGTAAAGCTAATGCTTATGCGAAACATCTTGAAACAACGTTCACTCCCTTCAACAGTAGTAGTAGTAACAACGACGCTGATGTATTGCAATTCCTTGATGCCCCGTGCCAATTGTCTCTGCCAATCAAGCATTTCACACCTACTGAAATTCGATGTGAAATCGAGAAACTAAGTACCAAGAAATCCCCAGGATATGACAAAGTTGACGCAAAAGTAGCTAAATGCCTGCCAAAGAAAGGAATTATGTTCATTGTACTAATATTTAATTCAATATTAAGACTAAATCATTTTCCTACGCAGTGGAAGTGTGCAGAAATTATAATGATTCCGAAACCGGAAAATGAATTAACTTCAAACAGGCCTATCAGCTTATTGACATTATTCTCCAAAATATTTGAAAGAATATTTTTGCGTAGAATTTTGCCAATACTAGAAGATAACAATGTTATACCTGAACATCAATTTAGATTTCGCCGCCATCATGGTACACCCGAACAATGCCACCGTGTTGTTAACTTCATTATTGATTCTTTTGAGCGCAAAGAGTTCTGCTCAGCCGCCTTTTTGGATATACAACAGGCATTTGATAAAGTCTGGCATAGTGGCCTACTGTATAAACTCAAAAAGATCTTGCCCTCATCGTTTTATCTAATTCTAAAGTCTTATTTAACCCAAAGATCGTTCTATGTAAAAGTACGCGATGAAACATCAGATGTAACATATATCCAAGCAGGAGTACCACAGGGAAGCGTACTGGGCCCAGTTCTATATACCATTTTTACATCCGATATACCCGTAACTGAAAACGTGCTCATTGCCAAATCATCTCAATGACATGCAATTGTTCAAAAACTCAACTGACATCAAATTGTCAGACCGGGGCTGGAAAATTAAAGTAAACACAAATAAATCTGTGCTTATTTTATTTACACTAAGACGAGGTGATTGCCCCCCCCCCCCCCCCCCTTTGACTAAATGCCAATATCATTCCAAAATGTGATAGCGTTAAATACCTCGGCATGCACTTGGATAAACGTTTAACATAGAAATGTCATATTCAAGCCAAAAAAAAGCAATTGAAAATAAAATCCAAGCAATAATATTGGCTACTCGGACATAAATCCCCGCTATACCTTGAAACAAAACTACTTTTATACAAAGCTATATTAAAACCTATATGGACTTATGGGGTGCAACTTTGGGGTACTGCTTGTAATTCAAATTTAGAAATTTTACAAAGATACCAGTCAAAAACCTTAAGACTAATTACAAATGCTCCTTGGTTTATCACTAATAAAGCCATTCATTCAGACCTTAACATACCATTTGTTAAAAGCGAAGTAAATAAACTTAGCTCAAATTACTTACGCAGGATCAGTTATCATACTAATCCCTTGGCAATTACGCTACTAGATGAAACTAACGAAATTAATAGACTCAAACGATATCATATATTAGACCTTCCGTTCAGGAAATAAATGTAAGAACAATAAACTATGAATTAAAAGATAACTTAATATTCTGAATATATATGTTTGAAAAACATATCGGTATATTATTATTGACCTCACTGGAGATCAATAATATAAGTTAAATTGTAAACAGGTTATTTAATTTGCTTATTATTTTTAAGATAGATTGCAAATAAACAAATTATTAAAAAAAAAAAAAATTACTATGATTTGGCTTGCTCCATGACATGTGGTTCGTTGTCATTTGGTTCTGGTTTTCTTTCTTCTGTTTGTTTTGTGTTATCAAGTCCTTGTTCTGGAGTATCATAGGATGGGTTAGGAATATCGCAAGTTTGATTGTATGGGTATTCAGACGGACATGGTGTTTCTTCCTGGTTTCTCAGTTCCTGTATACTCATTCTTGACTGTCCGCCATCTGATGGTCTTTGTCTCTTAACAGTATTATTAGTTGTCATATTTTCCCTTGATTGGAAATTATTCGGAACATCTACATACGTAATTGGGCCCAAGCCGATTCTGTTCAAATATACTATGACTGTTAAATAGTGGGTTTGGCCAGTGTGGTTGCACCATTTTTCGGAAAAAGGCATGGAGTATTGGTAGTGGTGGTTGAATAAATGGTCGGTAATATGGTTGATAAGTTGTGCTATATGATGGTTGGAGTAATTGGTTTACCTTGATTATTTATTTGTCTGTTATGTAAACTATTTTGAATGGTGTTTTGATTCAAGACTGGTTTTAAATTAACTTTATTTGGGGTTGGTGTTTCATAAAGGCCTTTTTCTTGTAAGATATTTATGAGTGATTTTAAGTTGGGGATATTACAATTAAAAATTCTAAGATAAATGTGAGTGGGTAATTTTTGAATTAAAGTTTCAATGCTTGTTTGGATAAGTTTTGGTGAACAAAATAGTTTCTGACGTATAGTTTTCTAATTATAATTTACCAGTTAGTATTTGCCTTCTTTTTTGAGCTTTTTCTAAAAATTGCCGGATGTTACCTTTGTAAGTTGTATTCCTAACTACCTCCAGTAGTTGATAGTTTTGTAACTGCGGCTTGTAGTTAGGGATGAGCTGTGTTCTCAGTTCGTCCCAGCTAGTGAGGTTGGTTACGCCAAGGGCGCAGATGACGTCGCCACTGATGTTCTATTCTATATGTTCAAAGATGATGAGTTTTTGTCGTTCGCCCGTCATTTGACACAAAGTCAAGATGAAATCGATGCGTCTTATGAACGTGTATAACGTGCTGAAGCGGATATTTGCCTTTCGACTTAAATCGTATTTGAGTCAGCAGAAGAGAGAGGCACTGGTGCTGCGTATATTTATAGAGAAGGTCCAACAACGGACAAACGTGTAAACTGTCAAAAGCTAACAAAATGCGATGGGTGCATTTCACCACATCTAGCTAAGAAGGAGAAATTTTTAACAGTGGCGCGTGAACAGCGCTGAGCATTAATTGAAAATTATGCTCAGAAACATACATTGCTATTGCAGACGTACATATGTTAGCCTTTTGCTTATATTTTTATATTCTTACATGCCAATATATTAATTGATATGATTATCATTTTGCGAATTTTTATGAATATATGCAAAACTGATAACATTCTAATTAATTTATGCTATTTTCGAAATATACATACATATATTCGTAGTTAATGTGTGAATAACAGTTAATTTTTAAATTTTTAAATATTTCTTATATTTGGTAATATAATATAATTTCATATATGAATATGTTTGTATATATGCGATATTATATATATATATATATGTATACGAGATCCTAAAAACTTATATATGGGGTTTTCCATAGAAAGGTCTACCGGGAGCAAAAATTAAAATAGTGTTAAACAAATAATTTTTTCTGATATTATATAAAAAAAATATATATATTTTTATAATATAATATGATTTGCAGCTTATCTCAAATGTTTTTATTAGAAAAATGACCTAAAAGTTGAAATATCGTAGAAAGTAGCATTTGTGTACCTTTAATGCCTTTTTAATTTTTGTATTTTTTGATAATACGTAAATTCTTATTATGTTTGCACTAGTCTTATTAAATCTTGCTAAGAACAAATATGAATACAAAAAATTCAACGAGACCAAACGAAGCTCGATAACGGTAAATTTTTATTTTGCTTTCATTGATATTGTTTTGTCGCGTTCTTGACCGTAAATCATTATTTTTTATCAGTAGTTTGCGATCGATCGTAACACGTGGCTGCAAATTTATATTTAAATCAATTTTAGTGACCTAAATTTAAAAAAAAAAGTTTCAGTATCTTAGATTCATACAAAATATTTTAATTAATTTTTGAAGTGTGTCGCGTTCGCTACCGTAAGTATAACTTTTTTGAAAAATATTTTTTTTTGCTTTTTTTAGCATGTATATTTATTTATATAGATGAGTAAAACATGTGGCTTAGCAAGAAAAGAAATATCAAAACGCTACTTTGACAAACTAAACGAAAACTGCATTCGATCTCCTGTGACGATCATTTGAAAATAAAAGTAGCTCAAGCCGCATATTCATTGAAAAAAAATATTTCATAAAAAAAAAATTTCTCATTTATTTTTACTTATTTTTTTATATGAATTTTTATTTTTGTTTTCAATTTCATTTTTTGAATTGGAATTATTATAGTAATCGTCATTAGAATCATGGATGGCAAATATGTCGCGTTCTAAATGTCACGTGCTAAATTAGATTTAAGCTTGTAAAAACAAAACCGATGAAAATATATCAACAAGAAATGTATCAAAAGAAGCCATTTTTAGTCCTTTTTAGTTTAAATTAATCATTCTAAAATATATTGTTGCGTTTCGCAGAATCTTGAATTTTTCTATATGTAGTCGAAAGCAAGTTCTATTTTTTGTCGCATTCTTGTCCCATGTTTATTGCTAAAGAATTGGAAACAAATTATCGAAAGCTCTTATATTTTGTACTATACATAGTGATAATGAAAAGCTTTCGAATAATAACAACACATTTTTTTTTTTTGTTAATTTTTTTACTTTTGGTTTATGCACTTCAAAGGCGTACGACTGTCGCGTTCTCGACCATGGAAATACCCATATTACAATTACATACATATATTGTATGTAAATTACATTTATTCATTTAAATTTTCATAACCATCTACATATTAGCACATAATTACATACATATGTATGTACATAAGTATAATTCAAATTCAAATCGTGATGTTATCATTTATCAGTAAAAAATGTGCGCGAACTGCTCTATATGTATGTATGTACATGCATATGTAAACGACATTTCCGAACAAATAATGTATACACAAACCAACATTCAAATATGTGTACACATGTAAATATGTGCGAATGACATTCCCACACAAATAACGCATACACAACATACATACTTACATGCGTTCACATGTAGATATGTCAGTCGCAAAAATTACGAATGTTGTTCTACAAAAATAACAATGGTTTCAAATAGCATCAGCAGCGTCATAAGTCAATATGGCAGCCAAACAGTCGATGCCCAAATTTGTAGAAAAACGCCTAACAACAATATTTTCATTCATGAACGCAAGCGCACTTTCAACAGGCAAACTTGCTTCATTCATAAAAACAAATACCATTACATCTCCCCGAGCATGTCTTTGCCTACAAGCGTCTTTTCGCGACGATGGCAAAAGCTAAAAATCATAAATTGAACAATTTCTGATATTTTGCTAGAAGGAAAAAGTGTCAACCCCGCAAACTCGCAAAACACAGAAAGAAGTGACAAAAGTGGCAACATACTGTTGTCGATTTATAATATTTGTCAATTCTAAAATATTTTTCCATGGCTCGCAAAAATCTTCGTCGATATGTATGCAGACTCATGCGTATATATTCATGCATATTTACGCAAGTTTGTTGGCAAAGCTGTTAGAGCGGCAAGGGAAGCGGTGACAATAGACGATCGTTTGCTTATTTTTTCGGCACAGCTCGGATTTTCTACCAACAACACAATGCTGTGTCGAAAGATTGACTCATTGACATGAAAGCAAAAATCGCGCTTCGCCATTGGTTGTCCGTGTCAACGGAGATTTCGCATGAAGCATTGAGTGTACATATTTACATACATATGTATGTCTAGACAAATTTACAAACATTATGCGTATGGTCTTTTTATATTTGTTTACATACAAACATAATTATATATGGGCAAATGTGCGACCGCTTGGTCTTTTAACATGATATCGAAAAGTTTATTGACCAAAGCAGATATTTCTTTAAATATATTATATAAATATACATATGTATGTCGTACCAAACCTATATAAAATGCATATACATATGTAGGTAGTAACACAAATTTTATCGAATTACTATATACATACATATGTATATGTATTTGCAAAGATTTTATGGAATTCATCATAAAATAGCTCATACTTATGTGCTTTCATAACAAATACATACATTTGTATGTATATGTATATCGATCCATAAATTATATGCAGCATCGTTTGCGCATAGGAAAAAAGGGAATCTGTAAGCGTACATTCCTTAACATTGGAATTATCATTATTTTTCTCAAACACACAATGACAGTAGCAGCAGAGAACGTATATTTATAGAGAAGGTTCACGATGTCAAAAATTTAGGGATATTTCAATTTTGGGATATTTACTGTTTTGGATGAGTGCATTTCACCACAGAAAATTATTAGCGCATTTCACCACTTAATATCAGGGGACACGAAAATAGCAGAATTGAGCATTTTCAGTGTTGATTGAGAAAAATAATGATAATTCCAATGTTAAGGAATGTACGCTTGCAGATTCCCTTTTTTCCTATGCGCAAACGATGCTGCATATAATTTATGGATCGATATACATATACATACAAATGTATGTATTTGTTATGAAAGCACATAAGTATGAGCTATTTTATGATGAATTCCATAAAATCTTTGCAAATACATATACATATGTATGTATATAGTAATTCGATAAAATTTGTGTTACTACCTACATATGTATATGCATTTTATATAGGTTTGGTACGACATACATATGTATATTTATATAATATATTTAAAGAAATATCTGCTTTGGTCAATAAACTTTTCGATATCATGTTAAAAGACCAAGCGGTCGCATATTTGCCCATATATAATTATGTTTGTATGTAAACAAATATAAAAAGACCATACGCATAATGTTTGTAAATTTGTCTAGACATACATATGTATGTAAATATGTACACTCAATGCTTCATGCGAAATCTCCGTTGACACGGACAACCAATGGCGAAGCGCGATTTTTGCTTTCATGTCAATGAGGTAATCTTTCGACACAGCATTGTGTTGTTGGTAGAAAATCCGAGCTGTGCCGAAAAAATAAGCAAACGATCGTCTATTGTCACCGCTTCCCTTGCCGCTCTAACAGCTTTGCCAACAAACTTGCGTAAATATGCATGAATATATACGCATGAGTCTGCATATATATCGACGAAGATTTTTGCGAGCCATGGAAAAATATTTTAGAATTGACAAATATTATAAATCGACAACAGTATGTTGCCACTTTTGTCACTTCTTTCTGTGTTTTGCGAGTTTGCGGGGTTGACACTTTTTCCTTCTAGCAAAATATCAGAAATTGTTCAATTTATGATTTTTAGCTTTTGCCATCGTCGCGAAAAGACGCTTGTAGGCAAAGACATGCTCGGGGAGATGTAATGGTATTTGTTTTTATGAATGAAGCAAGTTTGCCTGTTGAAAGTGCGCTTGCGTTCATGAATGAAAATATTGTTGTTAGGCGTTTTTCTACAAATTTGGGCATCGACTGTTTGGCTGCCATATTGACTTATGACGCTGCTGATGCTATTTGAAACCATTGTAAGTATGTATGTTGTGTATGCGTTATTTGTGTGGGAATGTCATTCGCACATATTTACATGTGTACACATATTTGTGTATACATTATTTGTTCGGAAATGTCGTTTACATATGCATGTACATACATACATATAGAGCAGTTCGCGCACATTTTTTACTGATAAATGATAACATCACGATTTGAATTTGAATTATACTTATGTACATACATATGTATGTAATTATGTGCTAATATGTAGATGGTTATGAAAATTTAAATGAATAAATGTAATTTACATACAATATATGTATGTAATTGTAATATATAAGTTTTTAGGATCTCGTATACATATATATATATATAATATCGCATATATACAAACATATTCATATATGAAATTATATTATATTACCAAATATAAGAAATATTTAAAAATTTAAAAATTAACTGTTATTCACACATTAACTACGAATATATGTATGTATGTTTCGAAAATAGCATAAATTAATTAGAATGTTATCAGTTTTGCATATATTCATAAAAATTCGCAAAATGATAATCATATCAATTAATATATTGGCATGTAAGAATATAAAAATATAAGCAAAAGGCTAACATATGTACGTCTGCAATAGCAATGTATGTTTCTGAGCATAATTTTCAATTAATGCTCAGCGCTGTTCACGCGCCACTGTTAAAAATTTCTCCTTCTTAGCTAGATGTGGTGAAATGCACCCATCGCATTTTGTTAGCTTTTGACAGTTTACACGCTTGTCCGTTGTTGGACCTTCTCTATAAATATACGTTCTCTGGTATAATATAGAGAAGGTTCAATTGCGGACAGGCGTGTGAACTGTCAAAAGCTAACAAAATCCTATTAGTGGATTTCACCACTTTTGGCTGAGAAGGAGAAATTTTAACAGCGCTGAGCGAAC